>PVKZ01000173.1:217697-817697 GCA_004027375.1 Macroglossus sobrinus
ATATATATATATATATATATATATATATATATATATATATATATATATATATATATCACCAAGTCATCTAGTTTATAAGCAAGTTAAACTTACTCAAGAAAATTATTTGGTGTTATGTAAATAAACTTTTCAAGAAAGAAAAAGAATCTCAATTGTTTCAAAGGCTTTCTAGTTTAAACACAATGCCTGTGAAGAAACAATCACAAAAAAAATAAAAGATGAAAAGCAGGTACAGAATTATGCTTATTTTATAGGGATATGGTACACATTAAACACCAAGAAATAGACAATGTTAATTATAATAATTGCACCAGCTTGGTTAAATAATATGGGACTAACATCAAAAATTTCAATTGTGGAAAAGGGTACAAAGTGGGTCGAGGCAATCTCTACATTATTAAAGGTCTATCTAGTGCCTCTGTCTCTAAAAAAAACTACCTTTGTTGTATATCAATCTATGTGGATCTAACTAAGGATTGTTATTCACAATTGAAGATCTTAGGCAAGGGAGGTTAAACATGTGATTTACTTTGGGAATCTCAGTGTTCATGGGCCTCTATATTCCCACATTTCTATGCCAGCAGCAGGAGGATGAGAGACCATGGAGCTCTCGAACTTCAAAATCAGATATGTAGCAGAAAACATGACAGATTCAAGCAGGAGAGTCCGTGCTCCCTCTTTCTCTCATGCTGCCTTAGGTATAGCACTCAGTTTTAGGGCACACACAATCTGATAGCCTTCGCTGTCACTAGGAAGTGGCATTGATTAGGTGGTATGGAAAGGACATTTACTACTGCATTAATATCCATGTACCTGACTGTATTTCCAAGTCCCTTGTAGAGAAGGGGGTACACTCTGATCACTCTGAGTGAAAATGCTTCATTAAGGACAAAGAATTTGAGAGCCAACACGTAATCCTTCAACTTTCTTTCTCTACCTCAGTGACATGGAGACTGCATGCCCAGATGTCAGAATTAGAAGATATAGAAAACTGGGTTCCTTCTACGGTAGTTTGTAAGGTAGCTGGCCCTGGAGAGCCACTGGTCCCCCTCAACACAGTCTGTGTGAGTGGAAAATAAACTGTATGTGTTACACTACAAAAGTGGAGGGAAGGATTATTGCCCAGAATAGTGAAATTTACCTTTATTATTTTCATCAACTGCTAAAGTTATCAAAGTAACCAGATGTGCTATGCTAGACACAAATGCTAAAGTACAAACATTTTTATACCTACTCCACTGAAAGAACTCTGGACAACCCATTAGGTAATCCACATTGCAAAGTGGAAAGAAGGAAATTCTAAGGAATTTTCCTTTGCGTAAAAGCTGGGAATAAACAGGTGACTTCCACTGAAACATTTTCAGATATTTGGATATAACCTTAATGCTAAGTACATGTATAATTGGTTTCCTGTTTAGGGACTCTGAAGACTACCTTGTCAAAACTGTTTACTGAAAATGTTACACTGCAATTCAAAAAGCAATCAAAGGTTGTTGAGAAATCTTCAGGATATTGCAGTGTGCATTTTTGTTCAACAGGCCTAAAATCAATGATTATAAAAAAATTTTTAGTTCCCCCACTCTAAATCCTAAATGCAACATTATAATTCTGCAGATATAAATTCCCTCATTATCTGTGGACCAGGTCAACCACAGCACACACAGCCACCCCAGCAGACCTCCGAGTAGGGCGTTTTGCAAAGGGATCACACCAGCCCTCAGAAAGACTTACAGTTAAGCACTATAGGAGGCTCCAGTCATGCACAGCAGTCAGCTATTATAATTGGGTCATTTGTTTGCTGGGTGACTTATACACAATGTGGACTCAAGGCTGGTCCTCTCAGAACAGAGGGCCTACTTTCCCCCAGCTGCACAGGATGAAGCAGGATGAAGCAGGATGGGGGTCATAGCATTTATAACCTGTCCAGTCACTCAGGTCCCGAAGAAAAAAATGATGTGAGCTACAATTTTGTGTTATTGAGAGCAGCATAGCGTGTAATGTTAAGAGTGTGGGCTCTGATACCAGCCTGTCTGTGTGGAAAAACCGACCCTACCTTTCCCTAATTGCCCTGGCAAACTATTAACCTCTGTGAAACTTTGTTACTTCATCTGTAGAATGAGGGGCTGCAATCCTAACCATCTCTCTGGGTTCTCGTGAAGATGAGCTTCAGAAGAGCTCAGAAGCATACTTAGCACAAAAAGGACATTCACTAACCATTAATCACTGGCATTATTAAACATTACTGATATGTAATAACAGTGATACATTATCAATATAATCATTATCCCCATTATCTCTGATGATGTTGGTGACGATGATAGTAATAATAGCTACTTACTAAGTGCCTACCACATGTTTGGCATTCTATTAACTGCCTTATGTGGATTATCTTGTTGAATCCTCAGGGTGACTATTTAGACTATTATTATCTCCTTTTGACAGATGAAGACATTGAGACTTAGGTTAAGAAGCTTGCCCAAATCAGAGTAATGAAGCCAGAATAGAAGTCAGCTAGTGTGACTCTGAAACCTGCGCCTTATATCACTACCCCACATTCTTGAATTTACTCAAACACAGCCAGAGCCATTAGCTGTCCTTACACTGGCAAAGCTCCATGCCGTGGGACTATTTTTACAGAGCAGAGCCACAAGGTACTTAAAATATATACCTCAGTTGCCAGCAGCAAAAACCCACTAGAGAACTACAATGTTTGAATGACATGCCTTCTAAATAAGTTTGAGAATTAGGGGGGATTATGCCTTCTAAATAAATTTGAGAATCAGGGGGATTATGCTTGGAAGTAACCTGTATCCAGACCAATTAAGGTCTAAGGAGGGGGAAGGGTCATGCAAAACAAACCCCTTCCCCCCCCAAAAAAAAACCCAGCCAGAGAGCAGGGTGGTATAGGGAGAGCTTAAAAGGTATCACTCCCTTTTCACTTCTAGCCTGGGATATAATTTGTGCCCAAAAGCTGATGGTATCATAGTTAGTACTGTATTGTAGCCACAGAGAGTGGAGCAAATGGTGCCTTTCAACCCCTGAGTCTATCTTCCCTAAGCAGCTGCACATATTTTCTACTCTCCACCTGAGTAAATCAAGCAGTTATCTCCTTATCCAGTCACCCACCTGCTCGCTCCATTGATAAGTACTGTTTGGGAGTCCATGATGTTAGCGTAGAACTTCTAAGCTCACAGAGAGTCCAGCTTTCCTGCCCTCATGGGAGAAGGCCTTGGCCACTCCCATGTCAAAGTCTAGGTGGCCAGCTCATCCTTTGCCACACTGATGCTTCATCTCATTCCTTTTAGAAATGGCTGATTTTTGGGGACCACTTCATGCCCATAACAGCATCAGAATATCAATCAATTTCTCTTCAATTTCAGGAGCTATGGGGATAAATCAAGGAGCAAAAGTTATCTTTACATTGTGCTAGTCATTTCTCTACCACTAAGTCACAGAGAGGCTTATCTTCTATAATTTAACCCCCACTGTACTGTGGTAGGTTGTATTATTTTCCTCTTGACTACTTATTCTTGTTCTAATAGGATTATACATTCCTGTTTCACCTGTGACTTCTCATCATATTGTTAGGAGTGGCTATGTGACTTTATTTGGACAATGGAATGTTAGTTGATGTGAAATACCCATGTCCAAGCAGAAGCTATCAATGCAATTGGTAGACTTAACCGAACCTTTTGCATTTCCATTCTCTTCAATGAGAATAGTATAGTCCAGATGGGGGCTTCTTCTTCAGCCTGGGTATTAGTATGAGACACATGGAGCTGAGCTGAGCTAAGCCACTGCCAACAGACTTGTGAGAAATAAATACCTGTTTATTTGGGGGTTGTTTGCTACTATACAAATTATTCAATTTGTGCTAATAGTTTGTTAATACACAAATTATTCAACAGCAAGAACTCTTTCCACACAATATCCAAAGTGACAAAAGGAAAAAAGAAAGCAACACAGTGGAGTGATCATGCATACTGGCTGAGAAATCAGGAAGACCTGAGTTCAAGTACTAGTTCATCCATTTACTTTAGGTGATTTCTGACTCCAATGTCCTTCACTGAAATATCCATCATTCCATTCTTGATATTTTATGAAGATTAAATAAAATAATGCACTTGAGGTGCTTTTCACTATGCCTGACAGAGAATGTGTTAAACAACTGATAAAGGCATGCACACTGAGCAAGACATATCAGTGCATAGATCTATAAATATAAAGATCTATATCTCTATATAGGTATATAAAATTCAATTAAATGATTTTTTCTGAAATCAAGTAATCAGTCAATTATCTTAACAAATTCCTAAATAGTTTTAAGTTATTTAATACATTGTGGTCTTGGTGGTTTTTATGTTTTGTTTTTTTTTTAAAGTGAATTTGATAAACCCAGTTTTTCAATAGAGACATAGAGCTTCTTCTGTGAACACCCCAGTCTACTGTTTTTGCAAAGACAATCTTTCCATAAGAGTTAATCTGCTCTTTCCACACTGAGTGGATCAAAGTTCCTATGACTAACATCAACCTGGGTCAAAAGAATCATTACAATAGATTTTATTCTTTTCTTCATTAAAGGATTAAGCTTTTAGGATCTGAGTAATAGTTTGGAAGTTGCAACAAAATCTGAAAATTTCTTTAGGTTCAGAAGAAAGTGAGAATGGTAATATTCCTGTTTTTAATCGATGGAGTTTTCTTTCCTATCTATTCTGTCCAATGCTATTTGCACCCAATATGAATCTCTCCTAAGCCCCACTCAACTCCATGATCAGGAAAGTCACTGTGTGTATAATTGCAAAGACAAAAGAGCTAGGGACCTTTTGCTGACATTAGAATTATTGACATTTTTATGGATGTTTACCAGAACTGTCATGAGTGAGTCTAGTTTCACAGGTGAAAGATTAGGCATTGATCTAACAAGAGGCAACATTGAGAATATTCTGAGGATTAAAGACATTGCTCTTAATATGTCTTCCTCACAGGCCCAGCTCAGAACTGAAATTCCTGCTGCCATGAGAACTACCCCTCTGTGTCACAATATTCTATTGAAAAGACTTCCTCTGAGATGCATTAGAAAGAAATCCCCAAGTACTTGAAGACCATTACCTCATTAAACTGATTAGTTCCTTTCTATCTCACAAAGAAATTTCGGAGCTTTAAAGGAATGGGATATTGGATGATTAAATTTTGGTTAAGTGGTATATTACTAAAGGAACAGGTAGGAGAAAGTAGGTAGCTCTGGTAGCTTGAGAGTGAGGTGAGGGGGCACAAATCATCTAAGAGAAGATGGCTCCCAAATGGCCCCAGGACGTCCTGTCTGGACAGGCACTCAGATTCATACCGTTCTCCCTCACTCTTTACAGTGCCTTAAATCAAGGATATCCGTGGATGTCAATGAATGTAGCAGACCCTAGACAGAGTCCTCTCCTGAGTTTATTATATGAATAAGACACACAGATCAAGGAGACATGAAAGACTAGAAAGTACTACTCGATCTTGAGTGAAGGGAGAAAGTTTGTCACTGACTGGTTCAAGTACTAGAAGATGTGAACATGTAGTTCGCGATTCTCTCACAATTGCACCACTTCATACTGTTAGGCTGAAGCTTCTCATCCTTTGTGACTGCTGCACAAGAAAGAAAGGGAGCCATACTATGTCCTTTCAAGATATTTACTGCTAGTTTGATGCATTTGTTAAAAGGCTCAGGTTAACACAGTGGGAGACCCAGTAGGTGTGTGGCCACTGACATTGATGTCAGAGGCAATGGTACTCTGAAAACCCACTTGGGGTTCTTTCTTCCTTCCCTGGTCCCCTCTTGCTACAGGGTAGCTGACCTCTGGACTTCCCAGATAAGCTTCTCCTTCTGCAGGAGAAGGTGGAGTATGTCCTCTTTCAGAGTGTCATTAGAAATCACTATCATGGGGTCTACAGGCTCGAGGACTACTGCTTCAGTGTGGCAGCTGAAGTCCAGATTTTTTTAGAGTAATTGGGTCCAGGCTGTTAACAGGTGCAGCCTCTTGGACTCAGCAGGAAGCCACCTATTGAGAGAAATACAGAGACTGGGTGGAGGGGCCTGAGCACAATGCCAAGTCTGAGTTATGACTAAATGAGGCTCCTGAAAAAGCTGGACTGGCCTCTGCTCATAAATGAGACAAGTGCTTACTTGCAAATGGTCAGTTTTTACTTGTAGTGTTGTTTCTGGTCCAAAACTTACAAAATGCCTTTGCTGTCATTTCCCTAATTGTATGTCTCCCAACACACATGTTTGGAAAAACACAAGTGAACTTTTTTATGGGAAAAGAAGAGTTAGGTTTTTCAAATTTGCATAAGAAACATTGCATTGTGTAGTATCCTCTGCCAATTTTTAGGGTATATTAAAAAGCACCTGTGAAGTCTGGGAGTATAGAAACCTGATTAAATCAGTCACTATTCCTCAAACCAAAATATATTTCCATATATTTTATAAATGTCTCATGCTCTACTATTTAAGAAATCTTGGTTTATACAAGTAAACATACAAAAGTTGAAAGAATTGGTTTTCTGCATCAAAATTTGGCAAAGGTCTTCTCTGTTCCTGTAGTAGCATTGGTTCACTTAAGATGAGAGGCAGTATATAGTACAGTGGTCAAGGGGACAGATTTAGGGCCAGAATGCCCCAATACCCATTAGCTATGAGACCTTGAGCAAGCTCCTAAACCTCTCTGTGTACAGTTTTCTCCAGTGTGAAATGGGGATAATTGCAGTATCTGCTCTATAGGAGTGTGGTGTAGGCAGGTTAAGTCAGGTAGCAAAAATAAGAGCTTAGACAGTGGCTGGCCTCCAGGAAGCATGAAGTAAATGGTTGCAATCATCATTACTGCACCATCATCAACATTATCTCACCACCATCTATCCATTCTCTCAGATTCAGATTCTGTCTCCACCTCCTTTACCCTGTCTTGCTCCTGCCTTTGAAACGCTACATCCAGTCATGTTCTCCTTGCCTCATGCTGGAACCCTGGCTGGGCTGCCTTACTTCAGTTTCACTCTCCACCTTCACTTCCTTCTCCATATGGACAGGCAGACCTGCCTCACACCCTGCTGTCTTCTTGGCCGCAACTGGCTCAAGACTCTATAACAGTTCTATCCTAACTGCCTTGCTGGCAGAACTCAAGGTTGCTGTGGACTACAAACACTTCACAAGCTTGTCTGAACATACTTTCAAACCTCATGCAGCCTTTGCTCCTATGGCCCTTCCCACTTGCAATGTCCTTACTAGTTCCTGCACAGACTCAAATTCCAAAGTAGATTCCAAGAGTCGGTTTAGCCCCTGTACTCTCTCCAGTGCCTTCCCCGTCACACCAGTATCCTCTGGTGTGGGACTCTGGTGTGTGCTCTGGGGGCGGGAAAGCAGGGGTTTAGACTTAGGGACCTGGGTCCACATCCCAGCTTTAATATGTGCAAGCACAAAGAGATTTGATTGAGCTGTGTAACCTTTCCAGCTCTCGGTTTCCTTATTTGTAAAATGGAGATTAATTCTGTTCTCTCCACAGGGTTACTATAAGGTTTAAATAAAAACACTGTGTGCACATTCCAATTCTTTCCCAGAGTTTATCTGACTTTTGAGGCACTCTCGTTTGGTGACAGGAGTAGTGAACCAAAGGGAGAACAGGCTGTCAGACCTCCAACCCCAGCCTCCACGCATCAACTGGAGCGGCACTGCCTCGATCAATCTTCCTTACATATTTAGGATCAGTGTAACCTTTTGTTTGGGGCGGGGGAGGGAAAGAGCTCCATTCCAAAAATGAAAAGAAGAAAACAATTGTCCTTGAGTTGTAGCATTGGTAGCTCACATACCTCTGCTCACACACTGCCTTCCAGTCATTTTCCTACCTCTGATAGCATTTCTGGTCTTCCCAAATAGTTCTTTTGTCCCTTAAAAGCATGGCCTGAGTCATCTCTAAGTATTTAGCTTTCCCAGTAAATACTTCAATACTTGTAAATGAAGAAGTGCTGCTCTACTCCCCACTAGTTACTTCAGAAATCACCCTTTGATAAGGTTAAGCCCACCAGGAGGCTCCTTTTCCACTTCTCTGAGCAGGCAACCCCAGCTTCTTTATCTCTCCTCTCATCTTCTGAGAAGCTCTACTTCAGCCCCGGCTCCATTATCTCTCTCTTCTAGCACCAAACATCAGCCAGAGACCTGTGTTTCCTTAGAAAGATTCAGAGGATCATAGATATTCAAGACGAAAGAGAAAAAATATCTATCAGGATATCTTGTCCTCTCTTGCTGCAAAATAGTTCTGGCCTGAACATTTTCTAAATATTTGTCAGGCTTGGTATTAAAGACTTGAAGTGACAAGGGCCCTCAGGGGAGAAGTCTGCATTAAACCTCACTCTTAAAGATGATTCCTTTTAGTGACTTTTTCAGCCTCATGTTTCACCACTGAATCTCACCTCTCATTTTTAGTTAAAGCCCTTCTCAGCACTCAGGCTACAGTGACTGGAGGCTACAGAAAAACCACGGGAAGGATGAGAAGAGGGCAGAGGTATCACTCTGTGAGCTATGTGCCCCTTTGGCTCCAGGTAATTAAAAAGATGGGTGAGGTGAAATCCTGACATGCAGCTTCAGCTTCTACCCTAAAGAAAAGGCGCCTTCGATCTTGCAGATCTTCTCTTTTCCATTCAGAGAGCCAAAATGAAATCTTGTCATTCTAAGATAATGATGAAGTCTTGCATTTGTGTCTCTACTGAGGTCATCACCTTAGATACCTAAAGGGGCCCTTTCAGTGTGGCAACAATAACAAAAACGGAAATCAATATTTCCCTATGAAATCTACTAAATTTTAAATGTTGGCAACTAACCACCATAAGATGTCAAAAGCAGGTTTTCTGGGAAGCCTTTATCTCTCAAATTAAGGAATTAATTTTTAACCTATTATAAAGACCTAACACCAGTCCCCTCAGCAGCATGTAATTCCTCCTCCCACTGAAATCTATCATTATTTCTTAAGCATGTGTGTGGGAACTACAATGTTGTATATTTATAATTTTGTGTGTGCCTCAAGGGTTCCCAGAAGGTAGGAACCATGTTTGATACTGCTTGACCCTAAATCCATAAAATGCACAGATGTTTATTCTGCTGTCTTCTGCTGAGCTACATCACTCAAAGGGAATGTCCTCAGTGCACTTATTCTTAAAAAATGGCACAGGTCTCAGGGAAAGGTTAAAACTGTTGTAGGGCTAGACAACTTGAGTTTTAATCCCTGCTTCACTACTCGTTAGCTATGAGATCTTGAGGAAATTCATATAACCTCAATTTTCTCATCTGTAAACTGGAGATGATAATAAAGGCCTGATCTCCTAGAGTTGTTGTGAGGTTTAAATGAGATAGTAGGGTGTAAATCACTTAGTATATAGACCAATAACTCAATAAAAGTCATTTAGAATCTTCACATTCTCATTCTATCAAAATATCCAGACATCAATGGTGCCCTCACTCCATGTCTACATACTGCAAAGAGTCTCACTGGTCTGATTTTATTCACCTATTTGCATTTTAGTTTTTCCTTTACAGCTCTACATTTTTCCTCAGCCTTGCTACATTCTTGGAAGAATCCGTAGCCTTCTTGAAGGTTGACTATGTTGTAAAAGGTCAGATGATCCTTTCACGGTTAACTGACATTCAGGAAGATAACCATTCTATGCTAAACTAGGTGTGTGGGGGTTCGGGGGGATAGGGGGACACACACATATTGTGTTTGACACAGATCTGCACTACCCATATTCCACTTCAAGAAGGTGCTTACTGCCCAACTGAGAAATAGGTGGTTAGCAAGCAGTGCCCAGCCATCAGCTACTTCAAGTGGGCTGCTTCCTTAGAGGTCATACTTTCCTGGGCAGCCACCATTTTTGTAACTGAGTAAGGCAAGCATGTGAAGGTATTGCCATTTCAGCTCATCACAGGACCATCTTTATGGATAATATTTACTCCAGAGTTCCCAACTGGGTTGGAAAATAATGGGTTTGCAAGGCCTGCCTTATAGTCTAACTTCTCCTCTTTTTGATCCTGCTTCTGCCCCTTCCTTTCATGGGTGCTGATGCCTAATAAACATCTTGCATCCCAGACTCTATCTCATTTCTGCTTCCCCAAAACCCAGTCCACCACACACATATGCACATGTGCCCACCCACTCCTAAAGCTCCAACAAGCCTTTATAAATATACCTTTTTAATAATAGAAAGCAGTCAAGATTCCTCATAAGGAATACCAGTATCATATTGTGATTTCTAGGTTTCATAGAGTCAGAGGCATCTATAAATTTAGGAAGGATTACCGATTATATTTTAACATATCTGTATTTATAGAGAGGGGATACCAAGAAGATAAAAAACTACACACCCCTTAAAGAAGTTTCTGGATCCTTAAGCACTTTCAGTAATATTTGCAACTTCTAAAATAATGTTGGAGCTCTGGAAAAAAGATTTTTAAAAATACAAGAATAATAAATAACTCCTTTGTGTTAACACTCAATAATTTTCCTTCCGAAACCCCCAAAGTACTCACGTTTAAGGGTATATTAGGGGAAATACATACTGAAACGGAAAGATGAGCCATTGCTAAGGTGCCCACCTTTGCTGTCATCTGATAACAGTACTATACAATCTGCTGGCATTCTGATTGGCTAAGGGGCCTCTGCAAATGTGGTACCATATAAACACCATTGAAAAGCTCTACCAGAAAAAATATTTCAAAGATCATTCTTTACATTTCCAGTAACAATGAAATATGTGGGAACAAATATACCATTTCAGAGACCCTTTCACCTTTCATTTTGAGTGTTTGGCTCCAACCATCATTCTCTGCTGCCTTTCTCTTCTTCCTTGCTCAAATGTCACCTGTTCTTAAATGGGGTAAATTCTGTTATCACAAAACTTCTACATAGACAATGCTCTCTCATATATGAAACTCAGATTCCTATTCCTTCACAGGAAAAATCCCATTCAAGCTAACATGTATACTTGTCTGTTAAGCAATAAGATTCTACTATTGTAAAATGCATTTGAAAAAGATTAAATGATGGTACATGCAACATGAGCTGTGTCCAAACAACAATTTCATTGTTGCAAAATTATCAAAACTCTAATCTGAGTGGTAGCCAGCAAACTACCCTAGGTCTCCAACTCACAAATATATGCAGACATGAAAGGGAGCCCACTGCTGAAGATTTTGTTCCTGAAGCTTTACAACAACATGTAGTTCGGGGACCATGTGGAAGGGATGACACAGAGGTGCATGTTTACTAGGAAGGAGCTGGTTGTTTTCTAGTCCAGAGCAAAATATCTAAAACTTTTTGGTTTTTTAAAAGAAAGACTAGCATTTTTTTTCAGAAATAAAAATGAATTATTCTGAAATAATCAGATATATCGTATGAGTAGCTCAAAGGATGAGAGATGCATTAGTTCTCCAGAGAATAAAAAAAGGCTAATTCAATTTTGGACAGAGTTCAACAATATTATAAGACTACACGCACACACACACACACGCACGCACGCACGCACGCACGCATGCACACAGATTACAGAAGCTACCCTGGGGTTAAGTTCCTTAAAATAAATTATACATGCATGACTGTATGTACACACAACCTTAAAGATAAGCCATGCTGGGTGGGGGTGGGGGAGCATACAATTTTAATTAGGTATATGTTTTAAAAATATTTTTAAAAAATTATCTGTTAGGACAAAATGCTAACAAAATTTCCTGCATGTTGGGAGCTAAATCAATAAAAATCAGAAAGGTGAAGCCTATTTCCTGGAAGGAGAAGGTCTAAATATAAAACATTCATTATTTCCATGTAAAATGCAAAAGTAAAGATATTGGACTTAACATTTAAGCAGGAAAAAACTGTCACTTACCATTATCAATGGAAAATGTTTTAATTAATTTGCAAAATTTCCTAAATCATTTTAATTTGGCAACTTTACTTCTTTATAAACATCTACCTTAATATGTAATTTGCAGCTTTGTAAGTATTTTATTGGGCTAATGGCTCTGGATTCCATGGCTCTGGCATCTTATGTTTTTTTTTTTCTTTTTTCCTGATACTGTCTCATTAAAATGAAACTCAGTTTCAGAGTAACCCTGAAAGACCTAAAACACTCCAATAGAAAATGTAGTATCTCTCCTCTTAAATGACACAGCAGAAGTGAAATCTGGTACATCACATATGGAGGAGAAGCTAAAGGCCAAGCTGTCAGAGCTAATGAGTCGATGCAAGCTAAGGCTCTCTAAGCAGAGAGGTTAGGGAAAGAAAACATGGCCACTACCAAGAAAGTTGTTTAAAATATCAATTAAAAATGATTCAATTCTCTGCCCAGCTCCCACACTCACCACTCAACATTCAGACACTTGGGGCGACGACTGAAGGACTCACACACATCTGAGAAAAGACACCTAAGAGGTGTAACCTTCCTGCATTCATAAATGTTGTTGTAAGACAACAAAAAGAACACCATGTAAGAGAGGTAGAGGTGGCTGTCATTGCTTTTTAAGGCCCCAATTTTATGTTCTAGTCCATCTGACCCCACCAAAGCTCCTCTTTGAGAGAATGATTTGGATTATTGCTAATTGTCTTCCAGTCTCATTTGTTCACAAGGACTCGGCAGATAAAGATGAAGTTACGATATTCTGATCCAGGACCAGGTGGCTTTTCTTGGGTCATGACACAAGACCAACCTAGTTAATTCAAACTATTAGCTGATGTGTCTGATATGCAGACTCTAAAGCTGATAACGATGGTGGTGGTGGAAGTGGTGGTAATTCTCATAGCTCAAAAAATAATTATAACTCATTAATTATTGGTTAACTAAAATTTTTCCAGCTCATTAGCTACTAGTTAAATGTCAGTTAAATGTAATATTTAATTGAATCATGAAGATTAGAAGTAGCAATTTACAGAGCATTTCTTACATGTCAGTTTGTACACTAAGTATTTTACATACACTATTGTGCTTGATTCTTCCAACCTCCATGCAAGGAACCTATTTTAAGCCCCATTTGATAGATATGAAAAAGGACCATGGGAACCTAAGTAACTCGTCCAAAGTTAACCATGACTGGTAGACCTGGGCTTCAAACCAGGTCTGGCTAACTCTAAACCCATCTGTTTATAACTTGAAACATATCCAATCTATGTAATGCTTAGCTTTATCTTTAGTCATCTCTACACTATGGAGAACTTCCTTTCTCTCCAAAGTCATGCATATTAAATGCATCTGTGTTCTCAACAGGCAGGCAATAGTGTCTTGCTCCAAACTGTATCACAATCAGAATTTGCCAGTTCTACTAGAATTTACCTTGACACCTAATAATGCTACATTCATTGTTAGTTTCTTCAGAAAAGTGTTCTATTTAAACTACAAGTTTAAAGTTTCTATGAGCTTCCAACAACATGAAAATTAGACATTACTTTGGAGTTCTTTTTTAAACAAACCAGTAGAAATATTCCAATTAAGAGACAGAATAGTCACACATATCTATAGAACTGACTCTAATTTACACTTTAATCTTGTTTTAATACATACTGCATGAGTCTCAGCTTAGACAGAGATAAGATCCACCCAGTAGGGGGATATTATTTCTTTTGAAATATTTTAATTTAAAAACTGTTATACTGAGTAAATTCTGCTAATCACATGTCATTGACTCAACATGTGTAAGAGGGTCCTGATCTCTAGCATATGGCTGCCCAACCAGCCACATTGTTTCTCTTTACTGGAACTAGAAGGAGGTCTTCCATGCAGTTTTTAAAAAAACTCTTATATGGTGCTTTTTTCTTGTTATAGAGAGTAAAGCAAGAAAATGAACTACCAAATAGTAACACTACTGCCAACAATGATTGGCATTAAGAGCACACTTACCATATACCAAGATATATGCTCTACCTTTTGCACAAATACTCATTTTTTGAAGCAGCCTAATAGGATATTATGATCTTCATTTTACAGTTGAAGAACTTGAGACTCAAATAGCATACATATCTCAAACTAGTCACTATAAGCTTCAGAGGAAAGATTCAAACCCAAGTTTAGTGAATTCCATAGCCCATAATTTTTATCACTGCAGTATAACATACTTGAATTACACTATAATATAACAAAGTATAATCTTTGGTTCATCAAGTATCCTCTAAATGCTTCTAAATACTAAACTCAAAGCTTAAACTAAATTGACTAAATTTTTAATATCATAAAGGGATGATGTTTTAAATTGAGAAGTAAATAATTTATAGTTTCCAGATGCAGAATAATTTCCATGGGTGTATTTTTATTTTCATCATGTTTTATTATATGGGTGTGTGAGAAAGACAAAGAGAGCAATCCCTTTCCTCTCGTGCTATGTTGGAACCTTCCAAAGATAGTTAAAATCAACTATCTAATCCATAAAGTGTCAAAATAAAATTACACTTATTTAGACTATAGAGTCCCTGTCATGAATATTCACTAGTTGAAAATCACAGAAGTCATGGAATCTCAGTGTTTTTTCCCTGCAATTCCACACTCCTGCCACACAATTCAAAACCCATCAAGAGATAAAGTCATCGGAGCTAATTAGTCCCTGGAAAAGGAAAGACAAAGAATAGACACCTAACCACCCCCCAAACACCACCAACAAGAAATCATTTGAACCATTGTGTAATCTGTGTACATGAAAACTGTGAAGTAAATTAATTAGCTTTGCATCGATCAATATCAAAAGTCATTAGCCCTGCAGTACAACGAAATCCTGAGAAGCCTGAGATATGGGAAGGAAGAGACTGTGAAGAAAATCAATTTCTGCCCTGCAGAGCTAATGCTTTAAAGGGTCCCTGCTGTATTACTTGCCCAGAAGCATTCCAGGGGGAAAGACCCGTGGATTCATATCTGCCACATGTGTCACTGAAACAATCATCTGATAAATAAATAACTGAAGCTTAGTAGAGGAACTCCTTCAATACACTCACAACACATGTGCTAAGAAACAGGGAGAACAAGGCAGAGGTCAAGTTTCCCAGGTGAATTTCTGCTTGGCATTCCACTCATCAATTGGGATATTATTCTCTTTGCCCCGTGGAAGTGTCAGCTCATTGTTTTAGGGAATCCAGGCATTGGCATCATATATTCTGCATATCTGTTTTCCTTCTCTCCAATACTACAGAGCCTTTTCCTTGGGTCCAAGCACAGTGCAGGGGATAATCCATAATCCTAACAACAATTCTGTGATTTTTACCGATGAAGAAACTGATGCCCAGGATCAGAGAACCATTTTATCACAGGCCTCAAAGCTAGTAAGTGGTAGAGCTGGGATTTAAACCCAGGTCCAGGGAATTCTAGAGCCTGTATTATTGCCATGAAGTCTCTCTCCCTAAATGACATTTACATGTCATTTATATGTCATTGTGAGCAAGGGAGGAACCTGACTGCTCTGAGGCCTTTGGTATTAATTAATACAAAGGAGACTAATAAGCTCATGAAGCTTGGTCTCTTATTCAATGGTACTTCCCTGTATAAGAGGCAAATGGTCTCTGCTATAATCCTTCCACTGACGGAGCTCTATACCTCATATAACTGTAGACCTGCTTACTCAAAAGACTTTGGTTTGCTTTTCTGTACCTCATATCCAGTGATCCCAGTCATGACCTCTAAAGCATATCGATCCATTGATCAGCACTTGATCCATTGACTGCGCTTAGTACTTGGATCTATAATAAAGACTGTAACTGTAAAAAGTATCTTCACATGCAGGGGCCCTTGTGAGGACTCAGTGAGTGTCAAAATGGGGACTGACACAGGATTAGCATTTGTCCAATGTTAATTACAAAATTTTTTCTGGTTTTATTTTGTAAGTTATTTTTAAGAATGAAACTTATTCTTTAAAATATGTGACACTCATGAATGTCACATATAAAATAAAAGCTGTGACCCAGACAATAACCTTTATCTATCCATCTGGACATTCCCTATTTCCTCTCCTGGCCTCACCCAAAGTAATCATAATCTTGAATCATGGGTTCACTCTTCCTTTGTCTTATTTTTATATGGTTTCATTGCATTGTCTTAGTCTGCTTTGGCTACTGTAACAAAATACCATGTAATGAATGGCTTAACCAACAGACATTTATTTCCTCACAGTTCTGGAGGCTGAAAGTCCAAGATCAAGGTTCTAGTATAGTTGAGGTCTGGTGAAAGCCCTCTTCATGGTTTGCAGACTGCTGCCTTCTCACTGTGTGTTCACATGGCATTTGTGCAAGTGGACAGAGTAAGCGATCTCTCTCTCTTTTCCTCTTCTTGTAAGAGCACTAATCCCATCTTGAAGTCACTGCCCTGATGACTTCATCAAAACTTATATATGTCCCAAAGGCATCACTTTGGAATATCATCACACTGGAGTTTAGGGTTTCAGCATCTGATTTTGGAACATTCATTCCATAACACACCATCTATGTAGATGTTCCTAAAATGTTTTATAATATAAGCTGTTTTTAACTTTTTAAAACGGATGACATACTTACTCAATTCTTATGTGATCCTTGTGGGTTTATTTTTCCCCATTTAATATTTTATTAATAAGAATTTAAGATAACTACAACTGAAGAACAATGAAACACTGCATATTAAAATCTGAACTTATATTAGAAAATAGCTCCAAAATTAAAAAAATGAATATCAATCTTAAGAACCTAAAAATGAGCAAAATAAGTCCATATTTAGCAAAAGAAAAACCATAATAAGCATAAGAGCAAATATGTATGAAATATAAAATATTTGCTAGAGAAGATCAAAAAAGACAAAAGTTGGTTCTGATAAAATTTAAAACAGATAAAACTTTGACAAGACTGATTAAAAGAATGTAAAGAAAAAACAGTATTTTCAGGTGAAAAGGTGCACATAAATGTACCTAAAATATGATGATAAGTGACTAATATCAATAACTGTATGTCATTAAAAGTAGATGAAATAGAAAAATGTCTAGAAGTGTATAACTTAACAGAATGGGCATAAAAATAACAAAAAAAGTTTATATAGTCCTGTGATTATTGAATGCATGGAAGTAGTTAAAAATATTTTTGCAAAGAGAATACCATGTGAGATAGTTGTACAGGCAAGTTTTCCAAACTTTCAAGGAAGAGATCATTTCAATTTTATGCAAATTTTTCCAGATGACAGAAAACCAGAATTTATTCCCTACTGACTGTACTCGGTCAGTACAACACTGTTACCAAGACCAGACAAAACATTACAAAAGAGAAAAATTGCAGCCTTATTGTACTCATCAACATACATGCAATAACATTCTTCTTAGTACTGTACTCAATTATAATCCATAAGAAACTTTATTTCAATATACAAGTAGAAGGATAACTTTGTAGAAAGATTACATTAGCTTTGGAATGTACCATTTCCCTAGATGTATTATGTAGGAATGTTATCTAAGCTAAAACAGTCTCCTTCTCTACAAAATAGTGTTTCATAATATATATCTAATTCTGTGAGAATTAATGAGGTAAATAATATAAAACCTTTAGCTCAGGGTCCGGAAGTAACAATAAGCAATAGTGAGTCATAGGTATTATTTATCAAGAGCTTAGATATTTGGCTGAACACTTTTTAAAAACTTTCCTTTAATGCTTATAACCTCCCTGAGAGACAGGAGTACTATCCCTATTTAAGGAATGAAGTAACTGGGTCAAGAAGAATTTTAACAACTTGCTCAAAGTCATGCAACTTGCCAAAAGCCGAGCTCATATAACAACAATGTGTAGTGTGAACACTGGTACACGGTGGGCACTTCCCAACTAGAGCCAATTGCTATAGCTGCTATCGGGGTCATACTGCTTTGTTGGAGAAGCACGCTAGCTTTTTTCCATGTGTTGTGAGATTCGTTCACCTTTCTTGGGAAAGGTAGTTTTCAAGTTGGGGTTTGATTTGTGACATGTGAGATTAAATTGCAGTATTTTAATGGAAAGGCTTCAGAGGGCAGGAACGAGTGACGCATTGTCATTTATCTATCCCTGTGTGGGGAACCTTGGGCATTAATGAGATCAGATATGTCATGGCAGCTTGCTCCACTTCTGCCATGAATTGTAGGTCAGAAGAATTCTTTTCTTAAGATTCTGGCCACTTCTCCACCCACACAGAACTCTATGCCAAGTTTCTGGGATATAAAATTTATGATAATTTAACTTAGGCAGGGTTTACGGTTTTATTCCATTAAGGTTATTTAGGATATTGCTAATGATCCATTTCATATTTTAATAAGAAGAGATTATTTACACAAACAAGTAATCTAAAAAAATAAATAAAAGTTCTCAAAAGGAGGAAAAGATAAATGGCAGGAAACTTATGAGGTCTGGGGACTCTGCTGCCTTGAAAAATCAGTGGTGGATTTACAATGTTCCACTCTATTCTTTCCCAGAGCAGCTTGCCTATTGATTAGACATAGGGAACTAACAAAGATTCAAAAATCAATTTGCCCTCTGAGTGTGGAAAACACCACCATCACTGTTAAAGACTATACATGACATCATTTATCACTATCCTTTGCAAGGTAATTTTCTTGACTCTTGAGAGACTTTATGCTTATCTTTGTACTACTGGTATTTTGTAAAAGAAACCAACATGACTGTTTTTGTTTGTTTTCCATTTTTGGCCATAGCAATATTGTAAACTGTGAATGTTATCATATATATAAAGAGTTTTGATATAGAAACAAAATGGTGAAAGAGGGTATTGAACAAGCCTGGATACAGAAAGATTTTGAGCTTAATCTCCAGATACCTACTGGTTACCTGACATCACAGCTCATACCATCCAACTCATCTAGTTTTCTCTATGGTTGGAGGTGCATGTCAAGTCAGATCAACTGAATATTATTAAATGATTTATATTTCAGCTATACTTAGACACAGCCTTAGAATGGAGTGAATAATGTTGAGAGAAAAAAGTGAAGTGGCTGGAGAAGAAATATATGTTCATTCAACGCAGATGCAAAAGCATCGTGAAAGGCATATGGGGCTTCTCAAATGCCATCCATGTGTGAACAGGCATGAGTGATGACCTTCCTTTCCTCTCCCACCCTCTCTTCCCTGGAAAAAGATAAAGACATCTGAGGAGGCAGTGGTGAGAGGGAGGAGCATCTTGTGGAGGTGAGTGGTAATGGCCGTATGCACTATAGCTGAAGACATAGGGCAGTGTGGGGAGTGGGTGTCACAAAGTGGTGGGGAGAGTGCTGTGTGCAGTGTCTGAGGAGGCAGAGCAAAGAGGAGGAGAGGTGCAGAGGTGGTGGGCAGGGAAGAAATTACAGATCATTGAGATCGCCTATATTGAGCAAGTGAGTATATATACTGAGGATAATGAGAGCCAAGTTTCCCACTATCTATCTAAGAAGGTATTTATAAACATGCAAAAGGGAAAGAGTTAAATTGGATTGATATGAATTCACAGCAGGGAGTATTTATACACATACATACATTGATACAATAATAAATGTATGCATAGACATACACGCATCTGCCTTCTAGCTAGAAAATGTGTGTCGAGAGGATCTAGAAGCAATGGCATCCCAAGAGCAGTGAACACTCCAAAGACCCATATCTTAGTTTCTGCTAAAAGGAATCAGGGCTACTTCAAAAAATGGTACATGGCTGGACTAGGAAAGTATAAGATGCTCCTAAAACTTATTATTTTGTACCAGAAAATAAAGAAATACACAAAGAATAATGAGGGAACCTGGCAAATACCAACATGACTAGGTGATCAACTGAGGGGATGGGTTACTGCAGTGATGCAACGACAAAAGCTAAGCATCATTTCTGCAAAATTCCCACCAGGAATGCATGCAAGAATACATGACGTGTGTCTAATCATGAAGACATTCTGAAAGATCCAGATGACGGTCATCCTAGACAGAAATGTGAGACAAGGGAAGATTGAGAAACAGTTCCAGTTCACAGAAACAGATGGACACCAAAAACTAAATGCAACACATTTCCTGGACAGGATACTTGGGCACCAATGAAAAGGAGTCATTTTTGAGATAGTTGGAGAACTGTGCATGGGTCTGTGAATTGAATGGTAGAGCTGTATCAGTGTTGATTTACAGACTAGGAGACTAGGAGGGTTTTCATCATAGTAATGGAAAGAGGGTCTGTGTTTAGGGAAGGTAAACTGATAGGGTTGATCACGATGTCAGGAAAAGAATATGTATCTGTCTCAGAAAGAAAAGGAAAATAAAAGTATTAACCTATTAAAAGTTGAATAATCTGGATAAGAGAGATATGATAGCTCTTATAACACTTCTATAGGTTTGAAACAACCTCACAATAAAAAAAATACTAAAAGTGTTGAGCTTTGAAAAAACAAAACAGCATAGGTTTCAGGGGGAAAATTACATTATATATGGTTAGAAACCTTTCTGTGCTTTCTGAGAAGTATAGATCCTAAAAAAGACCCTTTGTTGAGAAGAAGAAGGAGGAGGGATGAAAATGAGAGCAGCCACATGAGAGCCAGATAACCTGACTTAAGAAAAACAAAGGACGATTCAGTATAAGGCGGGAAAAGAGAAGGGGATAGCAGGTTGTGTGTGTAAGAAAAAAAAATTGCAAGATATTGAGAGAGCATGCACAAGCAAATAATTGCTGTAAGAAATAAAACTTGTAAAAAGAGAAGGTTAAAAAAAGTTGAATAAATTTTGGTGTGTGACATTATCCTTTCATTATTCCAAGACACTGCCAATAACATCCACTGAATACAGTTTGCACAGATGCATGTCTGTTACCTTGTAAGTTGGTTTGGTTTAATGATGCTGATTGGAGGACAGGTGCTGAAGGTGTATAGGGCAGCCTCAGGTACATTTGGGCATCATATGAAAAGTGAGATAAAATATGTATACACACACACACACACACACACACACACACACACACACACAGTGTGAGAGGACTTTAGAGGATGGAATGAAAGAGAACATTCAAATTCCTTGAGCTCAATCCCTGAACAAGGCCCTTTATACCTGCTGCCACATTTATTTCTTGCAGTGTTCTCAGGAGATGGGAATTACATACAGAAAGTGTAAGGCATGGAAGTTCAATAACAGATCAAGTTTCCCCAGTTAGTAAATGGCAGAGCCAAGATTTGACTTCAGTCGTAGGACCCCAAAGATCATTTTTATGCCATCAAAGTAGGTTGCCTTCTTCCTTGGTTTGGAGAGAAGGGGTAAAAGGAGAAAACTCTGATGAAGAAGGCTTCGTGGAGAAGTAGTACAGAGCAGATAACTTGAATTAAGGTGTGCCTGGCTGGCAGGATGAGAAGAGTGAATTCCTGGCAGAAGATGGCATACACATGAGCACATGGAGGTAAAGAAGCCTGGGTGGTGATATAGGTGCAGTGCGATCTATCTCCAAGATGGATAAAAGACAGGATAATCCATTCTATAGCAAACATGGATGCCAAGACCAAATACAAAGCTGACGGGGGTGAGGAAGGTCATTAGTGATGCTGACTGGAAGCTGCAGAGCACACATCCCTGGCTACACTTCTACGCTGTGCTGCCATGCCCTAAAGCTTGAGGCCAGACTCACCTGTGCACAAACCACCAAAGGAAAACTTTTATTTTCAGACATCGCTTAAGGGAAGTAATGCCTGAAAACATAAACTTTTAAGGTGCTGTTTTTGAAAATGTAGAAACTTCCGGTTTGCATATACTTTCGGAAAATTTCCCCCATCGTTATTAGCACTTCTGCCAAATAATCACACCCTAAAAATATTCGCTCCTTGATAATGCAAAAATGAGATCTTGTCACTGAGGAAGAGCAAGGAAAGGAAGGTGATGAATTGCAAATCAATCTCAATTTATGCAGATATTCTACTAAAAACTACTTTTATCTCCTCTTCCAAATAGCACCACAGGAATTTCCTCGAAGTAAAAGAAGTCTATTTTCATAAATTGGGCTCTAATTTATTTCTTTAATCAATGTATTTTTATGCCAAAAGTCAAATAGTAAACAATGCTTAGGGGAGGAATTATGAACAAGAAGAATATGGAACATGATATTCAGAAGAAAAAAACGAAACAACCAAATACATTTGCTATGGCCTTAGTTCTGCTTTAAAGTGCTTTTTTTCCCAAAGGACTTTGTGGTATTATTTGCCCTAATCATGCTGATATATACACAAAAATACCAAATTATCACAAAACATGTTTGGGAAAAAGACTATTGGTGCTACTGTGTACCCTGCCAGCCACAGATATGATGACTAAATGAACAGAGAGCTGTATTTTCAAAAGCCAGATCATAAACAGTAATCAGCATCTAAGGACTAGTGGTCACCCAGCAGGACTTACTTGCTAATTCTTTAAGTTATCCATGTCAATTGTCACCTTTTTTTCTTAGCATCCCATTTGTAGAGGAGCAGACAGAAAAACATTCAAAGTCATTGATTCTGGAGATTACTAATTAGGTGTTTAAATATGACTGCCTTTGGTTGAGTTTCTCCTAAGTAAATCCTTAGACAAAACTTCAAAGGCAAGTGGTTGGTTTGGAAAGTGATTTTAGAAAGCACGAGTAGGGAAGTTGGAAAGTGAGACTGGGAGAGAATACATACTCCGCGTGTCTGCTATCAAGCAGGTTATAGCTGTGAGTGAGAGGGTCTGAGTCAGTGTAGGCATGTCTCAGTTATTCCATTAAAGAGCAAGGGGACCTGGATACTTATCCACAAACTTCCATTGGTCATTGGTCATTGGTAATGGTGGTAGAGAATTAAATTTCCAGCACTTGCAGTCTATTTTGCACTGCACACAGGAAGAGTGAACACCAGTGACTAGAGAAAGTCCTTGGCCAGCATGTTACCGTGTTTACAGATGGAAGCCATGGGTCAGTGTGTAGTGAAATGGTCACTGTTCGCAGTAGGATGGGCAGTACTGACATGCTACAGAATACTCAGCTAATCCACAAAAGACTTGTGCTATAAAGTAGAAACACACTTTTGTTGTTTAAGGAGTAGGGGTCTATTTTGCTACTGAGGCATGCCCAGCCCATTCTGACATAGTACACTATTTGCCCTATATTCAGTGGCCTTGGGTAGATTAATATGACTTGCAAATTTTCTGCTCTCATGACTTGCTGTGCATACTGCACCCTAATGCATGCATTGTCCTCTCTGCACACAACAGAATCCTCTAACAAGCATTGCTTTTCTATGTGGGGAAAAATACAGAGAGTGAACTCATGTTTAGCTGCTTCTGCCCATAGAGGCCCTTCTGAAATTATGTGACAAAGAAAAATAAACATTCCATGTGCTATTCATTTAGAAGGGAGGCCTAATTCTTCCAACCTCATGTAATCTCCAGAGCAATTCCTGTACCATCAAGGTTGCCACTCCCCAGGAGGGTCAGAGCTACAGACTCATAATTAGTTGTATTACTATCACTATCACTGCTAATTAATGGTTAATGTTCAGCTTAAATTGAAAGCGGCCCATTTCTGACTCCTCCACTCTAATCAAATAAACAGTTCCCCATTTCCAAACTCTCCTCTTCATCTTAATAGAATTTCATTTAAAAAAGAAAGAAGGAAATTTTTTAAATGATATTCTCTAAACTAGTTAGTTTGGTTGTCAAAATTAAAAGCATAAAAAAATTAATTATATGAGATTAGTATTATTACAGAAATGCATTTAATCTTATATTAAAATACAATTCTTTTAAACCATGGCTATCAGTGTTAAAATGTTAATAGTATTTAAACATAAATCCTTCTCCCCATGAAGCAAGAATCATTGTGCAGGCACGTTAACTATTCTATTCACTTTAGAGATGCTGCCTGGTCAAGCGTTTTGACATAAGCCTTGTCAGTGTTAATCCTGATGTCTGATGCTGAGAAGTATGTTACATTACTTTATGTAACTGAAAAATGGGAAGCCTTTATGTCGGATTACAGGCTGAAATAATGACTTTCTCTAAGAAGCGGGGCATGGGATATAATGAGGTGCCAAATGGGATTCTAGGACAGAGCCTCTGCAGGACTTGAAAGAAAACAGGTCATTTGTTCAGACACATTCACTCACTAGCAGAATGCTTTTGCCCTTTGCCCTCTACTTGTGACTCACCTACAAAGAAGAGTAAGCAAGAGAGATAGATCTGATTGACTGGGGGCAGGGTTGGAGGGGAATGGCCATTCAAGCTTTGGACTTGGGTAAACAATGGTAGGAATATACCAAGCCACTCCTTCAGTGCCATAGCCAAAGTCTAGTATTATGGTGTTCAAATTGTGTTTGTGAGTCCAAGACAGTACACACAGCCTGTGGCTCCACAGGGGCTGGGTCAGGAAATGGGAGGCTGAGCAGATTCAGTGCTTTCTCCCCTGAGCTTACTGCATCTAGAGTGCTTCATCTTACATCTATTTTATATAGCAGTGTTCTGTGAACAATGGCATATGAGAAACATGGTTCTACTCTCAAAAGAACTAATTCATTCAACAAATATTTACTAGGCACAGACAATACACACCTAAATAAATGAGAAATGTCCAGAAAGTGATTGATGGTATACAGACAAGAAAGCAGGATAATGAGATAGAGAGTACCTGGAATAACGGCCAATTTCATATATGATAGACAGAGAAAGCCTGGGTAAGGGGGAGGAATATGAGTCGAGACAGAATTAAGTGAAATATTCCACCATGTGAGATATAGAGGAGAAACGTTCCAGACAGGGGGAGCAGCCAGTATAAAGACCCTATGGCAGGAACAAACTCAGTGTTTCCAAGAACAGAAAGAAGGCAATATTAATATAGTTTGGTAAGAAAAGACAGGCATAAAATATGAGAGAGACAGATCATACAGGACCTCATAGACTCAAACAAGGGTTCAGATGTCATTGTGAGGGGCAGAGAAAGCAATGGGAGGTTGAAAAGAGAGGCGTGACAGGATCTACTTTAAAGATTTCTACCTCATGAGAATAGACGCTTAGGGACAAGAATATAAGCTGGAGGAGCAAAAAGAATATTATTGATAATGAGGGTCTGGAAGAGAGATGGATAAATGAAAATGGTAAAAATTATTTGGAGTTGGGATATTTTGAAAGGTAAATCTGATAGAACTTGACAATGATTTGAAATCATTAACCACTATTCGAGAAGGGGAGGGTGCAACACATCATATGTAAGAATGAAGGGGGCGGTACTAATGCTCAGAAAGTACAGAATAACTGCCACTTCTACAGATTGCTTCTGGCTGATTTACCAAAAAAATCAGCATAGTGTCTCTGGGCTGAGACCAGGATGTTTTGCCCTTGCCTCTCCTCATCTATTTCATTCTTGCATCCTGACCTGGCAGATAACTTTAGGGTTCACATTATCCCTTCTTGGTCTCTTTTTGTGTCTAGATGACTTATTTTCTTTCTTCACTTGTAGGTGGCCAAGCACAAAAAATCTATATTTTTTGCTTCCTATGACAAATTAGAGGTTTGTGTCTTCGTTAATGTGGGGACTGCATTTTTCCCCCATTCACATCCATCCTACAGAAAAGCATCTAGTTACTTAAAACTTTACAAATTATACCATCAGAGCAATGTATGGTGAAATCTGATGGCTCTAATTATCTTAACAATCAGCAGAACCACTTTCAACCTAATAAAAGAATGAGTCATTAATGGCAGTTTATGAAGATTACCTTCCTTCTCTTTGTTCGGTATGGCGTTTGTTCTTCCCATGTTAAAATTTGGACATATACTTTCTACTTGAATCTCAAAGAGGTGATTTCTAAGAAGTTACTGAAGCAATGCAAATCAAAACATAAGTAATGACTACATTTGTTTTCAACATTACTGCAAAAGGAATTTATCACAGAACACATAATTATGTTATAAATGAAATGTCAAGACAGAAACTGGCCCCCTTTTAAGATTTATCATTGCACATACATTCAAAAATGAGGAGAATGTTCTCATTCTGATCCTGTCTACCACTGTAATGGTGGAGACTTTACTTGCTTTCAGGTAATTTGTTTTATTTTGTGATTACCTTAACTTATATCCCCTTTTAATTCTTATGTAATTGCTTTAATTCTTTTTATCTCAATCCATAGGAAAATCTATTAGTTTAACCTTTTTGGTATAGTTTGGCTAAAGAAAATCTATTATTTAATTCAAAATTAGTCCAAATTCAGTACCAAATATTATGTTAGAACTTCTTCGTCCTTTGAGAATTTTACTCTAAATCTAGGAACAAAATCCTCTACATACTTCCACCTTTTTCATACCTCACCATCCCAGGTCTTAAGATAAACCTATTTGTGGTCAAAATGCAAGCTTAAAATGCATATACTTCAATAATCTCTTGGTATAGTGAAGAAACTGAGTCTAAGGAAAGGATCAAAGTCATACAAAGAGCTGGTGACAGTCTTGAGACTAAAACCCAACATGTTTTACTCAGTTAATGCTCTTTAGGCTTAGTAAACAAACTTATGCAGAAATATTTTAAAAAAATAACTTACATCTCTTTTCATTATGTTTTACCACTATAAAAAAAAAAACCTGAATATGGACCTACCTGAAGAGCTAATTTCAATATTAAAAAAAAAAATAACCTTGTCAAAAAATTAACACATTCATCAAATACTTCCTTCTCTATCTGTACACCAAAATGCCAATCTTCTCTATCTTCTCTACAAACGTGTTTTATGGATTTTAAAGCAGGGAGATTAATGTTCTTCCATTTCCCAGTCACAGTATAATCAGCATAAAAGAATAAGGTTAGTATGGTACTATTTTCACACATAAAATATTATTTCCTCCATGTGACTGTCAGTGTATGTGTTCCAAAATGATAATGAGAAATGTTTAGTACAAGGTATTGCTCCTTATTGATTTATTATGAAAAAAACTGTTAGCGCACATATCCCTTGCTATAGAAAGCACAAATGAAGACTTGAATTAGGTCAGCCTGGTGTCAGTTTTGTTTTGCTACATATCAGTTTAGGCACCCAAGTACCACATGGTTCACAGCGTGTTGCCTTTTCTTATAGCAACTTAGAACCCCAAACAAATATTACTCTTGCCTCCAAATTAATCAACATTAGATGAAAGCTCTATTCCTGAACTCCATGGCATTCAGAAACTCAAAATAATGTCCCTCAGATATTTTATTTGCTTTTCTATGGACGTTGGACTAATTTCTTGCTCATGTGGGGGTGGCAGAGCCTGGAGAAAAAAGTAGATAGTTTTGGCCATTTCTAGGTTTAAATTATATCAGCTCGGTGAGACCAAATTGAAGGAAAAGGAGGAGAGAGAAAGAAAATTTTCTCTTTACTATGGTTTGTATATAAAATTTCAGGAACAAAAGGTCTGATTGACTCTATTTGGTTCACCTGCTCACTCCTTAGACCAATCACTGTGATCAAAAGATGGTAAATCCTGATTAGCTATTCCTGGTCACATGCCCATCCTGTGATTTGAAAAGGTGGATACTATGACTGATAGATCACCCAAAAACATATAAAATATGGGATAAATGGTTACTCATTGGAAGTGGGGCACTATTAATGGAAAAGGTTAAAAATTATGCCTGGCATATAGAAATAACAGGTGCCCACTGACATTTCAAATGTTTGTGTGAAAGTGGCACCTTTAATTATGAAATGAAAGTCTGGGTCCTCTTTTATAATGACCTTTGATTCCAAAATCAAGTAAAAATTTTTTCTCAAATCAACCAGCCCATATAGTTCAGCTCCTTCTATCAGATGATCTAAGAAGAATGAGGAGTACATAAGGGTCTCTAGGTTACTCTTTCTATTCAGTTCAAATTCTATAATTATAACCTAAATGTATTCATTAATTGATAAATATCCTGAGTTAGATATCACATTATAAAAAAGTACTCTTTGTTAAGTTGTACTCATTGCCAAATACCTGAATTTTCAGGTACTAGTCATTATTCTACCCTTCCTTAAAGTGCATTTTTAAAAACAATTTTATCTAAACTTACAGATGAAAGTTGCCTACTCTAATACTAGGGAGTTTTTATTGTTAGTTTTCTTCTTTCTATTCACCAGAATCTGGGTAGTTTAGAGTTTTCTTCTGGAGTAAAATGAATCATAATCATAGCTATCATTTCTTTTTTAGCTACTACTTTTTGAATGATGGCTATATTTAACATCATCTATATTATCATTAATCCTTATATCAACAATTATTGTCTTCTTCACTGTATGTTTGAGGAAACTGAGTTCAAAAGAGCTCAAAGGCTTAATTGAGAACATGCAGCTGGAGAAGGGCTCAGTCTGAAATGAAAACTCTTAACTATTTACTACCAAAGCCCTACTCCTAACTCTATACTCAACTCCTGCTTCTTGTGCACTAAGCACTTGCCTTTTTCCAGGTATTGTGATAGACACAACCCTCACTTCACACTTGGAAGATAAGGATTCCAGTTACCATTTTATAGGTGAGAGAATTAAGGCTCAAAGAAATTAACCGCCAGACCTATTTACCTGATAATTACTAAAGGAACTCAGATAGTTTCTTATTTGGATTTTTTACCCTCGTTTTGTTTTGCTCAAACCAGTCTTAATGAGCACTCTGGCTACAAGTAATCTCATAGCAAAGAAAGTAAAAAAAAAAAAAAAGATACTTTAAACAAACAAACAACAAACAAAATAATCTCATAAAGGCAAGAACTGTTTCTGCTCCTTCCGGAGCTTATTCCTTTTGGCAGTGGATATTGCCACCGCAGTCACATTCACAGAAAACTACCTTGCCTTCTCAGATGTCATTAAAAAAAAAAAAGAGTGGATTTGTGAAAGTAGAGTCATGTTAACAAGGCAAGAAGAAACTGCAAGGTGCAAATGACTAATTTCTTGCTATCTTCCTGTTAAAGATCCATGCATACATTAAAAAAATCAGAACCAGGGGACCCAGCATCAAGTATAAAAGATTCCAAATTTTAAAAGCTCTAGGTACTAATTGATAAGCCATTAACTTATCCTGTTTTGCTAGAAAGAGACATGCACAGGCACACATGACTCCTCTATATTAATGCTTCTTAATCCATAATGAAGGAATTATGTGTGTATATATGCATTTAACCTCTATTCATGGCAGACTGATAGATAGTTTTTGCATGGATAACTATAAAAAGTTGATACTGCATGTGATTTGCTACATGAGTTTGATCACATTTACACTGGTCTTGTCCTTGTTCAACAAGACAAGTCACAGATCATGCACTTAGATGACATGGTGATGTCAAATTGCTACAGTTTCTCACCCCAGACTGGTATTACCCATTTCTTCAGGACTGGCACTGATCCTTCAATGATATTTTGAGTAGCTCTGCTACCTGATTTTAGACCCAAAGGTGGCAAACCCAATGTACATAGTGACAAGGAAACTACCACTGCAGCAAAATGAATGACTGTTTCTGGGGCATTTAGGACAACACCAGAAGGCACCATCAACACTGTGAATATTTTCTAATTTTATAGAGACCCCCCAACATTCTGCTGTGTATAGTATCAATAACTAATATTTATAGGATATCTTGATAATTTTCAAAATGCTTTTTCATATGTTAACTAAAATTGTTCCATTACAGCCCTGTGAAATAACTCCATTTAATAGAAGAGAAAACTGAGGCTTGGAGTATTTGGGTGAGAAAACCAAGGTTACATAGTAAATTTTAAATTCTAGCAGGGGTGGCACCACAGTTTCATCTTATTTGTCCAAATGATTGATAATGACCACCAGAAGGCTATTTGAAGGTCATGTATGGGCTCAGCGGTAAAGAGCATCTGACAGATTATCAATGTCTGCCAGGTCAGACTAGATACCTTTGGAAGATGCCAATCCAAGCAGTTTGATTTCATTCTCTAGTTTCTTTACCATGTCACATGGAGCTGTTTCTTTCAAGGACTCACATGCAAAAGAGGGAACATACCAGAACAGTAATTAGATGGCATGTAGTGGGGCAAAGTCTGTTTCCTTGTGAATTGAAGACAAGAAGAATCAGTTTGTAATATGGTAAAAAGAGACAATGCACATCTAAACTGCAGTAATAAATTAGTGAAATTAGCATAGAATTATAGGCAAAGCAAAGGTGATACATTCAGTTTCCAAAGATTATATTTATCTCAGATTAAACCCTCTAATTATATTAGTCAATTACAGAAATGGTGCTTAGCAGAAAGTAGTCAGGTAAGCCATCATTTACACACTTTTCTTCATCATTTCATCAAGGCAAAGCCCTTCCAGACGCTCTCCCAAAGGTTCAGCAGGGACAGGAAAATAGCTATGGGGAAGGAGGTTAGGATCTTCAGCTTCATTTTGGAAGCCATAATACTAAAAAACAACCTTATAATTAACAGATAAAAGGTGAATTGGGCTCAGGAAATTACAGAAGAAACAACTTTAAAGAAGAATCAGGCAACACATGGAGACTTATGAGTAAGGAAGAGCTGTGGGGACTGGTTTTTCTTCCTGGTGATTCAAAGTCAGAGCCAGTATTACTTGAAACATACCACATGTCCTTGTTTATTTGAGAATTAGAAAAAGGAGATATCAGTGAAGGAGAAAATTCATTCAAAAAAATAGATATTTGAAACTCCAGAGGAGTGGTCCTTTCTGAGAAGAATAATGTCTATTACTAACAGAGGAATTTCAGGGCTGAATGGTAAATTTTCTCCTAGGTCACATAGCAAGAGTCATATTAGATAAATTGAATAAATTAAAAGAAAGAAAGAAAAAAACTTCACAGATTTGGAGATGTTTTTCAAAAAGTTTCTCAAAAAGACAGATTCTTGTCTCATTTGATCATTTTTATCCTACAACTGTTGTGATAGTGACATGATAACCCTCAGAGACTTAGTTCAGATGCTGAAGTGAATTCTACAGGAGCTCCCATTCACCTGTCCTTCCCAGGACCCAGACCCACACATTTGGCCACCTCCTGGATGGAACACTAAACTCAGCAGGTACAAGGCTGAACATATCAGTTTTCCTACCAAAGGAAATCTTGTTTTGACACCATCAGTCTCTCAGCTATCCAGACACAAAATCTAGCAATAGCCCTAGAAATCTCCATCTCCTTTACACCCTGAACTGAGTCAAGTATAAAATCCTATAGCTGGATTAGGCTTGCATTGATAAAATCTCCTTCCTCTTTTTCCATTCTCTTTGTGTTGGCCCATCTTCAAGTACTCATTGCCTTTCTTCTAGACTAGAATACTTTTTCTTCATCTCCAGTAACTGCTCAATCTAATCCATCATTTAAACCTGTGCCCAGGTAACTTTCATAAGGCTCACCTCCATATTTAACAGTCAGCATTTTGCCTGGCACATAGCGTATATTCAGCTAATATTTGATGGATGGAAGAATGGATGAATAGATAGATGGATGATATATGTACTGATCATTTACTATGATCCTGACATTGTGTTGTACAGTAAAGATAAAGCAGGGAACCAAAGCACATTCTAACAAAACATCTCCCTGCTCACTAACCTTCAGTGGCCAGTTAATATAAACAGCTCATCCCAGCACTCAAGTCTTTCTACAGTATAGCTCTATTCTAATTGTTTTACCCTGCTCACTTACTCTCCTACCCAGTCTGTTGTCAAAGGTTTCCAATTCTTGCACTGTTGACATTTTGGGCCAGATAATTCTTTGTTTGTGGACAGCTACCTTGTACATTGTAGGGTATTTAGCAGCATCCCTGGGCTCTACCCACAAAATGCCAGTAGTACTCTAATATAAAAGTGACAACCAAAAGTGTCTCCAGACATTGTAAATGTCCCTTGGGGGGCAAAATCATCCCATTGAGAATGACTTCTTTTGTGCAAATGGAATTCTGTCTAATAATTGATGCATCATTTAAATAATTGTTCCTATACGTTTAATTATATTTGATGTTTTCGTTTTTCAAAAAAAATTCTAGTTTCTTTCTCCCCCTCCCAGCCTTCCCACACCACAAAATTATTTTCATTCTTCAAGTTATCTAAAAATCTACTTCAATAAATGGCCTTTTCTGAGCCACAAAGGCCATGTCATCGCTTATGGTTTTCAACTCACTTTGCACATAGTTCATGTCTATCAACTCATCTAAGTAAATTTTATTTTACCATTCATATCCTAGGCTTCTTTCTTTTTAAACTGATTGTAGGCTTTGTAAGGGACTATAATCTGTGACCCAAGAATATTTAGCACAATGTTTCCCCTACTAATTGGAAATAAGAAATCACTGAAATGAAATGGAATAAGATTTTATTTTTTTCCCCCTCATTTAGAATAGTCTGTAGGTTTCTGGATTCCAGTAAACAGAAATTTCACTAGCTTTCCGTAGCCAGGCATATCCCCAGTAATTTTGGCAAGTCTACTCCCTGGGGGTCAAGGTCAATAGAGAGTGCTCCTCTTCTTTGTTTATAAAATATAATTCAAACTCCCACAAAACTTCAGAACATTCTCTTTTATCCTCTGCCTTCCTATCAGGAGCCACAACTCGAAAGGCAGAAACTAGTTTACATCGAGAGCACTCCTCTCTGCAAACCTCAAATCACATCTGACTTAGGTTAAGGTTGGGAGTAGGGGAGCGAGAACTACTGGAGAGCTCAGGTCTTCCTGCTCTGCCAGGGTCAAGTTCTTGGTAATGACCCAGTGCAAGCTTGCAACTCTGGCTCTCAATCTCATGTTCAACCTAATAAATATTAATATACTTCAGTTCATTTTAGTCTTTGAAAACATTTGCAGAGGATAAAAATAATATAGAAGACCATGAAAGTAAGGTTTCAAATCTACGGGTATTAAAATCATTCCTGTAATGATAATCATAAAACACTTTTTAAACTAAGTCAGCATTATTTTTCAACTCTACTTTGTTTCTTCAAGAAAACTTAAACTATAATGTGATCTTTCTAGTAAATAAAAGCATATATTCCCTAATAGAACAGGTTTATTCCATCACTTCTACTTCCATCTATATTCAATGATCCTGTCAAATTTATATGGAAGGAAACCTACTAAACTTCTGAAGATATTGTGAAGCTAAATGTTTACCATGAATCTGGGCTATAACAGTTGTTCAAAATATGTTTTAAAAACCCATTTTATCCCAAGATGGAGTTAAATAGAACAAAATAAAATAGTTTTTTTTTGAAGGGGGAGGTAGAGAATGAAATAAAGTTGCTTCTGCTCAAATTAGAAAAGGTACAAATTTATGCCTCTCCCCCACCCAGAAGAAGAGTTGAATCTCTTTTGTTCAGGGCAGAGTGTGATGGTGGTAAATTGGTGATAAGACAAGTCTCTAAGATAGTTGAACTAAAAATTAAAACATAGCAAGACTAACCAATTTAAACTACCAAAGAATGCCTTGGTGTTAAAGAATTGCATTTGCAATAACAACTACAGGGCTGACTCAATTCTAGGCTGGGTTGTAGATAATTCTTTGTTCCATAAGGTTGTCCTGTTCATTGTAGGATATTGAGCTCCACTCCTAGCCTTTCTTGGCTTGATAGTAACTCATCTCCCACTCTCCCCCGCCCCCACCACCAATTGTGGCATCCACATAGGCCTCCAGACAATGTCTAATGTTCCTGGGAGGTGGGGAGTGGAAGATGGAGGCTAAGGGAGGCATGAAGTGGAGATGCCAACGTTATCCTGCTGAGAATCACTGATCTAGGGTGAGGCCAGGTTTGTACCAGTTGTCTCAGGGAAATAAATAGCACCCTCTCTTCACTTTCAAATATAGTTTAGAAGACAGATTACATATTTTCTTACTTATCTCTTGGACCTTGCTCTGTTCTCATATAGATTTGGGAGTGAAGCAACAGATTAGTCTGAAGCCCTCGGCTTCCAAGGAGCTCATGTTTTGTGGTAAAAGGATCTCCTCTTTTAAGAATATAATTCTCCCTTCATGCATGTAGTTCTTCTTAGAGGTAAAACTAGCACAATCTTTCTACAGGGAAATGTGCCATTCATAAACTATCCCTGCCTCTCGAAAAAAAGAATCACATAAATGTTTACAGCTTTTCTCCAAAAGTTGTATATCCATCCCAGAGATATCTTTCTATGTCATACTAACCCGAAATGCTTGAAAATGAAGTTCAAAACACTCAATCAAATCCAACTTCTCTTCTAGCCAAGAAATAATTTTGTTCCACATATGAATGCACAGGATTCATTCTCTACACAAGAGATGCCAATACACCTAGTTAAAAAGTTTAAAACAAATTAGTAATTTTTGACTAACATAGTGCTTCTCAAGCTTCACTGTATATCAGAATCTCCTGGAGGTCTTGTTGAACCAGAGACCAAATCTGAGAGCCCCACTCTCAGATTTCAGTAGGTTGGGGGCAAGTGGGGTCTGATAATTTGCAGTTTTAACATGTTCCCAGGTGATGCTGATGCTGCTGGTCCAGTGATCTAAAGATTCCAGCTGTTCCCAGCTTGTTCCCTCACAGACTGCCACATTCGATATTGGGGCCTGTGTAGGATTGGGTTTGAGGAAGACAGGAGGAAGGTCAGGAGCCTTAATCAGACTGGTTGCTCAGGTATTTGTTTTGCAGTTAATCAGAAGAAAATTATTCCACACCTACCTGTGTAGGGTACTATGCTAGGCACTGGGGATGCCTAGAGAGAACAAGGCAGACATGTTTTTTCACTGCACTGACTTCTCCCCTGCTATTTCCCTTTTAGAGATGAAAGCTCTTCTATGGGCTCTGATCTCATTCTTTCTAGCACTCCATTCCATTTATTAGCTGCTAATCAGTGCTTTCAATCACTCTCCAAGTCCTTGTAAGACAGGTCCCATTTTTCAAAATCAAAACCAAAGATGCCAGAATAACAAATAAAATGGAAAAATAAGAGTTTGAAAAACATCTACTTTTTCGGTAAGTGCTTCTTTTTTTTTCTATGACTGATCATTTTCTGGAAAACACTTACTGACCTGGTCCGTACAGTGGCATCCTTTTAGTCCCCTCTGGTGACAAGAAGAACATTGCTTTATTCCTTCTCATTCATTTCGGGTCCTGAGGAGAGCAGTGCTTCCCTCCACCACTGATAACCAAGTCTGAAGGTGCCTTGTACTTATTTCCAGGGGACAATAATTTAGACTATAATTTAAGATGTTTCCTTTTTTTCTGTTACTGTCACCAAGGCCTCTGGGAAAGCAGTCTACATTCTTGTTGACCTCTGAGGTTACTACCAGAGGTGTCAGCCATTTCTCCTTAACTACTTCTCACTGTTTACTTTTTAAGAGTTTCTGTCTCCCAGGGAGGACATTGCTCCACTTACCTTTTCATCATCATTTCGGAAGGTGAGAGTAAGTGTGGGTCAAGGCATTCTCACTGGAGTCATCAAGACACTTGTCTTATACTGGACTCTTTCTGGGACCATTATCCTTATCCAGGGAATAGGAAAAATGTTCTGTGATGTTTAATCCCTCCTGTGTAGTGAAGGGGAAGCCTTTAAAATAACTACTTATATTTTTGTGATATTAGGAGCATCCAGATGGTTTTGCTCTTTTTCAATTTTTAGGAAAAAAAATTGACCACCAAAAATGTGTTTTAGAGAGTTATTCCTGGGTTAACTTCAAATGACCAGGGACCTAATCAAGGTTTGACAATAGATGAGGGACTAGTTTTGCCAGTACTCTATGATGGAAAGATGGCTCATGACATGGATTCACATGGCATCCATGGGTCATTATCATATGGATTTGTGTAACATTCATATGTCCACCATGGGACACATCATTTCCTAAGATATGTCCCAAGCACATATTCCCTTAGGATCATAAACAATTTTTCTGCTTTGTGAAAAATGCTGTTAGTTCAAGAAGTGTGTAGATTACAAACTGCAGATGTTCTCAATTACAGTGTAGAGAAACAGAAACAAAAAAGGACAGTCATTCAAGCAAACACACAGAGGTCTACCAGATAGGGAATCCCTGGTGGCTATGATTATAGTTAGTTCATACATTTAATCTGTCCTCAGATAATAAATGAACCTCTGAGTGATGTGTCTTTGGCTTTCTATAAAATATCAAGCACTATTCTAAAAGGCTTCCTGATGTAGAACAGCTCACATTGCAATCACAGAATGAGTGCTGATACAGTATACCATGTTCTTTGATCATTTGTGGGTTACCTCACTGACATTTACGTGCATTAGGCCTGAAATCTCCTTCACAGCATGTATTGTTCTTTACAGCTACCTCTTTAACCTGTGTGGGGTGTGAGCTATATAAATTGTGGTTTTGGTGTTATAGAACAAGTTGTTACTTTAATCATTTCAGTAATTTTGTCTTGGAGATGAAGTGTAGATTGCAAAACTGGTGAGGCTAGAAAAAATGTTTAGTTTCAGAGGCAGGGGGGTCTTAGGCAGTGTCTTTGTTCTAGAAAGAAATATGGATTTGACCTTGGGGCAGATGTATCCTTGCTATGGAAAGGATTATTTTGGAAAACATTTTTCTGGCCATATAAATATAAGGCTTATGCTTCCGTAGCAAAATTGGAGAAGTCTTTAGTCAGCAAAGTATTCTAAATACAGATGCTTCAGACTATGATACTAAAAAATTTGTTTAAAAATATAAATTGGACATGAAAAAATGCTCACCATCACTAATCATTAGAGAACTGCAAATCAAAAGCACAATGAGATATGACTTCACACCCATTAAGATGGCTATTATCAGTGTCCATTGACAGATGATTAGATAAACAAAATGTGATAAATACATCCAACGGAATAATAGTCAGCTATAACAGGAAATTCTGATACATGGTACGACATGAATAAAACTCAAAGACATTAATTCTAAGTGAAATAAGTCAGTCACAAAAAGACAAATACTATGTGAATCCACTTGTATGAGGTGTCTATAGAGACAACAGAATAGCAGTTGCCAAAAGCCAAGGTGAAGGGGATATGGGGAGTTACTGTTTAATATAGTGTTTCAGTTTTGCAAGATGAAAAGAGTTCTGTGGACAGATGGTGGTGATGGTTTCACAACAATGTGAATGTACTTAATGCCACTGAACTATACACTTAAAAATAGTTAAGATGGTAAATTTTTTGTTGTATGTATTTTATCACAATTTATAAAATAAAAACTATAAAAGTATATAAATTAAATATCTAAACAAGAAACTGTGATCTCAAAGAGATTTTTTCCTAAATGGCAAAGCATATTGTATCAGGCTCAAAATCATCTAGTATGGATTTCTGAGGTCTAATAAGCAATGTAATTTAAAACTGAATAAGAAATAATTTAAAATAAGCATTTAGTTGCAAATTTTCATCACTGGGGGAAGAATGGCAGTGGAGGGGCAGCAGACGCTGCCCTGCTGTGAGGAATGGGACAGTGCTTCTTCCCTCACAGTACACAAATGTCATCCTGGGGTACAAAAACAGACTTCAAGGGTGGAGAGAGATGGAGAATATTCTTGTCTTTGGGGGTAAATATACTCCTGCAACATGGAAACAAGCTAGAGGTAAGGAGGTAATTAGTAGGGAACCTCATGCCATTAAGGGTTAGAGCAGCACAATTTGAAATCCTGCTTTTAGCCTTACTTTTCTACATTAGTAGCAGACACAGGTGATTGTCTTCCCACACTCCATTTCTCCTTTTTACCTTGATACAAGAACTTTTGTTAAGGTATATACCCTTTATCATTTGTCCACCTTCTTCTTTGGAGGCTAATCACATCCCCAACTGAAAAGGTCTAAACCATTCATGGGAATAGAAAGATTATACAGTTATGGCCATTGACTTGCTCAGCTAGCAGGGAGATATCTGTGAAAAAAGCTCCTTGTCTATCAAAAGAGACACTTAGGAAGAGATGGGCATTTTTCTCCTGCTGTTAATGGGTATGGATAGAATGTCTACATCATTGTAGGCATCTTTTGACCATGAAGGTCACCAGCCTTGAGCAAGAAGCCAATCCAAAGAGAATGCAGAGTAGAAAGAAGAGAAAAAATTATGTTCTCAATCATGATGTTTGTGTCAATGAGATAACCAACCATAGAATATCCTATATTTGAATTTCTCATTGATAGAACTTTTTGAATCAAGAATTCTATAATGTGCAGTTTTTTTACTTAAGCATTTTACTTTACTGATTCAGAATTGTAATATCTTTGTGTATTCCTTGCATCATAAACACACACACACACACACACACACACTAGAAATGACAGTCTAAAGTTGTTTTTGACTTTGAAAAATTATGAGAGGGCTGATAGCCCCAAAGGGGTACAAAGTAACTGAAAGAGCCTAAAGAACAAGAAAACAGGTAGAAGTGATGGGAGGCCCAGTGCAGTGACTCATAGCATGAAGTGACAAGTGACATCAGAGATGAACTTGTGGGACATGTTAACAAGTCCCCTAGAAGTCTTCAGAAATAGGAGGGGAGGGGAATTCACTTAAGACAATAACTTCATTTAGACTTGCAGAGTAGGGGCTTGGGCTATGATCATCAGACAGTAAAGAAAAAATAAAGACCAAAAAAATGGAAAATTTGGAAGCATGTGGATAATACTGGCCACAAGTAATATCACAGGATTTCTTTTCAAGAAGAGAAATTCCTATGTAACTTTCTACATCTCTCTGTATGCTTTCTATAAGGATACTGGTCATCAAAATGACAAATTCAAATTGGTATATCAGGCAAGTAGAAAGGAATTACCTCCCCTGCCCCCCACACACATCAAATGAGTTTGGTAACCGTGTGTGGTGAGTCAGCTGAGACTGAAAATGCAAAAAATTCTCACTCTGACCTGTACAAAGTGTTAAAACAGGATGGTCAAAAACATGGATTTCATCTTAACGGCTTACTTTCAGCTCTTTATTGGAATGTGTGTATATAGGCAAAACTAATGAGAAATAAACTATATTTTAGGTTAATAGTTGTACAATTATTGGAAAACCTGGCTCATATAAATGCAGCTATGAGCATTTTCTTCCTTTAAAAACAGATTATGATGAAAAGAATGATTGATTATACTTGGCATATTTTCTTCTCTGTGGTTACATTCTACTACAATTATGAAAACAATATAATTTTTTCAAAGGCTGTGGCTGACAGAAGCATTTGAAAACCAACTGTACTTTGGACTGCCAGGACACACACATGTGCGTGCCTGTGTGTGTGTGCCTGTGTGTGTGTGTGTGTGTGTGTGTGTGTGTGTGTGTGTGTGAATTGCCGGACAGGTTAGAGGAGGAACTCATATTATCCAGAGCCTGCCTTCCTGCTTCAAGTGTCTACCTAGGTATACTTATGACACTCTTACCTGAGTTAGTAATAATATTGGGTTGTCAGAGATTCTTATGAGCTCTGACAGCTGTCCATTGTACAAAAACTGTCATTTTCACAGGAAGTTTAGAAGCCCATTTCTGAAACTTGGGCCATGTAAAGCTATGCTGCTCTCCAAAGTGGAATTCTTTCTCAAACTCACTTCCCTTCCAAGCACCAGATAGGATTACAGAGCTTTCAAAGTGCTATGAGTTTAAAGATTTCACAGCTTCAGGAATGCAATCTGGGAGAAAATAAGAGAAAAACAATACAAAGACATTGACTGTGTGATCACACACAAATGAGGCATCAAGATGGGTGACCTCATAGTTTCTGACAGGGGTCTGGCGAAGAACATACATTATTCGATATTGACTCTAATGAGAGAGGATTTCAGAACAAGTTTAAAATATAGAAAGAAAAAACTCAAACCCTATCCCCATGGCTGCTAATATGCTATACCTGAGAACTCTGCAAGCAGTTATTTTTACCCACCTTGCTCACCTTTTATGTTGTGATTAAAGCAAACCATTCTGACTGTAAACACTTTTTTTCTGCCGTAATATTTCACAGAGCTTTATTGTGTTACTCAAACTGTCAGCGAAGGCAAAATACACACACATACACACACATACACGGCACATTCTATCCAAATGAAGAAAAATTTGAGCTTTCTACAATAAACACATATTTCAGTGGATGAGTTTTTTCACAGAGTAATTATTTCACTTCCCCCAAAGATTACTGATTACATCACATAGAAAAACCATGAAAGGTCTACTTTATCTTTCCCATCTATCTATGGTTCTTGTGCAAACTTATACTTATTACCATGAAAAATGACAAATTTGCCATCTGATCAAAATGTTAACAAGGTAACTGTCAGTGAGATGGATCTGTGACTGTCACTTGAAGCCAGAACATGAGGATACATTGATATTTCTCAATACAGCCACTGCTTCCCCAATGTTCACTAACAGCATTTCCATGGTGAGAATAATAAATCACCATGAAATAACAAGCTATGTAGGATCTCTGGAATATGATAGATTCATTCTAACAGCATTGTCTGCAAGGTAGAAAACAATTTATAATTATCTAAAGAAAGACCTAATCAACTGCCATTTGCCAAAATGAGACAGAAAAATCAAAGACAGAAAATTCTAACCATGTGATATGTTCTATGTCAAAATCAAATGGCTTGGAAAAACACACAATGACGAACAAAACACAAATGAGTTGTGTTTTGTAACATTCTGTAGGGTCAAATGAATGAAATATAAAGTTAATATAATCCCGATATAAACTTTATATTAGACACTGGTAGGAATAGAATAATCATGGTCGTTTCTGGGTTAAATACCTAAAGAGTAAAAATTTCCTCGTATGACATTAATGAAGACTGGCTCAATTCTTGGTTTAGTGGACTTTCCACTTTCATGTTCTTTAAGACTCTTTAGGCCATATAATTTACAAGTCTTAATTCAATGGTTTAATGAATGAAATAATTTTTATTCCCCCAGCATTATGGCCAAGTAACCCATCAAAGGGAAAGAGTAGAAATTAAAATCCAAGTAGAAATAAGAGAAAATGGGAAGTCCAACAAAGAAAGCAAAATCCTACAAGATGATGATGACATCAGGTTACATAGACAAAGAAAGATGGCTTCAAACTATCAAAGAACTGCCTCATAACTACATTCCTTTAATTTTAAGAGTAAGACTCTCACATGGTCAGTTTTAGTTTAGTGCTTTTCTCCTTCAGTACTCTGTGCTACTCTGGCTTCTGCTGTTTTTAGAACACTCCAAGGTCTTTCCCTCTATAGGGGCTTTGTGCTTAGTCTTCTCTCTGTTAGGAATCTCTTTCTTCCCTGGTTTCTTCACATTTTCCAGCTTAAATATCCAAAAAATTGTTCCTTGTCCATTCATTTCCAAGTATCCCCTGCTAGCAGTCCCTTTAGTCTCTATCACAGCTTCTTCCATGGCAGCAAGAACCACTTCTGTCTGGATCACTGTTATTTTTAAACTTTTAGAACATTGGCTGCCAATATAATAGGAGTTATGCCTAACCCAGATCCTGGGCTCTTGAATATTGGACTTCCTGCCTTTGAATCTTGTGCCATAACTTAGTAGAAGTGTAATTCTAAACAAGTACTTAATTTGTACATGACCCAGCTTCCTCATCTGTAAAATAAAGAGAATGACAATGTCTACTAATCACAGTGTTGTGAAGACTAAATGAGAAAAGCATGTAAAGAGCTTTCCCTAATAAGAGGCATATAGAAAGCCACCCCAAAACACCAGCTATTATTGTTATAATTTCAATAACAGAGGTAATTCTGATATAGTTTAAAAACATTAATTCATAATAATGTATGTTAAATTAATGAGAAATCTTCATTACCAATTTTTTTTTTTTTTACCATTAGCTAAAACAATACTGTGCTCTTTCTATCTTTCTAGCTCCATATTCTTAGATTAAATAGAAAGAACGGATACTGGTCTTAAAGTCCCTTTAAAAAAGTATCAATAAATAAAATAAGTCACTTCTAATTTGAAAACATGTGTAATAGCAATGACATTGTTCATTTGGACACCTCAATAGCACTTAAAAGAAAAAAAAAAACCTGGATTCATGGGTCTATTCCTTAAAAGCAACAAGTATGTCTGATACACAAACATTTGTCATGGGCAGTACCAATGTGCCTTTGGCTCCCACCTCTCAACAATTTCTCCCTTCATCCACTCCATAATCATGCAATTGAATGCTTCCAATGGGTCATGTAGCTAAAACAAAATGATAGTAAGACCATCTGGCTAAAGAGATACTTCCTTCTAAAGAGGCCAGATCCCAAAACACCCAAGCTATTGACCATATATACTACTTCTGCTGCACTGGCCTTGTTTTTGAATCTTTTTATTTTCATATATTTGGTTATTTATCCTTCCATTAAAACTTGGGATAAAAAATATCTTTTAAGAGACATGAATGAGAGGTGGGAAAAGTGGGAAGGAAGTGGGTTCCACCATCCCTATGAGGCAGTAGTAGTTCTTAAGCTTTTGAGTATCTTAACTCTCCTGTCAGATTCTGATTAAAACTATGAATCCCTGAGGCCAATGCACATACACCTAACTGTTCACATGTAATTTACAGGGGTTGAAGAATCTCCCCAAATCACTCTGTGAACCACCCCCTCCAGATTAAAAAAAAATGACTCTATAAAGACATCATATCACCCTTACTCCCTTTGTATATAGCCATTTCTTCTTCAAATAAAAACAAATAAAGTAAACTTAAATTTTAAAAAGGAGGAGTTAAAAATATAAAGACATATTATTAATGTTTAAAAGATCTTTGCTTGGTTACATCGAAAGCTAAGGATATTTGCTTTGATTAACATAATTTTTATAACATAATTAACATGCAATTTTTATTAATTCAATGAAAATTGAAATAAGACAAATCTATCATTCTATAATTTCTGAACAGAAAATGATGTGTCAATTTTTTCTTTAACAAATTAGATGAGGCAAACTTTCAGTTTCTAAATTATAGCAAAATGGAATATGAGAAAAAATGCTAGCATCAGGTGCTTTGAAGTTATTCAAATAAAGAACTTTTATTTCCTACTTTTTCACTAAAATATTTTTCTCATTGCAACCAATCTCAAATGTGAGGGGTTTATCTTGCCTACTCTTCAAATTAAACATTGCACACTCCCAGGTACATACCTGATCAAAAGAGGAGTACTTTAAAATGACTGCTTTCAGTATTAAAAAAAAATTTAGGTATGGAAGATAAAACATTAAAAGTACATGTAAATACATGTAAACATGGAAGTATACAGTTAACATATTTCATAAAATAATTCTTGAGAATTATACTATTGAAATATCCTCCTTCACATCTTCAATTGGGTAAAGAGAAAATAAAGTATTAACAATCTTCAAGTACAGAAAACAAATTATTAGGAGGAATTATTACAGTACATTGTTTTCACTAATAAGCAGAGCAGACAATAATTGAGATTTGAAGTTTCATAGGTGGTATTTAGTGAAGAAATCCAAACTTGTCAATGTAAACCAGTTTTCCTATAATATGTTATCCCAGTCAAGGAGTTGCTTGAGCCTTCCCATAAAGTTTAGGGAGAAGACAGAGAGAATGGGTGGAGATGCATAAAGGTTAGGAACTTCAAATAACTTCTAATTCTAGGAAATAACACTTAGAAAACTGAAACACACTGCGAAGAAGGAGGCAAACGCTGTCACAACAGTGCTGCTTTCTAGAAATGCATGTCATCTTGGAGCTTTGTCCCTCCTTAACTATATGTGCCCTGGTTGTTCTCCTTTTTCACTGAAGAAGCAGTCCCAGTCCTGGAGTTGAACAACAAGCCTAAAGCTAATCTAGAGTTTCCTAAGATCATTAAAGGCAAAACTACACTGACTTTGGCTACAACTGTACTGCTGAGAGGAGGACAATGATAAAGTTTTCAGTAGAAATTATTTCCTTGGGATCATTCTTATTAGGTCAGCAAACTTCCATTCTTTCCAAACTTCCTGGGTTTATTTATTTTGAGATCCACATAAGTAGGACGGTGGTGTTGGAGCTGATTTGTATTGGTTTATAAGTGCTGTTTGTAACACTGTGAGAAATTTTTCAGACTGTTTAAAAGCTATTAAAAATTAAATTTTATAATTTAAAAATAAATACATAGAGCAAATATAAGATTTAAAACTTCTCACTTCCTAATTATTTTGCTAAGTTTTACCATTTCTATATGCTCTTAGGCTACTTATGTCTATTGTACTGTATAGCTGAAATACTATAAGGTAGTGTGATACTTCACATCTCTTTCCAACTCTGGGCGGTGATGTCAAGTTTGTACTTTGAAATCGGTCATGGTGGGAGTATTTATACAACAGCATTGGAAAATGCTACAGATGTATTAGTGCTTTTTCTTTTCTTTTCTCTCTCTTTCTCTCTTTTTTTTTTTGGTTGTTATCTATCCCTGAGGAAGTGATGGACAACATATTAATAATGCAGATTAAATCTAAAAGCATGTTGTATCTATAGATGTTACACTGTGACTAGCACAAAAAAATTGAGAAAATATTCTTCTATTACTATGACTCTATTATTTCATTCAGCAAAATGTTACTCCTGTTATTCGTTGTTTCACCTGTCTTAGGTACTAATGAAAAGAAAATATCAACTAACATTCATATCCAAAGCACACTTGTTTGTCACTGATGTTAGCAATTTTGCTGAATCAAATGTCAAAAAAAAAAAAAAATCAAGCATCATTCTCCATCTGAATTTCTCAAACCATGGCTGAAGTGCAATCACAGGTTGCCTACAATTACAGGAATTCAACCAGTATAAGCAAAAGATGTCTGTGAGAATCAAATTGCAAACTGCACATACTTTATTTTACATCAATAAAATTTATGATAAATTTGTATGTATGTAGATATAGACATTTACATACATATTTTTCCCCCTGAAAAGCTAGTTGTTAGCCATTTAAACCATCACAACATTGTATATAACAATAAGTATCTTGACAAAAGATGACTATTCAGCTTAACTAAGGACAACTTTACTATGATTGGAAACTAGAGGCTAGGAGGTTTACTGGATCTTTATTAAAGTTCAGTGATGTTAGTTTACATTCAGCTATCCTAGCTGCTTCCCTGCACAGTGAGGCTATCAAGATGGTGACAGACCTAAAGTTCCTTTTTTATTTTGAGGGTGAATAGGAGAGTTCTGCTAAGAAACATAAGTAGATTCACCTTTATTAGGGAGGAAAGAATGAGAGAAGTCAACACCTCATCAGTTGCCAGTGGACTGCTGAGGAATAGCTAGTGACTGGATGTATTGAAAAATATTGAACTGAAAGGTCATTAGTACTGTACTTCATTTAATTTTAAGGACAGAAGAGACCTTAAATCAACTATTCCCCACAGGTTTACATTTCAGGAAACAGTAAAAAAAAAAATCACCAAAAACAAAAATAAAGCAAAACAAAAATGAAGTACCAAAATATATATGCTAGTTTTCTTTAATGTTTCCAATTAAAGATATTTTTAAACCCTTTTTTCTATTATCACCCTCATGTCCTATAAGAAAGCTCACCAATTGTCCATTAGGGTCATTGGAAAGTACCTGAAGTAAACTTACTATCAACATTCAGAGAAAACAGGATGAGTGTTGGGCTTAGCTGCTGGAATCCATAACTTCATCAGAGCTCAAACTCAGCTTCAACTATATAAATACTGCTGAAGAAACACTAAGCACCGATGGGCATAGGGAGACTGTTACATGTTTCCTCTTCTATAGAGAGTATGAAGGATGCAGCGAGCTCAGAAAGAAAAATGTCCCCAGGAACAGAGACCCAAAGGGCTTCTAGAAAATAGCAAGCACATGCTACCCATTGCTGCATTTTTTCTTTTAAATTATTGACCTCTCTGATTTGGTCTGTTCTAAGTTCTTCCTAGTGTTTGTAATAGCATGAGAACACCAATGGCAATGGCCTACTGCATTTTATTTAGTAAGAGTATAGTGCTCTGTCCAGTCATGTACTCTCCAACATCCAGCTTCCATCCTAACTACATCTTCCATGCAAAGCTTTGCTACTTCAATCCTGCCTTTTTTTTTTTTTTAAGTCTATAAAGTACATATGTCTGAGGTGTCACCAACAGTTTTTTCTTTTACTTCCTTCCATGGAGGCCTTATGGCATGTACATACACGAACGCTGCTTGCATTTTTCCCAAAGAAATCAACTTTCCACTGGGAATTGCAAGTACATGTCAGGTTCCCCATGGTGGCTTATAAGAACTCACACACACTCGAAATGAGTAAAATCAGCAGGGAGGCCAGGTCTCAGCCAAAAACTAGTTTACTAGTTTTCCTTAAAATTTTCAGTACTCTGACCCTAAGAGAAGGCAATACCAGGCATTTACACTTGCAAAGACAGGATGGTTGTAAGATCAAACTAAAAAGATACATGTGAGGGAAACCATATTGCTGGGCAACTCAACGTGGAGGTTCTAAGGCAGCTTTTTCTACCTCCAAATGCCAGAGCACTGCAGTACCTTCTTACAGCTCCTGGTTACACATAACATTTTCTACTGTAAGAAAACAGCCACAGGGGCAGGGAACTTCACATTCCTATTATATAGGAAAGCCTGGAGAGTCAACCCTCCCCAAAGTGGTCATCTGGGGGGAAAAGGGAATACTCCCACCTTTCTCACCTCCCCTAGTTTTCACTCATTCATTTCCATAAGTCTGAAGCCACATATCACCTGAGCACCTCAGGTCACAGGGCTCAGAGGAAAGAAGGAACTTCACTCCCAGTGAAACCAGGTACTTTGCAAGTATTACATCATTAGGTGATTCTCCCTATAGTCTTTTAGAAGCAGCATCTGAATGACTGGTTTATAGATCAAGAAAGTAAGTCTCCTTCACTAAGTACACACATTTATTGAATATCAATTACCCACCAGAAAGTAGTTGAACATTGACTTTCATTGACTGAGCATCAACTACTTGCCAGAAATCATGCTGCATTGTTTCCAGAAAAGAGCCTTTGACCTTATGGAATTTATATCTCAGTGGAGCTCAGAGAATCTAGTGTCTAGATAGTCAGTAAACAGTCAGTAAATAACTTCTGGGTGGCTTGCTAGGTGGGAGAGAAGTGGGGGAAAGAAGTGGGAACAGCATAGGAACAAAGGGAAAGAGAAAAGGAAAAGAAAGTGCCTGCCCAGATAATAAGTTGGAGATCCCTAATAAATCTGAATTCTAGCCTATTCAATTCCTCGTTCAGCAAGTCATATAGTCTTCGATACCAACCCCACTCTGCTGATCTCTGAGAAAAACAAAGAACAGACAAAGAACTATAACTTGAGGAATCTTTTCCAGTCTTACTTCATTCACCGCAGTCTGAGCATCACCTTTGGGGCAAGAGCTTGCTTTCACAGCTATGAGAAGTATAGGACCTGAATTATAGATTTAAGTTGAGGACTAGAAAGTTTCAGAACATAGCCTGCCCTTTTAAACTTATCTTTATTAATATTCTTCAAGCACATAGCTAATGAGAAAGTGCAAAATACAGCTCCCTCTGGCTGCAACAGTCAGGTCAAAAAAGGAAAACTGTTGTGCCACGCCATCCTATTATAATAACAGATTAAAAGAGCACAAATGGGGTACAAATTAGCAGTCATAAAAACTCGAGGCTCTAGATTGCTCATCTTTATTTCTGGGCAGTGGAAGTGCCATGTAGGAGGATAACATGGAAGTAAGATAGCATAGAGCAATCACTGAGGGCTCAGCCAGCATGAGCCAGGGGAGGCAGCCAGATCCAGCGCACAGCTTGTTCTCTCTCAAGAATCCAAAGACATTCAGGTGACTGCCCAAAGAATGAAAAATCATCCAGCCCAGACAGAGGCAAGTGCCTCCCAAATCAGCAAGGGACGGCAGGGGACTTTGCCAACTTGTGATTGATCATCTTCAACTCTCTCTCCCCAAGATGTACTCTTGCCCATGATCTCTCCCCAGATTTTATGCAGAAGGATATTTCTGAGAAATGAGATGGCTTTATTAGCATGCAGGGGCCAAAGTTTAGCCTGAAGGAGAGAGATCTTCATCAATAAAATCTTTTTTGATTAAATTCAGTCTTTCTTCTTGGGTCTGCTCGGAGCTTAGAAAATAAGCCAGGTATGGTTTCTAACTTTTATCCCCAATTTGTTCCCTAAGGATTTCAAGGATTCTGTTGCCATCAGGGCAATCTAAAGAGAAACAACTTTAACAAGTTGCCCTCTTAATAAATTCAGATCCAGTATTTCAGATTTGGAAATTCACTCTACTCAGATATCTAGCTTAGCCAAGTGGCTATGTATTCCGGGTTAACTAATTAATTTATAATTTTTAAATACCACACACAGAATATATGGAGAGCCATCTTTTAAAAAAGAATGTGAATTTTCTTTAATAAGGAGAAAAGTGTCTATATTGCCTGTGAAACTGAAGTTTAGCAAATTCCTTTTAGAAATCAAAATACAATTAAAAAGGGCAAATTGAAGGCAAAGAAATAATACAAGTAAACTACACAATAATAACTATCATACTTGTTTTATTTTTAACATTATAATAAGGGATTTATAATAATGAATAATATATATTTAATGGTATATACTCTAATCACTGTGCAGTGAAAAGTCTAGGGAGAAAGATCAAGACTTTAAAAAAAAAAACAGCTTCACATTAGAAAAGATATTGTCCATATTTATTTATTTTCCTTGAGGGATCTGGGCAAATATTATTGGAATGGGATGAGACTGGATCCCAGTCATCATACCACCTGTGGTTTGGCCAGTGTGACCTTTTGGAAGACTCAGTTTATCTTTGTGTTTCTCATCCTATTCCCATGATTACCTAGTGTCCCTTAATTTGTCCCTTCTACTTGGGGTAATTAAAAAAGATTCAACAATGCATGATCACTTGCCAATCAAAATGGGACTGGATGCCAGGAATCAACAGCCAGTCTAACCCTCCCAGTACACATTGCCTGTATAGCCATCCAACCCCAGCTGTTTCAAAGGTTCTAATGATACTATGGGCTCTTTCCCAAGGATTTGCCTTCTTGATGCCTCAAAGAACAATTCATTAATTTCTAGTAGTGATAATTCTAGTACATGAGCCACAGGCCAGTAGAACTCTTCTCAGACTGAATGAAGCCTCTCTACGCTTTCAAATTATACCATGGGAGCAAAGTCATTATCATGGTCCCTGACTCACCGGGCAACCCTGACCAAGTTATGTACATTCTCTAGAAAAACCCATTCTACATAAAAAGAAACCTTATCCTTGGCTCCACCCTCCCTCAAAGCAATGCTAAAGATCAAGTAAGAGAAGATATAAAAAATATGCTTTGAATGCCTCCAAAAAAAAAAAAACCTTTCTAATCCCAAGTCATAATTGCTAATAAATGGTTTCTTTTTTACATAAGGGTTAAGAGAGTTTTAATGCATACATACTTTGGTGCTCATTAAGAAGACACTAATTCTTCATGGGCTCATAAGCACATACATCACTGAAAATAATTTGCAGTGATGGTACATTAATGAATGTAAAATCATAATGAGAGAATGTATGTTGGCTGGAAATGTGTGTTGTTTTCTTCTTCCTTCCTTTTGTCAAAGCTATTGTAATGAATTTTCTTCAGAGGGTTATTAGTGCCTATTTAATATTATCCCTGTCCTTCATGTGAAAACTTTCATTAGAATCCTAGGCAAAGCTTTAGGCTTTCAATGAAGAGGTTATTAAAAAATAATTAATATCTAAATGGTGCTCAAAATACCATATTACATCTAATCAACAGCATTGTCACAGGGTACGGAGATGGGGATGATATTAAATTCCAGGGAGCCCAGCCTGATCCATCAGTAATTTCATTATTTCTCAGTACAAAATCAACTTCTTCGAGAGGGTAAAGACTGTAGAGCTTCTGGAGTCTTCATTTGGTTTGAACAGATGATTTCCTTGTGAGAACTCCACTGAAGGAATCAGATCTCAGTTTTTGCTGGTCTATATAGCTTGTTCTCTAAGTTTCACATTCCTCATCCTGGGATAGCCATAAACACAATCCTGGGCATCACTCTGAGACCCTTTTTCAGGTTGTCTAAAGAGTCAACCATTAGAATGGAAAGGGCTACCTGTGAACCACCTAGTTCCTACTTCACTGGAGGGATTCAAGGAGAGGCTAGCCTTGGAGTTCACTGAATAACCAATGCTGCCTCAGTTCATTTCCTATTGGGGAAGTTCTAAAGTTAATTTGTTAGCTTCCCAAGACAAAATGATTACTTTAATTCATATACAAATAGAAACCATATTGAATCATTTTCTTTTATTACTCTGAAATTGGCCCAATTAGTTAATGAATCTTAGCAATCTGAATCAGAATTTCCTAAGTATGATCTTTGAAACATTATCATCATAGAACTGCTCTGCAAAAAGTAAAAAAAAAAAAAAAGAAAAAAGAAAAAAGAAAACATAATAAATAAAAATATTATAGTTCAAAATACGTTTGGGAATATTGCTTATTACATCTTTCCTTCAGAGTTTCATGAGGAGTGTTAAGGACTGAGAATTTCTGCAATTATGATTAATTTGTTTAGCTGAATGTCTTCTAAGGTTATTTGCCACAGAACTTAATTTTTTTCCTCCTCTGTTTCAACCTGTTACCGTTCCAGAGAACATATTTTGAGAAGTGATGGTCTAAGTTAATCCATACCTGCACCCTGAATTAGGTGGCTGCCATCAATTTTGATGTAATTACATAAACATACACTCAGCATTTCTGCTACATAAGGTCAGAATAACAGTAATGCTCTTTTCAAGGGTAGATTCCCAAATCAGTGGAACATATGCCAGTCCCTCCAAGGACATATATACTTTCCAGAGGCCTCGAAATCTATGGGCTAAAGACTATTAACCTATCCTTTTAGCTGTCCAGCTGAGGTCAAGGGCCAACTCCACAGCAGTTAAAATGTCAAGAACAAAGGAGACAAATGCAAGTGAGACATGGCCTCCACCCTGAGGGGGCCACAAAGAGAGAGTCATAGACAATTAACAATAAGCCATGGGATGTATAATATGGAAAAAGAGGAGGTTCATTCTGTATGAAGGGCTAAGGAAATTTGATAATAAGGACAGTGGCTCTTGAACAAGGCACCAATAGGATTTTGCCGGGTAGAAGACAGATGAGTAAACAACATGAGAAGTACTGAGGCTGCAGATGTGATGTGGCTGGTCTAAGTTGTTCATTTCCCCCAACATCACAGAGGAGCCAAATGGTCTTAGAAAATCTGGATCTTAAAAATTCCATTTGGGTCAGACAACTGTTAGCTGGTTCCTCTGACCAGGAAAATACTGTGCTTACATTCTACACTTTGCCTGATGCATGTCTGAAACAAACCTCTGTGTTCCCCTTACCTTGGCCAACCAGGACTCTTTGTGTCTCTCAGCAGCAGTCTTTCCATACTAGTCATCTCCATGATGGGCACCAGAATAGGAATATGCATATGTGCCATTGTCTTATGAAACAAAAGGTGCTTAAAAATTAGATACTCATGGTGTCATTTAAATGACATAATTTTACATCACAAATAAAGATCAATTAGAAGAATCTTTGAAATGAATTCTTTGGAGAGCAAGGAAAACACACTCTGAGATTTCTGTTTAGATGTTCTTGAATAGAACAGCTACTTTTAGAGGGCTACTGAATTTAGAGAAATGATAAAAATCAGGTATATGAGAACTCCACTGTTCCTGAACTAAGGAGAAAAAGGTGAAAATAAACTTATAAGCTAAAGATGTCATTTGACAATGATTTGATGTGAAATCATAGTTCTATCCATAAATCAATTTAGTCAAGTCCATATCTTCTTAGACCCCTGAGTTGTCTAGAGGCTCTGTCTACCCTAAATAATGACCCTATAATTTGCAAGTTGAAAAATAGAGAGAATACGAACAGATTTTTACATCATCAGGAGAGACATAGCCAAATAGGCAGTGGCATTTGAGCAAAATAAAGTAAAATTTGAACCTCCTAAGCAAACTGACAAATTGCCCTCTGGAGTCCATTCCCAGCATCAGCATTTTACCACAATGACTTGTTTCTGTGTCCACTGCCCAATGGCTCTCCACGCCAAGAAGGACAGTCAGTGTGATGACAATAACCATCAACAAAACAGTCCAATAATTAGCCATCTTCTTTGTTAAATATAACTCTGCTCAGCAAGATTGATAGTTTCTGTGGTCACTGACACTCTATATAACAACTATAAATTTAAAGGTATTGCTTTTCTGAGCCCTAGCGTTATAGAGGTTAGGGTTCAGATTATACTCAGGCAGAGTCAAGAGCTGGAAAATTAAACCAGATATGAAAAGCAAACTTACAAAGAGTATTCCTCAGAGAGTTTTGTGGAATTATACAGAAATAGGGTATTATTAATAGTAGGAAATTTATTCAATCATTTTTAAAGGGGAAAAAATAACTTAATCGATGCCCTGTGCCATAGCAATATCTTAGGTGGGGGTGAGAAACCCTTAAAGATTGAACCCAGCCCAAATCAAGATTTTGTTAAAAAATCTATCCATCAATTAACAATCTAACAATGAAAAAGCAAAACAAAACATGGTCTCAGTCATGCAGTCATGTTTTGGCATCTTAAAAATCACTGACCCTTGAAAAGTGTTTCCATTTTTCATGTGAAAATATAGAAACTTTTAAACTAGTCTTAAAACCATATTTAAAAAGCTGGATCAGGCATAGACACAGTCATTACAATATATTATATTTTAAAACTATATCTATAAAATTCATAATTATATAGTCAGTCGTGTTGGTCAGTTAGTGAGAGTATTATCTTTATACTACTGCAGTTTGATCCAACAACATTTTACCTAACCAAAGTTTGTTGTTGGTGCTTTTGTTTTATTTGATGTCCATGGGTCATTTACAGGAAAAGATAGCTAACTATTCCACTGGTGTGTTTATTAGTAGTACCAGAGATCTCAAGCCTCAAGGTGCCAACTGGTGATCCAGTTCAGTCTCACTCTATCAGTGAGTGGTCTAATAAAGGGGAAAATAACAAGAATAAGGGAGAAGTACATCTTCCTACGGGTTTAGATTGATGTACAGAGCTCTTTCCAACACAAGAGGAAATAAGATATGAACTCAGTGCAGGAAGTACGAACTGGATTTTGTATGCTCTGATCTGAAACAAACATTACTAGAACTTATCCTCAAGGTATCTTCCACTTGAGGATGTCCTTTAGGGTCAAAGGACATCCCCCTGGAATGACCATTATGATAATATCACAAGTTTGCTTAGTGCCACCTTTGCTGAAAGGGTGTTCTTCCTGCCTTTGTAAAATTAAAAAGAGAAATAAAACAAGAGAACAGAAAAATACTAATTCTATTAGGTAAAGTTCAGAGGACCCTGAAATTTTACTTATGAGATATTTCAACTATTTTTTCCCTTTATTTACAGGTTTATTGGACATTAACTCACATGTATCTGTAGCAAACCCATTTCCTATCTCAGAAGAATTCACAGTCTAGTAGTTGAGGGGACTGTACTGATGAGCAAGTAGGTTTGATCTCAAATACCAGTTCTGCTCAATTGGCAGTAGCTGTGTTGAAAAGAATGCTGAGGCCATATCTGTACTCAGTGGAAAAGAATAGTATGATCAATGAATAATACGTGGAAAGCCAGTTTCACACAGAATGTAAGAGCCTGGATTCTGAGGATAAAGTGATGTTTGAATCCCAGTTACCATTTGGGCAACTTGCAAATTTAATCTCAATTTACCACATGCAAAATGGTAAAAATAAGAATGATTTTACAGGGTTATGAGAATTAAGTAAACATAGACATTAAGCAACTTTTACAATGTCTAGCACAGATTTTAACTTAATAAACATTAACATCACCAGCAGGACTAGTCACCATTGTTGTAACTGGCATTGCAGAGTAAGTGTGGTGGCTTGTCCTTTGCCCAACAAGTTGTCTATATTCTAGAATTTGCTCCTCAACTCAAGTGTAGACCAGACAAGTACCGCACTTTGAAGTCAAGGTGGCAGTGGAGGAGTGAAATAAGTCAAATCTCTGTAGTTCTTCATATGACTGAATATATTAATTTAGTAAAACTAACTTCCAAAATGCAATACGTTGTAATGGTAGTTATAACATCTTTGGACTGTGAAAGATCAAAATGTCTTTCAATGACTATTTTCAGGGCATTGAAAAGTGATCAAAATTGGTGCATCTTGACTTAAACGATCACTTGGTCTTCTCTAGGCTTCCCAGACTGCTAATAACACATAATCCCACACTACCTATGTTCAACCAAACTGAATAAAGAATTGAAAGGAGACTGATTCCACCCCAACCATTACAAGCTGCCTGCATGTATTGAAAGCTTGGTTCTACTATTAACATGCAAGGAAATACTCTCAGACCTGGCAGGTTATGAGAACAGGCTTCTGAACTTGACTATTTTAGGGCTTCTGTTGGCTACTGGCAACAGGAGTTGGAAATAGAGCATGAGTTCTCGACTGAGGACAGCTTTGCCCCACAGAGAATATTTACCAGTGTCTGGAGATATTTTTGGTTATCTGGAGATATTTGGGAGAAGTGCTACTGGCATATAGTGGGTAGGAACCAGAATGCTTCTAAACAACCTACTATGCACAACCCCCTCTTTCACAACTACGAAATATCAGGTTGCAAAGCATCAGCAGTGCTGAGATAAAACCCTGCACTAGTATAGACCACAGATCAGTGTGGACTCATTTGCTAAATATTTCCCTACCAGACTGGAAGCCCCATGCAGGCAGGGACCATTGCATCAATGGTACTTAGTGTAATGCCTAGTACTTAATAGGGACTCTACTAATATTTTTGGAGTGAATAAAATTTTCCTGTAACAAACAAAAACAATGAAGGTCACCTTTTTTATTCATAGCAGAGTATGCACTTTTTCCATATCAAAATCATACAGTAAAGTGAAAAGAGAAGATATAATCAAACATGATTTGCTTATTTGGACATCTAACAATGAAGACATCTTTAATAAATCTGTCCCTTCCTTCTATATGTCCACCTTCCCTACAGCAGTAACTGGGACAAGATCTAGAACCTATCAGTAAATTGTGTCAACTTGCCACTGAACTATTTCCAGAATCCACTCACTTCTCTTCATTATTACTGCCACCACGCATGCCCAAGCCATCATCATCAATACCACTAATAGGTCACCCTACTTATGTTTCTGACCTCTAACTTCCATTCTCCACACAGTAATAACCTTTTAAAGGCGCTAATCAGAGCACATCCTTCTTGTGTTCAAGACCCGCTGAAGTCCTAACTGGAGTTTAAAATGCCTTATTCAGTCTGGCATTTGCCCACCTCTTCACATTCTAAGAATAATGGTTATCTTTCTACTTAATCGACAGGCCAAGTTCCTTCTCCCCTCAGAGTGTCTACAGTGGCCTGGAATGCTTTTTTTCCAGGTCCTCACATGGCTGGTACTTGCATACCATTCAGGATCAGTTTAAAGTCAACTCATTGGAGAGAAATTTTCTCTCTACACAGGATAGAAAACAGTCCCTTTCCCTCATTTATTAGACACATCATTTTATTTTATTATCTTCAGATCATGAGATACAGTCTGAGAGTTTATTTGTTCAGTTATACTTTCATATTGGCCATTCTTCACTCACCATAGTGTCAGCTCTGTGAGTGAAGGGAAACAATATTGTTCTTGGCTGCATCTCAAGCATAGTGACTAGCACAAGGTAAGGAGTCAATATATATTTGACGAATGAATAGATTTCTGAAGAATGAATGGATAGATATGTAAATAAAATACTAATAGAAAAATGACATTATCTGAATTGAAATGTGTAAACTGTCACTTGTAAAAGATTTTCCTAGAATTTACAAATTAAACTTCAATCTCATCCTTTAAGTGAGATCAATCCAACATAAAACTAATCATCAGAATAATAAAAAAAAAAAGTGGTTGATGTTCATTGATCACCAAATATAACTCCGAAATAAAATTAAGGATCTGTTAGCATAAATCTCCCTCACTTTTTTTATGAGAACTAAAGTTTATCCTATATTTTTAAATTTCTTACAAGCAGAGATAATAATGAAATAAAAGTACAATAAAATAATTTTAATAATGCTCAGTATATAGCCATAGCAATAATTTTGTGTTTCTAAATATGGTTCAGCAATGTCAACCAGAATGGTATAAATAAAATTAAGTTTTTTTTTCTTTTATTATTTTTGTTACTGTGAAAAAATATTAAAATGTTTAATATTCACAGGCAGTCTCTGAGGCAAGAATATGAGTATGCCATCCCTTGCAGAAACCTGGAACATACACAGTGAATGTTGCTTTTTTTAGGACCATGTGATATATTTGAATGCATGTCAGCCATAAAGAAAAGAAGTCAGAAGATGTTTGCAGTGGTCGGGAAGATAGGTTAGACTAGTGTACTGAATCGTACAGAGTCAAGGTTGAGAAGAACAATACTACATATACCTCCTATTGCTCTGCCTCCTGCTCACCTTTCCAGTTCCTGTTATCACTCCAGCAACACCACAAAACTTTCAGTGTTCTGAACTTGTTATTATCTTTACTGACACCACAGTTCAATGCACTCCAACAGAACTTTCTGCAGTGATGAAATGAGCTAATTCAGCACTGTCTAAGGTAGCCCCTAATCAAATGTGGTCACTGAATACCTGAAATGTGGCTTGTGCAACTAAAAACCAACATATAATTATATTTAATTTTAATTTAAATAGCTACGCTTGGCTAGTGGCTACTGTATTGCATACACAGCACAAGCCTAACTCCCTCCCTTATTGGTCTAGCAAACTCCTGCTCATCCTTCAAGAGACAATTCAAATATCCCCTCCACCAGAATGACCTTTCTTGTTTCAGTTTCTTCTGTGGCAGGTACATGTTCTTAAAAAATATTCACCCATTACACTCTATTATAATTATTTTATAACATGTTGATCCTCCAACTAGATGAGACTCTCCTGAGGGCAGAGACTCTCTCTGGCTTATCTCTAAAGCCTTAGATTAATGCTTGGCACATGAGAATTATTTGACAAATATTTACTGGATACTTGAGATAGTGAAACCATATTTAGATGTTAACAAATATAAGCACTGCTTCCCAGGAAGTCTCTTCCTCGGAGAAGGTTTTATTACCTTCACAGAAGAAGTTGCAAACCAGGTATGCCCTTCATATTTGGTAGTATTTTGCCATGTGTATTTTTTGAGTGGAAATTATTTTCTAGTGTTAGAAATTAAGATTTCCAGTATTTCCAGGAACAATTATTAGATCTTGCAGTTTTAGTCCCACATTTTTGCTTGGCAACAATAAAATAATAAAACATGCAGCTGCATCTTTTAGATAATAAATATGCTCTGCAGATTTTGTTTTCTTATTCCTGGCCAACTTTAATCATTCATAGTCTCTGTCGTGTGTGTGTGTGTGTGTGTGTGTGATTGTGTGTGTGTGTGTGTGTGTAGTGGGGTGGGGAAAGGGGAGACATGGATTGGACCTTTTTAACTCCAGACATTGAATGAAGAGCCACAAAGCTCAAGTTCAGATACAGATCTCTCATCTACAAAAGTAAATAACAACAGTAAAAGCATCAATAGCAACAACAACACTAATGGCTTCTAACATTTATTTAGCATCAGGTACCAGGTGTTCTACAAGGCAATTAATACATATTGTCAGATGAAATCCTCCAAACTATCCTCCATGACCTAGAAAATATTCTTAGCCTCAGCTTACCGATGCAAGGATGGAAGTTTCAAGGAGTGACACTGGGAATCAGCAGAAAGTTCTGTCCCTGGGTCTGACGGTCACCAGAGTCCTTGCTGCCAACTCTCTATTACAAGGCCATATCCATTCTCACTCCTCCACACTTTTCTTTGCCTGGATTTAGACCCCGAGTGTGATTCAAAGGGGTACCTTAGGCAAATTATATACCTTTTCTTTGTTTTGCTCCTCTACTAGCAATGAACTTTTGAAATAAGACCTGACATTACCTCCAGGGGCACATGTGGGCACATGAGATGTAGGTGAAAGACTGAACTTCTCAGACATTTTCACAAATGGAAGATGATCTCACCTGAGGAGGCAGATAATGGCTGGGAGAAGGCTGACATACCTGGTGAAGTGAGGCAGGAGAGGTTTCAACCACTCTAAGAAAACAATGGCATTGTTCTGCTAGCACCCAGCCTTAAGGACCCCTTATTTAGGAAGAGAATGTCTCCAGGGAACTAATAAAAATCTGGCTTCCCAGAGGTTGCCTACGACTTTGTCTCAGTTGGGTGGCATCAAAAGGGGGAAAGTCCTGGGAGTGTGTAAGAATCAGCTGTTGTGGAACCAGTATTGTGCCCGGCCAGGAACCAAAAAACTTTTTCTACAAAGATCCAGATGGTAAATATTTTAGGCTTTGTAGGGCATATGTAAACAAATGAGCATGAGTGTATTCCAATAAAACTTTATTTATAAAACCAGCCATGGGTCCACAGGCCATAGTTTGTCAACCCCTTAACTAGGCAGCATAGGCAGAGTAGCACAGAGGACATTGCAATAACAGGGATAATACAAGATGGTGTCGGTTGGATTTACCTCTCTAGGTAGCCCTGACCCTCGGAGGTAGATGGCCAGACAGTGACAATAACTGAAGCAAAAGGCTTTCAGTGGCTCCAGTCCCAGACTGGCCACACAGGACATGAGGACAGTGAATCTCTGCCTTTTTCCAGTGAATAGTTCCTCCCAGCAACTGTGAAGGCTGGGAAGCAGAACAGATGAAGCAACACAGCCTTTTAACACAGCCTTTTAACATAGGTCTACAGTACCTAGGATGTAGTCAAATAAGAATGCTCGGATTTACACATTTAGACAAATCAAATGCTGCTCCTCCCGCTGTACCCTCTTTGACTCTCTCAGGTGCTATCCCTAGTGCCACTAAGCCATCTACTTGTGCTTGAACTCTTTATATACTATGTATACACCAAGACTAGAAGTGGCTTCTGCCTTAGGGCAAATGGTTTGAAGCCTGTATAGTCTTTCCTTGATGTGATAATCCTGAGGTCAGCTGCTTTCTTCCAAGCATGTAACCAACATGATTTAGTTACTTTTTGTCTCTCTACCTAATCCCTCACTGCCTTTATGCTTTTGGTTTTGTTTTGATTTTACCATTTTTATTCATAGTAATAAGTTTGCTCTACTATCTTTTGAACTTTACTAACATGTTTTATTGTCATCTTTACCCTTAATTGTTTTACTTTTCAAGTGAAATGATGAAGAATGTGAGAATGGGCACAGGATAGGGACACACGCTGAGCTCAAAGACAGAAAGCCAGAGCTTCAGCCATAATCTGCCCTTGTGAGAGCAGCAGGACCCTGGGAAAATGAGTAAACATCTTTGAACTTCAAATGCTACATGAGGTATGGACCTTAAAAATGTGATGCTAAGTGAAAGAAGCCAGTCACAAAGGACCATATAATGTATGCTATTTATGTGAAATGCTCACAATAGGCACTTCATAAAGATAGAAAATAGATAAGTAGTTGCCAGAGGATAGGGGAAGGAAGGCATGGGGAGTAACTGCTATTGGGCACGGGTTTCTCTTGGTGCTGATAAAATGCTCTGGAATCATATAGTTGTGATAGTTGCATACTCTATGAATACACTAAAAACTACTGAGCTGTACACTTTAATTTGATAAACTATATGGTATTTTAATTATACCTGAATAAAGCTGATATTTTAAAAATATGAAAAGTTCCCACCCTACGGCCTGACACACAATAGGAACTAAAAGTGGTCACCATTATTATCACTAACCTACATGGGCATAAGTTCCTCTATTTTTAAAATGCAGTAGATTATCTTGGAGCCTTTCAACCTGCTATTCTGAGAATCTACATGCTTAAACATGTATGTGATAAGGTCTATAGAAAAAAGGTTATTATGGACTTGAGCATTAAGAAAATGTCTTTAGAAGTTTGGATACGACAAGGGTGGAGGCCAGGGTTTTTAGAATCCCTGTGAGTAGCAATCTGAAAGCACAAATGTAGGAATGATTTAGTTCCCTATTTGGCCCACAGGAAGGCAGTTTGGTTAAGCAAATAGATCATGAATAGAAAGGACAAGTTGGATGAGGAGGCAAACTTGAAAACACAGGCCTTGAAAACATAGGCCATGAATCTTTTCAAAGGGTCTTGAAAATACAGGCCAAGAAATTCGGACTTGAACCAGCACTGGAATATCAGGGTGTGAATTTAAGGAAAACGAACTTTCCAGTTTATGTAGCATAAATGAGGTGGCTGGAGTCAGAGTCCAGGAAGTACTGTAATCTCTCCAGTTGTCTGTGGTTTTGCTTTCTGTGGTTTCAGTTACCAAAGTTCAACCGTGGTCTCAAAATACTAAATGGAAAATTTCAAAGAGAGAAAGAGAAAAAGAAAAAGAGAGGAAGAGGGGGAGGAAAGAGGAGAAAGAGTCTGATGGCATTCATAAAATGTCCATTACAGTATATTGTTATAAATTTTCTCTTTTATTATTAGTTATCATTGTTAATCTTTTATTGTGCTTAATGTATAAATTAAACTTGATCTTAAGTATGTATGTATAGGAAAAAAACCCAGTATATATAGGGTTCAGTACTATGCATAGTTTCAGACATACACTGGGCTCTTGGAACCTATTTCCTGCAAATAAGGGGGAAATGCTGTATTAGTTGGTGAGAACCTAAAGAAATAAGAATCAGAAGCAAAATGGTATAAGATTGTGGCTGCTTCATTATCATAAATATGACAGAATGAAAAATAAATAATCTCCTTCCCTCCTTCTTAACTACAACAACAATAATAACAAAAGTAACAACCACAAAATAATAGTGAAAACTAGGGGAATTTTACCAGTAACCTCTAAGTAGGGAATGAAGTACAAACTCATGACATAAGATTCAAAAGGCACCTACTAAGGAAAAGAAAGGTAATGAAGTAGAGAAACAGACAAATAGAGGATAATTTGGATACAGTTTGCGTCAAAATCCCACACTCTAACCTTCAGAAGGAGTTTGAGGAAAGAATCTGTTGATAAAATAATGAGATTTTTCTCTAATTTCACCCACAATAAAGAGAGAAATATACTGAGGGCATGATTTTAATAGCCTTGAGAAGCCTCAGAAAATCCTTAGCAATTGGAATCCCAGGACTTCTGCCAAGTCAAAAATAGGAATAACTATGAGAGGTGTTTGTGAGAAAAAAAAAAAACTGATAGAACTTGGTAAATATAAGCATACAGAGGGTAAAATTAAAGAACGAGCTGGAAATGAACCAAGATTTCTGGCCTGGGCTATTCAGAATCGGGTGCCAATAGTAAGGGTAGGTGGACGATTAGGGCATATTATGAGAGACAGGGATATACTCTATTTTCAGATGCAAGAAGCTTGAACAATTTATCTCCTGAATTTGGGTATCTTGGATCAGCCTAACCTAGAGCCTCCCAGGCAGTAAGCCTTTGATAGGTGTGTGTGGGTGATGAATGAGGTGACTATATATAGAATATTAATTGAAGATGAAAAAATGATGGTACCTGCAAACTCAGATTTTTTTAATCAGTTTTTTTGACCACTCTGGAATCAACCTGCTCTGTGATTCTTTAAAAATTTTAAATTTTGAACTGCCTTGCAGATAGATATTACAGAGCCACAACCTGAATCATCTTGCACTTAAAAAGTAATCATGAATAGCTGAATATGTAACTTCTTCCACTGATAGAATGGATAAAAATTTCCAATTCTTATGACTTAGACTATTCAATATTTTTAAAAGATATGATAGAGAAATTTCAAGATAACAGTTTTGTGCACCTTGATGATATTATATAAGCATCAAACATCGGTTATTAAACTGATTCAAAGTAAAAGTGGAATTACCATGTTTTGTGGACCTGTATGACCAGTTTTCTGGAAGCTACTGTGACCCTGGGCCTGAACTTTTAATTAAAGGGAAAGTGACAGATTCATTTATCAGACATGTTCAATTATTGGCTTTCTTATGAAGCTCACTACCCCGAGTCTACTAAATATTTCCTTTTCAAAAGACTCTATCCTCTTCCCTGTATATTCTGACATTGTGTATCTCTGACATTTGCCTGATGAGAGAATAACCAGTCAAATGGAGAAAGGTAAATCTTGAGTGGACACAGTAAGCCTAAAGGACATGAACACAATTCATTATTATGTGTGTACGTGTATATGTGTGTATGTATGTGTATGTGTATATAATATCTTGTACAATGTCAGTCTTACTAATTTCCTAGACTTTGATGGAATTTTCTTCTCTCTGCCTCAAACTGAGTGTTCTTAACCTGAGACTTAAAAAAAATCCCAATATCCCATGTAAAACTTTAATGTATCTGGGTAAATAATTTGTTTTAAATTTAGGCAGGGAGTTTCTAACTTTCAGCCTGGTTCTCACAGGGTCTGTTATCCAAAATGGATCAAGAACCATAGCATGTGAGATCCTTGGAAATTAAAGACATTGAACATTAATTTGGTAAATTTGCACAAGATAAAGAACCATATTCACAGTGCTTCTTGTGATTGGTTCCTGGAATCTCAGTCACTCAGTGGTGAGGGTCACAGCTGTGTCAGCTGCCTGCATGACTTCCACTCCCTATGATTTTAATGTCCAACTAATTATTCTTTTAATATCTCCAACCACAAAATAAAATTCCAAAGGAATTAGAATCAATCTTAGAGCAGTTTCTCCTCCTTTAGAAAGAGACTATTGTCACTTTGAAAAGTGTAAATAACATTCAAGATGATATTTAATTTTAAATTTGTGCCAACATTTAGTGGAAATGTCTAAGTTTTGAAATAGTACGAAGCTCACATTCCATCTGGTGTGTTTTCATTTTATCTCTCTCTTCTTGGTGAATTTTAAAAGTCAATTGCAGTGTCAATATCCTTTCTGCTATGCTAATGTGGCCTCCCAGTAGAAATCAAATGGAGGGAGTCCTCAGGACAAGTGCTTCTTTCTCAACTGAACTAGTTAGTGTCCTGGAATCACAAAGTATCAGCGCTGAAAGTGTGCTTAGAGGTGACAGAGATGAGATGAATGCCTCTCAGTTTGAGGAGAGGGAAACTGAGCCCCAGACAAAGGGAAATGACCGAAATCTCATTAGCAATGGAGCCAGGCCACGAGCCTCTACAGGAGGGAAGGAGGGTGGTCATTTCCTTCCTTGAATCTGACAGCCCTTTATCAGAGCACACTGTTCATGGTACTTAGTGGTTTCTATTTTCTCCACAGTTTTTGTTGCTCAGTTCTTATCCATATGAGGAAAGTTAATATTTCAAAGTTATCACTGGTATACCATCTCCCTCTTGACCCTCTCCTGACTAAATGGAAGTGTATTTACTGCTTAGTAGTTATCCCCTGCCCTCACCAACTTAGCTTCTAAGTGCAAAAGGCACTGGTCCGGTGTGAGAGAGAAATGATTCATGTAGGGATCAGAAGGCTGAGTAGCTCTATCTGTCCATTACTACACTTGAAAAAAAAGAGTTTTGAATTGGAGAAGAGACAGAGCTAAGGGGAGTGTGAGAAAAGAGGTGGGGAAGAGAAGTAGGGAGAAGGAGGGAAAGAAGGAGGGAGAGAGTACACAAATGCACAGTAGGGCAATGTGCTCTACCCTCAATGTTCTTCCCCCAAACTCCTGGGTGAATCCTGAGATCTAGAGATACATTAGCTTTACATTTGCTGCTGTCACAAAACCACAAATTCAGTGGCTTAAGGTGACATAAATTTATTATCTTACAGTTCTAAAGATCAGAAGCCTAAAATGAGTCTTAACCGGCTAAACTCAAGGTGTCGGCAGATCTACATTCCTACTGAAGGTTCTAGGAAAAAATCCGTTCTCTTGTCTTTTCCAGCTTCTAGAAGCTGATTATATTCTTTGGCTCATGGCCCACCTCCATCATCAACTGACCTTGATGATGGAGGTGGGCCATGAGCCAAGGAATATAATCAGCTGAGCCTTTCTCATGCTGCATTACTCTGAAACTGAATTCTTCTGCCTTCTTCCACATGTAAGGATCCTTTTGATTATATTGGTTCTATTCATATAATCCCGAAAAATTGCCCTATCTTACAGTTAGCTGATTAGCAAACTTAATTCTGTTTTCTTAATTCTTCTTTGCCATGTAACATATTCACAGGTTTTAAAGATTAGGATGTAGATGATGTTGGAAGGCAATTATTCTGCTTTTTACATGTGACTTGCTGGAACCTTCCCTTTGGATTTGGGAATCCAAGAGTAGAGAAGATTTGTCTGTTTTCCCCATCTAGAACTCAGGTAGTATGCATTTCTCAAAGAGAATGCTGAAGAATTGTAGCGACAATGAGAATATCTTCCAGGGAGACCTAAATCTTCTGCAGGCCTTAAAAAAGAATAAAAAGACATGTCTGTGCCTTAACACTGATAATCTGGCAAATGGCACAGAGTAAGTGCCTTTCATGTGCTGTGACCAGAGGCCGTATCAAGACCACAGACACGTCAGGAATGTAGGTGACTAATCAATAATCACCATCCCCCAAAGGATGATTTCTCTTGTTATAGTGTCAGCATGAGCCACAGATACACCAAGGACTATGTAAGGCAGAGTACCCAGATACCAGATGCTAAAGAAACAAATAGCCAAAGACCACATAATACCTGCCTATCCCATGTGACATGCTCCTGGGAGCAGAATACTGAATAGAGAGGTTGTAAACCAGAATGGGGCTTAATTATAAACCTGAACTGACCAAGATAGCACTTAACCCGCTGACAAAAAATGGCCTTGGGCTGATGAAGTTATTTTGTATCACAGCCAAGATATTAAACCAAATTTTGGGAGTAAAAATTATTTCATTTTTATATAGTCAAGCTGGTGACTGTGAAATTAACTGTCATACAGGCTACTCAGATGAACCTCAGACACAGTCAGAAATGGCTTGGTGATGGAGAAGAAACCTGAGGCAAGAAAAATAAATGGGGAACATGAGATTCCAGAGTATCACATCAACACGAATGTCTATTTTAATGTATCCTTCTCTCTGCCTCTCAAAGTAGGAACTCAGGGAAAATGTTATCCTGAAGAGTACTTTTTCCTCACAAGCCAGAGAGTAGAAATCCCAAAAGGCCATTCCTCTGGGTATTACAACTTAAGTTGATAGGTCACATCCGAGTATTTCCCATGAGGTCTTTACCAAACACTAAAGTCAATTTCTTACATGACATTTACCAACCAACTACCAGTAAATACTGGTCTCTGCCAATGAGTAAAAAAGAATAAAGAATGTCTGCTTTTGAAAGATGATCCTTAATGCTTTCTTTAAATTACAAAGTCACTGCACATTCATTATATAAAGTTTGGGAAATGCCAAAATATGAAGAAAGAAACAGGAGTGATCTATGATTCCATTATCTTGCTACAATCCCTTTTAAATTCTAGGTGCATATGCTTCCATTCTATTTTTGGTTTACATGACATTCTTTTCATTCAATATTATATCAATATTTCATTCAATATATTACAATACTATGTCATTAAAACTATTTTAAAACATTTAAAATACATACATACATTCAAACCACATTTCTCTATTATTTAGCATTTAAATTATTTCTCAGGTGGAGATTTTTCAAATTAAATAGATAAGTAATACATATTTTATTGATACATGCTCTGAGGTAATTTTGAAACTACAATACAGACAAGAGCATTTTTGAAACTAGAGGAGGATAAAATAGAAATATCTATTATTTTCTTGGCAGAGAGTTAACACAATTCCAAAATATGAATGTGCGTGAGGATTGTTCTGGCTTGGATTGGTCTATTTGGGCGAGTGATGGTGGGGGTACTCAAGGACCATTATCAAACTGATTTCAGGTAGATTCCAGAAATGGGTACAGCGTCCAGAGCTGGCCTTTATGATTTGATTCTGGAGTTACCAGCAAAGTCTCACTGTACCTTTAGACTAAGGCCTGATAGTCCAGCTTTAAAATCTCATTCTTTCTCCATCCGACTTGGCTAATTTAAAAAATACTTTGTCATATCAGGAAGGTGAACAATGTGAACTATCGTTGTTACATTTACAGTACATATTCTTTTTTGAGAGGTAGTTTTGACAAGGAAAGACAGTAGTACTAAGAAAGGTGGGGGGAGGATTATAGCTGTAAAGGAAGGCCATTGAGGTGAGGAATGGGAGAATGAGGCTCTGAATCCAGAGTGTCAAGGATTCAGCTCAACAAACATATCTGGAAAACATACCCACGAGATAGTTGCATTTATTTGATGTGAGGCAGTAGGAAGGACAAAGTTGATTAAGACACTTCTGGGAGTTCAGAGGCAGCAGAGTGAAAGAGAACCCAGACTCTGGAACTAGACAGTCTGAGTATGAATCCCAGGTCTATCTTCCTACCTCCATGACCTCAGAAAAGTTACTATGTCTTTCTGGGCATCAGTTTTCTTATCTGTTCAAGGTATACATAACTCACCACTCCACATTGCTTTTCTTTGAAAGCATTAACTTGTCAGCATGCTAGCATCATAATCACACTATATTCTCCTCTATTTGAAACAGAATCACCAATTAATAAAAACCCTGTTCTTAAACTCTCTCAAGAAGTCTTATTCAACTCTATACCATGTCACCAATAAATGAAATGCTCTTGAGTTCTGCATGCTCTTAAGTTTGAGATGAGACCGAAAAGAAAAACTATCCCAGTGCCCCAGGGAAGGAAGGTAGATGGTAGGCACATCATGAGGTTGGAAACTGACTTAAGAAAACAAGTCAGATCATTTCAGGTTATTTCCAATTGCTAGAAAAATAAAAATTTAGTTTCAGTCTTTAGATCAACTAATAAGACCAAGATTAATGGGAAGCCAGCTGGAAGTTCATAAATGGATTTAAATGAAATGTCCAAATTTCTCTTCAATAACTCTGAAGAGTTTTCAAAGTAGAACCCAACTTTTTTTTTTTTTTTTTTTTAAGGAAAAAGAAGATGCTGGAACAAGGCTTCATTTTGGTGCAAAGGGAATATTCTATAAGTTCCCTAGTTACTGCTAATATAAGGATTTCCAACAGATATGGTTACAGCTGCCCTAGAAGATATTTATGGTCCATTGAGAGTTGTAAGCAAAGACTGTTTCCTTTTTAAGAGAAAAAAGGCAGCAATTTCCTTTTAAATATTTTAGTGTGTTATCATGACATGAATATGCTATAAAGCATGCAAAAGCATTTAAGAGGTTCAGTGCACAAAACCAGCTCAGAAAAAAAAATGACCTTGGGAATTGTAGAAGCTCTGCTGAACTGTGAATAAGACTTCCTTGTGTTTGGGGAGGGGGAGGTGGAAAAACACTACAAAAAAGAGTTATAAAGTGTCTAGCTGAGAACTAGTGAGTTGTATCCCAAAAGCAGAAAAAAAATCTAACTTTGGAATATGCCAATTTCCTATACTCTAAATTTTACATATTTAATAGTAGTGGTTTGTCCAGGACCTATAGGGCTTACTGGAAATAGAGGGAGTGTGTGTGTCTAAGATTGAACAGAGATCTAGAAGCTGTTTGAGATTTAGTACTGGCAGTCGCAGTCTCTAAGAAAATCATTTACCTCATTATTTTTGCGTTTTCTATAAAAAGGAAGCATAATATTTTCCTTAGACCAAAGGCTTTGTAGTCAACCAGACTCTGATCTAAAGAAGCTGTTTGTCACGAGCTGGTTGTAAGGTACTGATATAGATACTTACCCTCCACGGGGTTTAGCTTCAATTAAATGGTATTAATGATACCTACCCCACAAGGTTTATGAAGATTAAAGTAATATATGTATAGAATCCAGCCCAGTTCAGCCTCTCATTAAATGAAAATAATAATTTTAATTTATTACTATTTTTCATTAGCCTTCTCCCTAGGAACAAAGATTAAGAGTTAGAAGTTTTTGTTGCTGTTTGTCCAATGCTTATATATTTTTTCTCCCCATTTCAAATATGGGAAACATGAAAACATTGAAATTTAAGTAGTAAATTTGACATTAAATAACTTATAACAAATCACTGTATTGACCTGATATGTAGAATTTAGAGCTATGTGGGTATAGAAGCCTTTTCTAGATTTTCTTAATTAGAAATAAAATCAGGTCTCTTTCAACTTGCTCTTCTAAATCTGGGGGTGGGGAGGTGGGCATAAAAATCTCCATAAAAAACTGATTGCCAGTAAGCTAAAGCAATCTGAAAGAAAATCATAAGTCAGAATTTCTTCTTTCCAGATGAGATTTCTTCATTATATTTAAATCTCTAGATAGTGTGGACTAAAGTTTAATGTCCTCACAAATTATTGAGCTGTTATGTTTCTGAAGGCTTCAACAGTCTTTGATCAGGAATGATAGAACCTAATTTGACTATTAGATGACATATCTCCTGTGTTATCTTACACTTTTGAGAACCAGGGAAAATAAATTACTGTATTTGGTATTTGGAGGACCAGGGTGAAAAGACCGAAAGCTTTTGCATCAAAATTACATTGAATTAAAATTAATGAAGCTGTTTGGATTTAATAAACTCTAGAATTGTCCTGTCGACTTTGGTAGCTGCTAACCACATGTAGCCAGTCTTGAGTTGAGATGTGCCAGAAATGTAAAAGCCATATGAGATTTCAAGGACTTACACAAAAAGAGGATGTAAATATTTCATGAAAATGTTGTATATTAGCTACATGTTAAAATGGTAATATTTTGGTTATACTGGGTTAAAATTGTATTAATTAAGTTCATTTCACCTATTTCTTTTCACTTGTTTTAAACATTTTTAATTCCATATATAACTCACATTACATTTTCACCAAACAGTGCCACTTTAGAACATAATGTACAAAAAGTACGGACTGGGGACATGCTGATAACAGACATCAGCTAAAAGGTGAAGCATCACAACTGCATTTCAGTGACTCAAACTGGGATTCCAAACACCAGACTTTGTTCCCCAGGCTATATGTGCCTTCTCTGAAGCAAGCAGCTTGGAAGCCTTATTGTTCTTCTCTGCTGGTTGACAGTTTCAAAGCATGAGTCCTGTTTCTAAGCTAAGGGGTAATGGGATTTATTTATAAATGTTACTTAAAATAAATGCATCATTCTTGTCTAATGAATGACATAATTGAAAAGCAAAAGCATTTTCAAATGCTTCGTGGCTTTAAAATTGTAATAGTTTTTATCTTCCTTTCCCCCCTAATTCTTACTTATTTTGCTTTCCTTCTGTAAAGAGAGCAAGTCAATGTTTGAGGGCTTTTCTCTTTGAGGTTATTATAATTTATACTGATAGAAAAGTGATGCTTATTTTATATTTTTTCTTGCTGAATTTATTCATTTGTGCTCATAATTTATTCCTAATTTAATAATAATTTAACTTAAAAATAATTACTTATAACTATTTTCCTATTCCTTGTCCCCAAAATCTCAGCTCTAAACAAAATAGAGTTGGAAAATTTTCTTGTGAGATCTAGTTTTCTCTAGTGGATCATAGGCTCCGAAGTTACCAAAATTTGGGGGCATTCTATAGTAACAGTTTATTAACAGTTATATCCAAAACCTTGAATAAAAACCTAAGTAATTTAAAATTAATTTTTAAAAATACACAGATGGTTCAATCTTTAAGTATTGATGTTAACTAAGTTTTAATTGCACTAGTTACTATGACTGAGTGATGGAGAAAAGAACTATGAGAGGCCAGTAGGAAAGCAGACCAGCAACAGAACTTTTTGGAGCAGACATTTTGCACGTGAATATGCACCTGATAGATTTCTGCTGGGGTATATCTGTTTGGAGAGATAATTCACTGTGGAGAACAGATATAACTCCTCAGACAAAGTCTTACTCAGAAAACAATAAGCAAGGACTACATGGAGTGGTTTTACTTTGGTACTATGAATAGACTAATGTGTGGTTAACTTTTCTTGTTTCTCACTAGTATGCAATTGAGCCCATTCAAATGAAAGAGAATAGCAGTTCTGAGAAAACTGACCTGAAGTGGAAATTCTCAAAGCAGGCTAGGGAAAACCATAGAGGTATCATCCTTTGCCTTGGGATTTATTCTCTAGTTATCTATCTTCTCATTTTCACCCTTCTGCCCTCCTTCAATTTTTTTCCTCATATTTAATCATTTCATGATTTTTTCCTGTAAGCCACCAATCCACCATTATAGTCCTCCATGCTTCTCAAAATTCCACATATGATAGACTCTACCAAATATTACTAATCTAAATTGTATAGTCCCTGAATTCTTGTTTCTACTAGGAAAAAATGGTGGAAAGAATTTTAACCAGATAAATGCTTCTCTGCTAATTTTGTTTCTCTCTGCAAAGGGACATAAAGATTTAATTCAATGATAACCTGACATAGGAAAGGGTAAATCAGATGTCTATCCATTTCTCTTATTAAAATAGGTAGCCAAAGAGGTTTTAGAGATTCACTCAGGGAGAATTCAATGTCACAAATCATTAAATTACCGCTACTATGTATTTTTTTGTTGGTTATAGCACATTCAGATTCTTTGAGTTACAAGTTGTCACAAATTTAGAAGAACCCAGAGTTTTTATTTTATTCTGAACAAGGGGTAACAAAGTTTACGTTAAAAAATTCTTAAACACTCAAAAACTCATTTCTCAGTATGAGGACACCATTGAACCCAGGGGAGGGGGGAAGATAATTAACTATCTCCCTGAAACATTCCTTAACTTTTAGAGAGTCAACTGGGGACCCATTGACTTTGAGTCCATTGTCAAATGGTGTGTGAAAGAGATCCAAGTTCAAATATTATTAGCAATATAATAGTTCTCTCTGGCACTCAAGGCCAAATGACCTGCATTTTAGCAAATTGATTTTGTTCATGCATTGTGTTAAGCCAAGCAATTGTTTCCATGACATGCTTGAACCTACAGTTGCTCGGTCTATGAAATTCATGGTTGAATTTGTCCAACTGCTGATTGCTAGTCCCACTTTCTTCATCAGTAATGGGTTTCATACACAGTGCACAATCACAACCATTAAATGTCACTCATAAACATTTCATGAATTGTCCAACACAGTTATGAGAGTTGCTTATTTGGGACACAGCTAGGGTAAGCCTTACAGAATTAATCAGATGATGTACCATGGCATTAGGCAATAGGTTTTTTCCCTCTTCCACATTAGCTGTACATGCTCTTTTATCCAAGTACCCATTTATGTCATTAGCATAATCTTCAGCAACTTGTCAAGATAATGGAAGGCTCACTGAGTTCAGAGAAGGCCTCACATAATTCATGGAAATTAAAAACACACACACACACAAATGTAGAATGAGTTTGGGAGCAACTAATAAATAAGATCTGCATAGAGAACCATAGAGAATGGGCTTTATAAGAAATTCTGCCTTGGGAAGGGAGTAGTTTAAATTTAGTTTTGAGGGAAAGTAGAGAGACTCATCCTCCAAAATGGGGAAGATAAAGTAGAAAACAAAATGTGCAGACAAATCCAGGACAGAGAGCTGGAGGAAGAACAGGTGAAGATAAAGTCAGATATGAAAGTCAAAGTTGGAATAAAAGGAAGAGAAGCTCTTGAACCTGATTTCAGTAAATCCCATATCATTAATTGTTACAGACAAACAAGTCTAGCCTTTAGAGGAAGCAACTTACTTATCAACTTTGACATGTGCCTACCAGGCTTGCTTAGTAATCAGAAAATATTTATAATTACTTCACCCAGGTTTTCTGAGGAGCCAGAATTTGCACACAATTTTTGACAAACAGATCCTGTCATTCCATCAATGCTCCATTAAATTAACCTCAGATGGCTGATATTACCATGTTAGAATCTCACTCAATGTAGCTATGAGTTAATAAATTGACCTTCTGAAAATGAAGATGTTCTCTCCTTTTAAATTATGTTAGCAGTAGTGGGGAACTTCAAGTTCTTCTAGTTCAACACCTTGTTCTTTCATGTATTCATTCATTTAACAAATATGTGTTGAATAACCACTTTATGCCAGATTAGGTCCCTATTCTCAAAGTTTCACAGAGTAGTTAGGGATATAGACATTGAATAACAAACCAATAATTTATCTCAAGTGTGGAAAATAATAAAAAGGAAATAAACATGGTAATATGATAGAGTTACTATGGGGGAGATAAGGAATTAGCTATCTTGGATGGAGTGGAAGGATCAATGAAAAAACTTTGAGTAGATGATGCTTGAGCTGAGGTTTGGATGAAGACATGAAGTCACATGACAGGAAAGAGAAAATGAAAGACATTATTGGCAAAGAAAACTACATGTGCAAAAGTGGGAATAAAAATAATATATTTAACAAAGCCAAGTAATGAGAAAGAATAAGGATAACAGGAGCTAGGAAGGTGGACAGAATGCACTACTGAAGTTAAAGAACTCACCAGGGCCATAGCATTGTAAATGAGTAAACAAAGAAGTAAAATGAATGTTCCAGATAGGTGGCATGCACAGTGGACTAGATAGAGGATCCTGGAAGTAGTAGCATTTGAGTGGTAAAGAGAAGAAGAGTATTCTATGATATAGTCAGGGATCTAAAATTCAAATGCCTTCAGGGGTCAGGCAGATATCATAAAACAGTGAGGCAAACCTTGGTAAGAGACAGGAAATGGTGGGAACTATAGTGATCTAGAGAATGAGTGACATGCTCAGTGATATTTATACTCATTAAAAAATACTTTACAGACAAAAAAAGAAGCACACCATAGAATAATATTTTTTAAGCAAAATGATACTTGATGAAGCAAGCAATGCCCATAGACTATCAATGTACAAAAAACGAGCTAGAAGAAAGGTGGAAAGTAGGATGGGAACAGAGCATAGTTTCATGTAAGTCAAAGAAGAGTTATACCTTATATGTCCATGAACTAAACAAAAAAGAATGTTTTCTTAGGCAGCTATCCAAATTCTGGAATGCTAACGACGACAACAACAACAAAAAGCACTATTGGTTACAGAACTTACATAACCTAAATATGGCGGTAATGATCAAATGGGCCAGCTTTATAAAATCATGGAACCATGTGGTCTATCCAAGGACTGAATGTAGAAGTCCTACTGAAGAATCATGGCTATATACTCTGTGTTTACATGAATCCAGGAGGGGGAAGGTATCACCACATACCCCCAAGTCACTGTAAGTGTTCAGAAATCTCTATTAATTTGACCTGTTGGAGCTGATATCTGCCTCCTTGGAATCTAAAAGTCCCAGATCTTCCCCCTGGAGCCACATAGACTATTTAATACCTTTCTTACCTGCCAGCTCTTTAGATATTTAGAAACAGTGGCCCTAACACTATCTTCCCTCTACAAGTTTTCCCTTCTCCAGACAAAATATCTCTATCTTCAGCTGCTCCCCAAATCACTATTTCCAGACTCTACCACCCCTATCACCTTTCTGTGAACCTTCTCTAGTTTGTCATTATCTTTCTTAAATGGCACCCATGGAGAACACAACATTCCAAGCTAATTTATAATCCAGGGCTTCTTTAGACATCATTTTCTATTTCTGCAGCAGTAGGATTACAATTACATTTCATAAAGTTCAGTTTCCTGGTGTCCCTATTCCCTACTACCCACCCTCCAACGCAGTCTGTTTGTTGTATTTCATGGACAGATGCATAATTTAGAGTGAGTGCTCCATTTAGTTAAAGGAATGCTGTCCCTCATCACTCCATCATCTCTATTAAGATCACTCAGTCTAATGTACATTACATCTTGTACAAATAAAGCCTGTGCAATGCTTCGTGCTTCTCATGCCACTTTCTAGACAATATCTTATTAAGTACTCAAACTGGATAAATATTTTTATATAAAGAGGAAAATAAATCTGAAAATTAGTGGTTTAAAGTGGAAGGACAATTGGAAATCTGACCCTCGGAAAGTGCTGAATAGGAGCATCCAATAATCTGGTTTCAAAGATGGTTTCTCCATTTACCTACCATTGCTAGTTTTTTTTTTTTTTTTTAGTATTTTTTAAAGATGAGTAAGAAGAACAGAGCAGCTACCTACTAATAAAGACTTAGTATGTACCAAGCCCTATAATAAGCTTTTAATATATAGTATGTCATATATGACACATAACAACATTTAAAGTGTATTATTTCCAATTTAAAGATGAGAGAATTAAAACAGAGGTTAAGTAACTTGCCTAATGTCACGCAATCACTAGGTGGTTCTGGAATTTGAACCTAATTCTACCTGTCTTCAAAGTTCATTCACTTTATAGTCTTATACCTCAATCTCCCTCAATGGGCACAATCTATACTACATATGACTTACCAGTTGATTTTAAAAAATTCATAGTAATTATTTCTTGTAAGATACTTCTCCAAATATGTAGGAGGTAGGAACATGGGCTGTCTCATCTGTGGGGCCAGAGATGCTGTGAGAGCATGCACACAAGAGCAAAGGGTAAGCAGGGAGAGAAAGGTCACAAACCAACCTCAATGTCAGACACTGTATCTCAAATTGGGCTGAAATGTAGTCCTGCAGCTTCTATCACAAGCACACTTGGAATATAAACAAGATTTCAAGGTGATGGTCAGCCCAAAAAACAGTGTTTTCAGGGTTTTTAAATACCACTTTAGATGTATTCACTTGTATATAAATCATGTGCTAATTTATTCATTAAAATAGCCTGTACTTGGAAACATTTTATTAACCTTAGTTTATGCTAATGAGATCAGTAATTGTATTTTGAAAAAATGCATCCCTTTATAATTGCTCCATAATTCTGACTTTCTTCCAAATGATCTAACCCTTTATCAACCTCAAGCCACATTCCACATCCAACAAAAATAAGTTTGAATTACAATATTATAAGATATGACTTCAAGAAAGTCCAAATTCTGGATAGTCTATTCCCATACCTAGCGGTACATCAGAATCTCCTGGGGACTTTCTTAGGCACACATGATTAATGCTTCCTCAAAGCCTTGGCAATCACTAGGGTTGGGACCTCCTGGGAAGGGTTGGGATTTACAGCAACTGGTCTACCAACTAGCACTGAGGGACCAATGACTAGAGCATTTCCACTCTACACAGGTCTATTTCAGCTCTCGGAAAACACAGGAAGCACAGATAGTGAGGGATGTCCCAAAAGCATAATAACCAATCACCTCAAAAGAACCAGTGAGTCCTAGAAAAAATTAATTGTAAGTTTCCAAACTAACTACTGAGCTCTAGTTCTTTATTTTCAAGGCCCAAGTAGCCATTTTAATGCTCAGTTGCTGTAAAAAAAATCTTAAACACACACACACACACACACACACACACACACACACACACACACACACAATGTTGCATAGGTTCTAGCTGACCCATGAAAATCAGACGAGGATTATTAGGTGGGGTTTACATCGTAGATCCACATGATAAACAACTAAAATAAAAAGTTGCTTTAGAAACCATTCTCAAAGGTTAGAACAGGAATGTCAAATGGCACTCTCATAGCTGATACCCAGGGCAGACATTGTTAATCAATCACAGCACATTTCCTTGTTGCATTTATAAATAGCCTCCAAGCCCTTTTCAACCAACCATTCCAGGGTGCCACTGCCATATTATCCATTAATACACATGGGGATCATAGTTACCTCTCATTGGCTAAATAGTTAAATCAAAATCATCTTACACCAGCCCGATCCATCATAGTCTATGTGCTCCACATAGTAAGACAGACACCTAAAGGTTCTCATGCAGACTAGACCCTAGAGGCAGATCACCTGGCTCTTGCCAATTGACCTTTGTAGTAGTTTCACATTTATGTTTTTGAAACTAGAAATCTGCTAACTGCTAAAATGCAAATAATATACAGTTAAACTTATATCATTCAAACCAACCTCCTTTTGGCTTATGATAATTCACAGTTTGACTTTGAACAAATGCTAGAGAGACAAGCTGAGTTCCAAGTATTTTAAAAATTAAATGTAGCATTTGATTAAATAATTATATCAATCTGTTTAATTTCTATTGATTGTCCTATAGATTTTCCCCTATGGAGACTTTGGGTCAGGTCTGTATGCAAACATTTAGTGTCCTGGTAAATCACAGGCACAAATCCCGAGGACATTCAGTTTCTGCCCAGTTTGACTTGAAAAAGAAAATCATTATAAATTCATTTGTCTTCAGTTCCTATAATGGCCATTCTGGGTTACTTCACCTCAACTGCCACTTCCCAAGTCATATTAGGTGTAATCCCTTTTAAGACCATATCTATGTCAATACCTAGTTATTTAGATGGATTTCATTGCATGGACAGACCTTGTGATCAAACAATAAGATCAGAGAGAGCAGACATACCTCATCGTAGATGCTGTCATTCCTGTGAAAGTCTCCAGCCTTCCTGGGAAGAACGTGGATGTGAACGTGCTGAAATATACAAGAAAATAAGAAATAGAATGTGATTATCTCCCTATATATTTTTACTTGACAGTGATGCTCTCATGAAACCCAATTACTCCACATTGGTTTCTGCTGGATTATTTTTCAAAGGAAGATGCTGTTCACCTTCAGTAACGATATCTTATATCTGTAGAGAATAGAGGCACAAAGCAAGAGAGAACAAGTTGGTGGCATACATGAGAGTTTGAGTGAAATGCCATTGTTTTAGGGGCTCTGTAAAATTATTCATAGTTGTCAGTCTTGGTTGTATTTAGTAGTGCTTTGAAATGACAGCACATCTTAAAAGGTGACCACAGTGACTCTGAAACTGACAAGAAATAAAAATTGGCTAACAGAGAACTGCATAAGAGCAAATGAGTGAGAGTATGAAGGAACGTGGGCCAAATTACAGAATCGGGATTTCAAAAAATAATCATATAATAATAATATAAATAATTCTCATTTCTAAACTTTAAATTATTGTGATAAGGAAGCTCTGTGCTTGGCATTTATCTCACTTAATGCTCTGAATAATCCCAGTAGAGGCAAGTTCTACTACAATCTCCACTTTACTGAGGAGGAAGTCTCTGCTCAGAGAAGTCAAGGCACCACAGAAAGTGGTAGTCCACACAGGAAGCCAGGTGGTCTGGTTCCTGCCCCCACCTTTTTTATTAGCACATACACTGATTCTGTGATGTTAATCTTTTAAACAGCCCATTTCTTTGGTCTATGAAACTACCCAAGTAATATACATAGCAATGCTATTATACAGGGGTTGTGAATCAAGGCACACAGCATATCTAATTCAATATATTCTTCAAGGCTAAACTACCATTGGAAAGTTTTACTTTCCAAATAGCCTCTATTGTACCCTGGCTGAAGTTAAACTTTATTCCTGCCCTTGAGCTATGTTCCTCTGCTTATTACAAACCATGGGGAAAAATGTGAAAATGAAAAGTCTAAATGTGAAGAGGCAGACAAAGAATTAAACCTCATCCCTAATCACACACACCCCTTTTTGATTACACGATCAGACTCGAAGCCTCCGAAGGGCCTCTGGAGAATGTGAGAGTAAGTGTCCCTGTGGCTCTGCTGCACAAGGAGAAGAAAATGATATGCTATTAAAATGAAGGCAGGGAACAAGGTGGTCCAAGGTGAACAAAGCAAAGAGGAGCTTCCCATCAGCCCTTGAGCATACAGTCCCCAAGGAGTGACATATTTTTGCCAGACTATTCTTCAGTCAGTGACGAAACCAGTCAGAGATTCCTCAGCAACCAGGATGCATGTATACTTAAGTCACACAGACTACGCGAACATGGGGGTGGGGGGAAGAAGGGGCAGCGGGGGACAGGAAAAAAAATGACAAACTACCTGTGGAACCAAATTCTTAAGAGAAAGCAGCTCAGGATGGGCCCAAGGTGAAATTTATTGAAGTCCATGGGTGGGTTGACTTAAATCAACTCCAGAAAAATGGCACAATACAAGGCAATAGCCACCCTTAGAAGGAACTGTCACTCGATCCTAATTCCAAACCTGCTGCTGTTCTTCCCTCCTTTCTTTCTTTTTTCTTCCCTTCTTCCTCAGTCTCATCCATCCATTCTTCCCTCCTTTCTTCCTTCCATCCATTCATTTAGCTGTACTTACTAATAATCAGGTACTCCAGACCAGAGTTCTGCAGTCAAACTGCCTAATGCAAATCCTGGACTTACCACTTACTAGCTGTGTGGCCTTGCCTCATAAGGCCTGTTTCTCAGTATTCCCATCTATAATATTTTCTATGTCATAAAGTTGTTAAGGGGATCAAATCTAAGTATGTACTTATTAAGCTGCTTAGTACACAATCAGTACTCAACATATACCTACAGTAGTATTAGTCTTATATTTCTTTTAGTATCATTTTATTCTAATTTGCTGACTAAGTAGAGATCACATTCAGAGATTGGTTCCCACACTAGCAGGAAGGATATTTAAGAAGCTCCCTGAATGGGGTACAGTTAAGGTTTCTCCATTGCTCCAGCTTATTTCTATTGCTTTGACTAGTGGTTCTCAAATTTGAACAGGCAACAGGGCTTGGTGAAACACAGATCACCAGGCCCCCAAATTTGCATTTCTAACAAGTTCTGAAGTGATGCCAGTGTTGCTGCTCCAGAGCCATACTGCGAACCATCGGCTTAGACTATCCATCTGGTTTCTGAACCCTTCTCTTGCCAAATGTGCTAATGTGGGCACCAAGGTCACTAATGGTTTGGCTCTTTCCTATTGCATTATGGGAGACTTTACTGAATGCTCCCCTGGCTTCCTGAACTCTGGTCACCTTCTGTACCTTATCCTTAAGAGTATGCTTATTGTTGCCTACTAATGACATAGAGCTGGCTATGAACTTACATTAGGAGAACCTCTTGGGACCAAGCCCAACCCCTGCCTCCATATCTTCACCAGCTTTTCTGGTTTAGTGTTAAGGGCTATTTCTATAGGCTCTGTTACCACCCAGTCCTAGAAATACCACTCTTGATCATTGGTAACCCCTTGAAATTCACAGTGGTTCACTGTGACACTGATGACAGCAGATAGCTCACTGTATACGTGATTTTCCCCTAGGGGATAGATCTCAACCTAGCCTGATATCTTGACATAAATTATTAAGTGACAGACTGATCACAAGATCCTGACAACCCACTTAACTTTTGAGAAAAATCGTGATAAAGTCAGCTTAAAACCTCACTGTTGTGAAAGAATACCATTGCCATGGCCTTCCAATAGAATGTCATCCCGATAAAAACACTATGAACAGCACAGATGGAGATAATTTGACAAAACCTGTTCTTAGTTATTTCATATTGAGCCTTGGTGATTGGAGTTTACTTTTCTAAGTGCTAACAAAAATTACAATTAATAAAGCACTACAAAATGTTGCTAGGCTTTATTTTTTGCTAGATTTTAAATTTTGCTAGAGTTTTAAACAGTTTAGCTGCTCGAGATGAAAGAGTTCAATATCAATACCTTCCATATCAAAAATGTTTTCACCAGATAAATTTCAAAATGCTCATTAGCATATTAAAGTATCTGAAATGACCAGATAAAAGAGACTTGGTTAAGTTTGTTCAATTAGCAATCTAGAAACTTACTTATGGAGCCCCTAATTCCTTATTCATATAAAATCCATTTATGTTTTTTCTAATATATACATTTATGTATACAAACATATTTATTACCAGGTGCTATTCTAGGAACCAGAGATACAATGATGAATAAGACAAAGACCCTGACCTTGTAGAGTTACATTCCAGTGGGCAATGCAGACAATAAACAAGTAAATAAGTAAATAAATATACAATTTAATTTTCAGTGGTGATAAGTGCCATGGAGAAAAATATCACGGGCAGAGCTAAAAAATTCAGAATTGGAACAATTTACCATTTGTAATTTGGGAAGAAGAAAAATAGGATTCAGGCTAAGGACGTAGAGGGTAGGAGGTAAAAAGAAAAAGAGAGGGTAAGTTGAAAGGCTAAGAAAGAATTTCAACAAGGAGGGAATAATCAACAGTGTCAATGCTGTTGAAAGCTCGAGTTAGTTTGAGGGAAATTTGGGGGTATAAAAACTTAACTGAAAAGGACATGAATATATGCTTAACATTGTTAATCATTAATAAAATGCAAATCAAAACCATACTGAGATAGCATTTTGCACTCACTGGATGGCTATTAAAAAACAAACAAAAAAAACCCCCACAAAACAATAACAAGTGTTGGTGAGGAAGTGGAGAATTAGAACACTCATATATTACTGGTAGAGATATAAAATGGTGCAGCTGCTTTGGAAAATGGGTTGGCAGTTCCTCCAAAAGTTAAACATATAGTTACTATGTGAACTGTAATTCCACCCTAAGTATGTATCCAAGAGATATAAAATATATGTCCACACCAAAAATTGTACATGAATATGTATAGTAGTAGTATTCATAGCAGCCAAACAAAGAAAACAATCCAATTGTCCATCAAGAATGAACAGAAAAAAATAAAATGTTGCATAGCCAATGGAATATGATTTGGCCATAAAAAGGAACAAAGTACTGCTAACTGAAAAAATTATGCTCTCTGAATTATACTAAGTGAGAAAAGCCAGACACAAAAGGCCAGATATTGTAAGATTCCATGTATTTGAAATGTCCAGAATAGGCAAGTTCATGGAGACAGGAACTAAATTAACAAGAGTGACCATTAATAGGCACAAGATTTTTTTTGGAGATGATGAATATATTCTAGAATCAAAAAGTTGTGATAATTATACAATTTTGTGAATATACTAAAAAAACATGGAATTGTACACTTAAGAAGAGTAAAGTTATGGTATGTGAATTATATATCAATAAAACTGTTTTTTTAAAATGAAAACTGAAATGAATTTAACTGAGAGTGGAAGATGAAGAAAGGGAGGTAGATTAGCTCATATAATCTTTCCAAGGAGTTTTGCAAAGAAATCACTGGGAATCGCTCCAGATGAGGGAGAAAAGCACTTTGGGAAATACTAGCTTAAGGTTTCTGAACCTACTAGTTTCTAAAATTATCATCATTAGTAGTGGTAATTGTTAACATTTTTGAAAGCTCACTACATGCTAATCCCTGGGATAATTTAATTTACATCCTTATTTCAATTAATCCTTATCATACTCATAAGAGGTAGTTAATAAATGCATCACCATTTCCAGGTGACAATAGAGACCAAAGAGCTTAAGTGACTTGCCCAAATTCCCGCAGTGAGTGATCAAGAGCTGAAATCTAAACCCAAGACTGTCACAGACACTGGGGTGTCTAATCTTCACCACCAAATGACACCATCTCTCAAGAGGCCATCTGCTTCTCCACAGTCTACATATAAAGACAATTCCTCTCTGTGGCCTCTTGATGCCTCTCCCAAGCTTCATGGTTTCTCAGTAATGTCTTTGGTTACAACTGCAAGACCCTTCAGGATCATAGGATGGGGTTTGCCCTTGCCTGGAGGTTTGAATTCACTTAGAGCAAGCTTGTTATCACCTGAGTTCCATTTCCTAGTTGAAAGCCATGCCCAATATAGTGTATAAATTAAGAGTTATTCAACATCAAGTGTTTTCCCCCCTCATTTATTAATTTTATGAAATTTGCATCAAGTAGACAATCCACACTTTCTTGGCTCACCTGCTTGAGCAAAATTTCAACTTTAAAAGGCCTTTCTGTTACCTTTAGGTTTTTCTTCAAAGGTAGGATCTCTCTGAGGTTTAATTCCCTGATAACATTTTTATAGGAACTACCTCTTTTGTGCTACCTGTGCTTCTCCTTCCTCCTTTTGAAAACATCTACTTTACCTCTGTACTGACCTGAGAATGGTCAGTGTAGTCACACTTATGTCTTTGTCCTCATTAGAATATATTGCAATTCAATTGTAGAGATTAAAATCCTGGTGGTAGAAAGGGCAGGGAAAGCTAGAGAGCTACATTGCTCCATAACTAGTGTCCTGTAGCCTTCATCAGCTTGCCCAAGATGAACTCTTCTCCCTCATATCTGCAAGCAAGCAATAGCAGAAGGCAAATCTGATTCTAAAAAATAACAAAAATGCCACTGTGGTAAGCAGACAGTGACCTCCTCCAATATGTCCATATCCTAATTCTTGGACTCATGACTATGTTAGGTCCCATGGCAAAGAATTATTAAGATTGCAAATGGATTATGGTTGATAATCTACCTTTAGAATTGAGAGTATCAGTGTTCTTAGACTATCCAGCTGGGCCCAATGTGATCACAACGGGTCCTTAGGAAGAGAGTGAATGTCGTCAAAATGTAAAACTTTGTGCTTCAAAGGATACCACTGAGAAAATGAAAAGGCAACCTACATGATGGGAGAAAAATTTTGCGAATCATACATATGATAAGGTACTTGTATCCTTAGATACATAAGGAACTATTTCAACTCAACTGAAAAAAAAAGGAAAATCTCAACAACGACAACAACAACAACAACAAAAAAGACAAAGGAGGAATAAGAATTTCTCCAAAGATGCGTAAATGGCCAATAAGCAGATTATAGAGTTGGCAGGCCATTTTTCACAAGAACTTCACAATAACCTGCCTCCCTCCCTTCTTTTCCTCTCTGCCCCACCTGCCTTCCCCACTCCCCACCGGAGGCAGATGAGAACACTTAGAATCAGCAGACATGAGATTTCACAGCATGAAACATACTATTAAGGACCATATAATTTATTGTACAAAGTGGAATTTTGAGGAGTGAAAGGAGACACTGTTCACAAACTACAATGGCCCATTTGTAAATATAGACTTAAATCTGGACTATTCCAAATAAACTAAAACATTTGTTTGCCCGAAATATTAGTTATTTAATTGGGAAATATGATAGCATAACAGAGATGAGATTTGACATCCTCTCCACCTATCTTAGAATCTCAGCTCTGACACTTTGACAGGTATGGTGACCTTGGGCAATTTATTCAATCTCATTAAGGTTGTTTCCTCATCTAGAAAATGGAGACAGTAACTGTTCCTATTCTTTATGTTTTGGTGAGAAAATAATAGTGCATGTGCTATGCAGTTACTAGCATATAATATTCTTAAGAAAATGGAAGCTAATGTTTTTAATTGAGAAAAACTTAAAAATTGGTACTATAAATATGTAAGTAAAGCTTTCCACCCTATGAGAAATAAATAATTAAATAATATACCAATGTTCTCTCAAGATGTGGACTAAATTTGGGGCTATCTTCTAATAACCAATGAAATAGCCCAAATCTCTCTAGATATCAGACCTGTCTCATTCATATAATTCAACTGACAACCTTGAAGTAGTGGGTGATCCATTTATTTCTATGTCTTTGTTACCCAGATTATGTAGTTAAGCTGATATTATAGGACTTCTTTTCTGAGAGAGTAAATGGTTCTTTTTGGTGAAAACAGGATGCTCTGCCCTTTGCAAGTCAGAGAGGAGTGGGAAGTGAACACCAAAATCTACAGTAACTTGAGAGTTAGAGTCCACTGGAGAAAGCCAAAGAAGTAAAAATCTAGAAGTAAGATAATGGGAGGGGAAACTGTGTTGGTTCCCCATGCCCAGATGTTTCTCTCCACATGGCAGTAATTCCACCACCATTCTTCCCTTTAATTCACTTAGTTAAGGAAAATGGAAGAAGCTACTTGAAATGTAATTGCCTATCTCTGCTCCTGTTGGGGTCTATTACACAAACAGTAGGGAGATTTCTCATTTTGTTGTTTACTGCAGTAGGATTAAAAAACGGAGGAGGAAAAGTTCTCTCAGCACCTGCTTTCTTAATTGATAGTGATTTCTTTGCCCCCAAAAGCGAGTGGTTTTTAAACAAAATGGGTACATTCTCATAAGCAACATTACCATCTTATAAACACATCGTTAAACAGAAAAGGTGATGAAACTATGACAACAGCTCCCATTTCCTGCTCAGGGTGAGTATCCCATATGCCATCTACTTTTCATTTTTCTTCTCATTTGTAATTAGTGCTTCCTTTACAAAGACAAGTTTTCTTCCTATATGCTTGGCTTTGAATTTGTAAACAATGGGCAAAGAAGTTAATCTACTTTTTATCTGCTCTTTTTTCTGAATTTCATTGGAAGAGCTCCTTAAAACAAAGAAAAGAAAAATAATGTCTCCCAGGTTTACCCAAAGCCTCTTACAGCATCTCAAGCAATCTACTACTTTGGGACTAAAATGAGTTACCCTCATTCCTACAAGTGGAAGATGGGGAAAACTGATTGGCAAAACAGATGCATCAACACTTATTCATGTTTGTTCAGTTCTCTAGGCTTTCTGCTCTCGTAGAGGAGAAACTGTAGAAGATCTTACCAATTATTTCTACCTTGTGAGCTGAAAGCCAAAAGGGAAAGTCATGTACCCAGGCTCTCAGAGTTCAGTGACACTTTACACAGCATCAGATTCCATCATCTCGCTTTTATTTGACTTGAAAAGACCTTAATTTTTAGAAAATTTGAAATTTAAAGCTATCTGGTTGCTAAAAGCTCCTTTGAACTCTCATTGTGGTTTGGAGCCATATATCATCAAACCTGTGATGCTCAGCTGATGTACTGTGCCCATATATCATAAGAGTACCATCCCTCTCATGATATATTATTATAACTCAGAACTGGAGCACCACCAGTAATGTATGTATTAAAGCCACAAAACTCTACTGGGTCTCCACAAACTTGAGAAGGGTTCTTTCCCCGCCCCCCATCTGTCTGTTTTTTAAGCTGCATTGGTTCTTTATCTTTTTTGATCCCCCTTAAAGTTTATCAACTTGACTGGGAAATCTGGGCACATGGAAAGCACTGTGTTTATTCTATTTTGTGAAAGGCATACTAGCTGCTTCTGCAATGCTGATATCCTAAGGGACTCACTGACAAGAGGGCTAGAAATAATTACTCTGTGCCTTTTGGCAGACCACGAATTTTTTCCTGGGTTGGTTATGTCAAGGTGTCTTCAAGGCCCTATAAGCAGCAGTACTTCCAGTGACACTTATTTTGAAATTAAATAGCTGGCAGTGTTTTTGTACCAACCCTAACCTCAGTAGCAGAAGCTGAGGCCTTACCAAAAAATCCAGTCACAAATAAAAATCAAGTTTGGGGTTATTAAAGGTCCATATCAGAATATGGTTAGCAAGGCTCACTGCAGAACCAAACCTTCCAGTTCGGAGAGGCAGGTTTTCAGAAATACATTTAGTCTTGTACCATAACAATTGCTAGAAATATTATTTAGAATACATTAGCATTGGTCCCTTCTTGTGGAGTTCCTTTCCCTTCACCTCTTACTTGCCCTCAGTTTTTCAGAGCCAGTTCAAATGCCTCCTCCTCTGTGTAGCCTTCAGACTCTGCAGGGCTCTTCTGATTCTTTGCATGTATCTCAATGACTGCTTTTCCCCATAAAGTATAATTGTAGGGTTTTCTCTTCCATTAGTCTGGAACCCTGGGATAGTCCTCACTGTATTTGTCTCCTAATTATTCCGTTCCCTCACTTCAGTTTCCTACACATTGTGTATATGATCAATGGATGATTGATAGATGGATAGATGGAATGTTGGGTGGATGGGTGGACACTTCAAGTATTCTTAAATTGCTAGCTTGCTTTAAAAAAGGACAAACATGTTTGTACAGATTCCCTTGGCCACTCCTGTCTTTTGCCTTTCCTTGAGAGTTCCTGCACAAACATGAATGAGGCCTATGCAGAGTCAAGATGACTGCTTTGCACATACCTTTCTTCTCCATCAAAAATTAGCTTTTTACCAAAATGTAAGTTTGAAGGTCTTATCTCTCCAGTTTCATCTAAGCCCTCTTTAAAAACTACTCAAATATGCTTTAGTGTCTGGAGCAAATAGCTCATCTTGAAAATAATCAGTATCGTGCAGATTGCAAAGGGGACTTATTCTTTGCTCAGCATTAACTTTAATAAGAGTCACTGCAGTTCTCTCTCAGGAGAGAAGAAATCCACTCTCTTTTTGGATAGCTTCTGACCTTCGCAAATTAATTCCTGGATGCTCATTTTGCTAAAAGACTATCTAGAATATGTGTTTTTTTCTTTATTCACCATATCAGAACATCAATCTGCAGAGGTATTCCCTCTAGGTGTCTTACTGTTAGGTATACAATAAAGAACTTAGATGCAAATGAAGCAATGATAGCATTTGTCCTTGTCTTACTCATTTTTGTGACAAATATATATTACTGTTTGCCATATACATATAGTTCTTTAATTTATGTTTCAATAAATATAGAATAATAAACATTTACTGCTCCATGAATAAACATTGAAATGAAGCCTCTAATGGAGGTTACATGTTTTGAAGCTGCTCTGTAGCTTTCTAGAAATCTCGCCCTCTACTTAATGAGCATCATTTTCATAATCTGTGCATTATTGCTCAAGCTTCCCTTTTTAGAAACATTTTACAAAACAAAAAATTTATGAAATATTATCAGTTCAAAAGGAAAAACATGTTAAGGGAATCAGCAACTTGTCCTGTTAAAGAGACAAGACAAGCTTTCATGTCCCTCCAGAAATAGTGACATAGTAATTATGGAGATGGCACTTCCTAATTATCTCACTAGCTGAGTGCATCACTACTATAGTTTTCTCCTTTAATATCTGGTTTGAATAAAAGTGATGAGAAACTTAGAATGGTCAGCCATGAAGGGCAAACTTATGCTAGTTCCCTTTCAAGTGCTAACAAAGAGACCAGACAAAAGACCTATAAATTTGGGGGAGATTGGAATACTATAAAATGGACATTTCTGGATGTGGAAACAGACACATGATTTGAGTTCCAAACAGTCACTCTGAGGTAACCAAATCCAGTCAAGATCATAAGCTGGGCTTCAAGTTGAAGGTGAGTTATTTTATGTCATTATCATTTCAAAAGGCTAATCTATTTCAAATAAGCTTTGCAAACTGTCTTCCAAAAAGCAGGTGCTTATTAAAAAAAAAATGAAACATGATATTTCTTTTCTCTTTGTCCAATAGCTAAGACTAGGTTGTTCAACCAGAGAGGGGTAAAAAAAAAGATACCAGGAGCAATCAAAGAACAAAGATTCATTGCAGTGTGATAAGATACAGATTCTCAGCCTCTGCTGAGTGCTGATGAAATGTGTTAAAGTGACAGCTGTCACTTTGTGACATGTCAGTCTGCTTTATTGATGGGTTGGAACAATTTATTTAAACGTTGTCAGGAAGGAGTCATTTTACATAGTTAGAAGTTGTTTTTCTTTAGTATGAATTAATATCTCTGGGCCTGCACAGAACATTTAAAGAGTGTGCAGTTATTTACTGTAGGTACTGCAGCAGACAGCTAAGAGTGGATCTCTCTCTCCCCCATCATTTTATGATGTGCTATGAGTAATTCACTCCTTGCTTTGACTGTTACTGCAAAATCTTTCAAATGAACATCATCTTTTCTTAACACGAGCTGAATGTAAGATTTTCACCATTTCAATATGGCTATTTTCACAAATGACTTCAACAAAATAAAATATTCAGCATAAATAGAATTTAGTGTGATCCAAATTTTATCATATTTCTCAGCTGGAATTTTTTTTCGCATTCCACTTTTCTTTTGGTACATATGCCTTTTTGTTTTCTAATGTTCCTGAATTAGAAAGAATTAGCAGAACCATGTTTTACAGTATTACATTTTCCTTCTAATGCAAATAAGCAGGTATTTATTTGGGAGTCAAGCCTTTAGAAACAACACCCTTTTTTTTAGGATGGACCAAATCTCAACTGCAGAGCTGCTAAGTAGAGCTGCTGCTTCTTGCAAAGGTTCTACTCAGATATGCTACAAAGAGCATTAATTTCATAAATGAGATTCTCTTTAAAGTAATCATTGTAAAATATGTCAGAACCAACGCCCCCACCCAACTCCCTGCAACCCATGAGCACTGATTTGATAGCTCAAGACAGAATAAATGGCTCTGATTAGGCCAATGATCCCAGTTTTATGGGGACCTTCTAAATCATATCTCAGTTTGGGTCTAGAATGATGATGCTAGGAGCATCCAGAGGACAACATATCATCTCAGCCTGGCTCCCACACAGGGAGCCAGGGAGATTTGTGGGACCCTGTCTGGTGGCTTTGAAGCACAAACAATGAATACTGCTAAAGCAATAGAAATAAAATAGAAAACAGGCAGCGGGGAAAGCCCTAGAACCATCTCTCATTTTTCTCATAATAGACTTTATTGTTCAATGAGATGTAGTGATTCCACAGGCAGTGCCCAGAAATTAGATAATATGAGAATCGATAATGTTTCTTTTTCTGGGTGACTTCAGTGACTGAGGCCCTGAGATTTAGGTTGACTAAACATTTTTAGTTCAGAATGGAACCCTTGCTAACATCAATCTCCATGGTTCACCATGGACCAGCCATTAACGAAGACAAATTGCATCATGTCATTTAGTCGAAACCCTTCTTTACAGAGGGAACTACAGTAGAGTCTTAACAACTCCAATCTGCCAGGAACCTAACAAAGATCTGAAATTTACCATGGCAGAGACCTTTTAGAAAAGTTTAGCACAAATGCTCCCTCATGGAGTGAGTCAGGATTGGGTTTACAGGAGCTGAGGTTAAGTAAACAGTTTACGATAACTTTTCTATGCCTTTTAACCTTCAGAATTGACTTTCAGTTAAGGGACTATCCAATGGATGGCTGTGTATTATTGTATGTAAAGAAACACATGTCTTGTTGGTACTGGCTTAGGATACAGCTGAACCTTGTCTACTTCAAGTGTTGGCTTAACTCATTAATGTGATTAACCAACAATCCATCTTTTGAAATTAGTTACACATCAAGCCATGCAGGTCCCCATAAAACTGGGATCACTGGCCTAATCAGAGCCATTTATTCTGTCTTGAAAATTTCTGATCTCAAGAAATGTCGCATGTAGCCTGGCAAATTCTGGACAATCTTTTGTGTCACAAGTAACACTGAATGAATTAGAAGTCCTATAACCAATATATACTGTACATGGACATGCAGCCTCCAAGTCTAGATTTCAGAGCAAGCATAGCTTTCACTTTAAGCCTAGTGACACAGAAGGTTTGGGTCCCTAACTCTATGTCATGAAATAAACAGATTCTGTAGCTAGACTACCTGGACTCAATTCCTGGTCCTGCTACTTACTAATTGTGGAGTCCAGGACAGTCACTCATCTCTGAGCTTCAGACTCATTTGTAAAATAACCCAAAATCACGGGGTTGCTGTGAGAATTAAATGGGGTAGTACTGCAAAGTGCTTAGACTAGTACTTGGAACTTAGCCTTGGCAGAAGTGGCTGCATTTATCAATGCTGTTGCTGCTGCCCTTACCACTACTGATACTTGTCCACTAACAAAAAAAAAAAATTTAAATTACATTTTAAAATAAATAGTCATTAAATGAGTCATCTTCTGTCTCTCTTTTAAGGAGTTCAACCCATTCTTTAAAAAAAAAATTATTCTGTTGAAGCCTAATCTATAAATCATACAGACGTAGAGCCATTCTCCAAGAAACCAATGTGAGACCCCACACACATATCCTGGGCTCAAAGAAGGCCTGGGGCTTCTGTTGAACATAGTATGAAAACCTTTGGTTTTAATTGCCTGAAAAGGGAGGCTGACCTGGGGGCTCCTCCCCTAGATATATAAAACCTTAAGCAGTGGAGCTAGGTGGTTAAAAATGCCAAGCTCTATAGTCATATGATGAAAATCCCATTCCAATTCTCATATTCTTAGTGAAACTGGGAAAGCAGTTTTACTTCTGAAGGCCTTGGGTTCTACATTTATAAAATGCAGATAATGAAGTACCTTCTTCAAAGGGCTGCTGAGAGGGTTAAATGAGATACTGCATAACACAGCTCCCGCCACAATAAGAAAATTTCTCAATAATTGTGGGCAGCTCTTCTAGTTATTACTTAGGTTTCTATTCAAGTGTTACCTTATGCTATAGGCTGAATGTCTGTGACCCTAAAAATCATATGCTCAAATCCTAACTCCTAATGTGACAGTATTAGGAGGTAGAGCCTTTGGGAGGTAATGAGGTCTTGAGGCAGGATTTGTGCCTTTATAAAAAGACAGGGGCCTCTGCCTCCTCCCTCTGCTCTCTCCATGTGAGGATACAAGAAGACAGCCATCTGCAAAAAAGAAAGCTGTCCCTCCCAAAACATCAGGTGTGAGCGACTTTATCTTGGACTACCCAGCCTCCAGAATTGTGAGAAATAAATTCTGTTTAAGCCACCCAGTCTATGGTGTCCTGTGATAGCAACCCTCACTGACAACAGCCCTTACTGACCTCCCTAGAGAGGCCTTCCCCAACTCCTTTATATGAGGCCCCATCATAACACGGTTCCCTAACTGAATCCCCTCTTCTACTTGAAATTACAATCTGTATTTGTTTAACATTTTTCAGTTTTTGACATATTCATAGCTGTGATCCTCACACTTGGAATTATGCCTAGCACATAGTAGACACTCAATAGCTATGGTTACAATAGATCAATTAAGAGAAATGGGGGCAGGAAGAGAGAGGAAGCATTCCTACTAATTGTTTAAGAGATCACAGAAACTCTTACTAGACTTAAAACTAGAAGGTGTAATTCTTTAAAGGAATAGCAGAAATACATTTGATGGCATACACTTTTGTGTGCATAGTAATGTAGAATTATTGTGCTCAAAATGTCAACTACTCTTAACAGTACTCTCTGAAGTGAAGGCACAAAAAGAGAGGTGGGTAAACCATACTAACTTGAGGTTAGACACTATGCAAGTCCAGCCAAAGTAGCAAAGTTGCAGCTGGAACACCCATGTTCTCCTCATCAGCCTCTCATCCTTTTCTTCTCCTAAAAATTGCTGCACATTATGAAATATCTCTCTCTCTCTCCCTCTGTCCCTCCCTCCCTCCCTCTCCTCCTCTCTCCTCTGTCTCTCTCATACTTGGCTTTATTTCATCTGTGCAAAAGGCCTCCTATGATACCATAATTCTCTTTTATCCTAGGACATTCTGTAGCCTCCTGCTATGAGGACTATGTGGTTACACAACCAGAGTTGTGATTCTTTACAGGCTTTATGTTTACTTTGAGGACCTGTGTAATACTCCATTAGGCACTGAAGAAAGCAAAACACATGAATCTCAGAGCTGCACTCTGGGAACCATGCTATTATGAGGGCCTTGAGAAAGATGGAGACTTTTGCAAGGGCTGTAATACTCAAGAAGAGGAAGCCACAAGCAACTAAAGGATACAGTGAGGCCAAATGCTTTTCTGGTAACAATCCCAAACACGTGGGTGTGATGTCATTTGTTGAGGTGAGAAGTTCTATGGGATGCTATGAGATGCAATGAGGTGGCTCAATTGGAAAGAGTTGGGCACTGGAAGTATGTTAATGTGAGGAGAGTCATGTTACCCTTGATGGGAGTCTTGAGAACTAGACACTTTCCTCAAAGGACTGGATCCATTACACAGTAAAATTTCCTAAGGCCCTGGGATCAGGACTCCTCACAATCTCTATCTTGTGACCCAAAGTGACCTCAACAAGGAAGAGTGGATCCTAGTGAACCATGGACACTACCACCATTGGGGAGGCTGTAGGCCCCCAACAAAGGGCATCCAGATGCCTTGCTTCAAGCTTCTCTCCAGGCCCTGCTCTCCTCCACTCTTCTAAAACCCTCACTACATCTTGCTGGGGCTGCAGCCCTCAGCTCTGCATTCATAGTGTCTCTGCTTGTGGCCTTTCCTCTTTGATTCTTTGGTAAATATCACCCTTGGACTTCACCTTTCCAAAGATCTTTAGGTTCTATGCCCTGTGCCTCTCCCATGAAACAAATCTTCTTCTCAACACTCCTGTGCCCACATTTGACTCCCCAAACCCATTGTAAGCTTATATCTCATGTCTACCCACTTGAGTTTTATCAGACTGTTGGCTAAATATTCAACCAAGAATAAAGGTGTTCAAAGGAAACTATATTTATAAGACATAAAAAAAGGCTTTTCCTTAAACCAAACAGAACAGCAGTTTTTTTTTTTTTTTCCCAAAAGGCCTCACTTGGCCTTCCCTTAGAGTGTCACTTTCCAAGTTCCTAGTTGACTCATTTCCTCTCTCACCCTTAGCAAATACTAAGGCTCTGTCCAAGGGGTTTTGCCTGAAAGATTCTGATAATTCAACTGGTTTCAACAAGAATTCTGAGCTCGCTATTTTGAGTACAGATCTGCCCTCCTATTATACCAGTAAGAAGAAAGACAAGGCATCACAATAAATCTGTGGGTGCATCCTTGAGAGCACGTGGCTTTGCTCAAGTTTTATTCTACATTGAAAGCACTTACACGAGACAGGTAGGAAAGCAGAAAATTGAAATCAGAGGATGACTAAGGTTCAGGGATTAGAAAAAGAGAAGGCTAGTCAGTGAGCACCGAGCATTTTCAGGTTGACAGAAGTCAAAGATTTTTTCTAAGCCGGGGATCCAAGGGAGATTAGGCAGCTGAATAGTAAGAAGAGAAACGAATATTTTCAATCTTGAATAAATCAGTATGGGATTTGGAAGAGGAGTTATATCTCAGGGATGGAAGAGAAAGAACACTAACACCCATTTTATTTGAAACGCCCCTCACCTCCTCTTTAGCTTTTATCTTCATAAAGTAAGAAAAGAGAGGCCCTTGGGCACATTCATTTCATTAAGAACCACTGACTGTAAGTGGAAATGACAGAAACTCCACTTTTCGTGGCTATTTAGAGAGGCTGCTTTCCTGCTACCTGGATAAAGGAATCAGTGCACTCAACGAGACCCTGGCAGTGGCTTTTTTAGACACTTGGCAACCCTCTCTCAAGTACCAAATTCAGTCCAGCAGTGGAAGAAAGTACAGTTTTGGCTCTACCATAGGAATTCTACACCACAACATCCTTCCTTTGTTATATACATGTCGTGGCTCAATGGAACTTACACATCCCTGAAAGCCTCAGTGTACAGAAGAAGGCAGTAGTGAAAAATACAGTAGTGAAAAATGCAGCAGCTCTGGAGCTGGATTGCCTGAGTTTTTTAATCTTCACCCTGTCACTTACTCTTGTGAGACTAGAAGCTGGTTATCTGACTTCTTTGTACCCAGGTTCTTCATCTGTAAGATAGAATAACACTTTATAGATTTAATAGAATTAGGAATAAATTCTGTAAAATAAATGCTTAGCAAGGGTGTAGCACACAATAGGTACCTTATAGATGTTAGCTATGACTATTATTATTTTATTGCTAACTTAATAAAAATGCTTTTTGTGATAATTATAGAATCGAACAAAGTTTCCAAAAATAGTACAGAGAAATCCTATGTACCATACTATTCACCTTTCTCCAACTACTATACAAGGAAGTATGAATGGTATCACATAACTATAGCACAATATCAAACCCAGGAAACTGACGTTGGTACAATGTGTGTATAGTTCGAAGTAATTTTATCACATGTTAAAATGTGTAACCACGACCAAAATTAAGATACAGAACAAATCCATTACTACAAAGATTTCCTTTTTGTTCCTTTATAGTCATACTTGCAACCTTCCTCCTACTGTCCCTAAGCCCTGGCAACCAACATTCTGTCCTCTACTTCTAGTATTTTGCCATTTGAGAACACTGTATAAATGAAATCATGTTATTTGACCTTTTGAAATTGACATTTTTAATTTGGCTTAATGCCCTTGAGGTCCATCCATGCTGTTGTGTGTTCATGCTTTTCTGTTGCTGAGTAATATTATGTGGTAGGGATGTACTGCAAATTGTTTCACCATTTACCTAGTCAATGTTCTTTTTATTACGCTTAGTTTTGAGCTACTACAAATGAAGCTACTGTGAACATTCATGTACAAGTTTTTGTGTGCACATCACTTTTTGTTCTGTGGGATATAGCAGGAATGTAACTGCTTGGTTTTATAGTTAGTCTACTCTGGTATTTAAGAAACTGCAAACTATTTTCCAGAGTGGTTGCTGCATTTTATATGTCCAACAGAGAGATTCAGTTTCTATAAAACCTTGCCCGCATTTAGTGTTGTGACTTTATCTGTTCTGTGTGTAGTGATATCACACACATTATGGCCTTCATTTGCATTTCCCTAAGGGCTAGTGACTTTCTTATTGTTGTTAAGGGCTAGTAATGTTGAACATTTTTTCATGTGCCCATTTGTCATCATATGTCCTCTTCAGTTAAATGTCTCTATGTCTTTTGTCCATTTTATAATTTGATTGTTCACTTTTTCTACTATTGAGTTTTGAGATTTCTTTCAATATTCTAGGTACATATCCTTTAGTCATATCTTTTTAATTTTCCAAAATCCTTTCTTGGTCCCTTCAGCTAGAACTAATCTCTTCTTTCCCTGATTTTTTCACAGAAAGTTTACTTAGGATCTCTGCTCCTCTCTACCTTGACCCATCTATAGACAGCACTCTTAATCCCCTTTCTAATCTACAAACAGAATCCATGTGTGCCTTCCCTTGTGCCTTGCCAAGAGTTGGACACCTATCTGGCATTCCATTAATATCTACCGAATACCTGAATCAATAATACTTGGATTTTCATTCAGTTACTATGAGCCTTTGGCCCAAAGGAAAAACCATGGTTACCATGGATACACAGGCTTGGGATAGATGTACATCATTTAGTACCTCAGAAAAGATAATTCATTACAAGAAGAAATACACACTCTAAGATGTGTTAGTGATTAATTTCTTCTTGACTGTCACACTTCTCGTTAACACTGTGACACACTGCTGTTTACTGAAGAGTATCTATTTATGTCAACCTGTGGCTCACATTTGGCTAATTAAGCACTCATGCATTTCAGAACTTGTGATCTGTGGGCTGTGTTTACATACGAACATCATATTCAATATACAGGCAGTTGTTTAGCACCTCTAACCTATTTCAAGCCTTATATTTAATTAATGAGAGTTGCTGAGGGGAATGCAGGGTATGCCTTTGAATTAAACAGCTATCCTCCTTTCAAATCACAACAACGCATAATTAAATAATGAGATACCTGTGCTTTCATAGTCTTTCTTACAAAGGAATTAAAGCTCCAAGGAAGACCAGGTTGTAGGGGGAGTTGCGGAAGGAGTATAGGTAAGAAGACATGGGGGCAGATTGTAGTGACTCAGTATCATCACTGGCTATATAATGAAGACCAGGATAGGGCGCTTCCTACTCCTTCTCTCCCCCTTCCCCTGCTACAGAGGTTCTAAGGATCACACACAGTAGTAGAGGCACATTTCTTTGTTAGAGGAAAGGCACAGTATAAAATACAAGAATTATCACTGCAATTAATTAAGTGGATTTTATTATTTGGGTTTTATGTGGCAGAAGAAAAGCAAATAAATTTAAGGAAGCTATCCATGATCCAACCTTCATCTCTCCCCGCTGATACCTTCTCCTGTTCTTCCTCTCCCTGTTCATATATGCCAGTCACCTTGACCTTTGCCTCATCTCCATAAAACCAGACACATTCCAGCCTTGGGAATTCAGCTCTTGCAAATGCCTCCTCCACAGCAAAGTCTTCCCCTGATCTGCCCTCAAATAACACTTTTCACCCACCTTCCTTTTATACCACCTCTTTCAGTTTCTTCCCAGTACTTACCATTGTCTAGAAGTACTATTTATTTGTTTTACTTGCATTTTTTTCCACTCCCCGCACTAAACTCCACCAGAATAAAAAATGGCACACTCAATAGCTCTGTCTTATTTCTAACTACAGCTGCAGATGAGTTCACTATAGTCCCCAGGAGGGGACCACAAATTATTTTCTCCTGAACAGACCTCTCAGGTACTGTGCACAAATCTTCCTGTTATTTTACATAACTTTGGAAAACACCTTTGGTTCTAACATTGATAGCCAGTGTACTCATGCCAAGTTCTCAAGAGTTCCCAGGATTCTGCAGCTCGTAAGTAAGATAACTTCATAAGAGTATATAATAGTGGTAGTATTAGTAATAGGTTGAACCATATGAAATGGCCACAATTTGCTGCTTTGATGCAACCACTTTCATATGGCTCAACACAGTAACAAAAACAGCAGTGGGAGCCCTTGATATACATCAGGCTTTGTATTAAGAGTTTGATACCATGTTAGCTTGTTCATATCTCCCTGTAATCTTCTGAGTATTCTAATTTTCCATATGTTACAAATGCACACATCAAGGTTTAGGGAAGTTAAATGATCTATCTGACCATGGAAGAAGTGGTGAGATTAAGATATGTGTTCCTTTCCCAGGGACTCAGTTGTATGCACTAAGTTGGATTCACAGCACAGAAAGAAAACTGAGTAACTTCAAGTTGCTGTTTTGTGCTCTGTTGCCTCCAGGACACCATAGTTACTGCTGCTGAGTGGGAACCCCAAAATCTTACTGACCCTTAGAGTCATTGAGTTGACAACTTTCATAGCCATAGCTACTGCTTTCAAAATAAAAAAAAAATGGTGATAAAATGGGGTATAAAAATATAGGTTAGCCCTTCCTCCTGATTGTCTTTTTACCCAGATGAGAAACTCTGAGGACAATGCTGAGATAGGCTGCAATGCCTCACAACTTCCGGTCTGCTGAACCCCTTAGGCATCCTCTAGACCCCTGTCCCATCAGACTTTATGGCCTCCCATCTTGGGGAGATGACTCTTTCAATCTCATATCACATCTAAGTTCCCACTAGATATTTAGGGTTTTTGAGCCCTGGACAGGCTTACCCATATCACGAGGCCCACCTATCAGCCTCCTAATTCCCTGCCTCCCCCACACCTGAGGTCAACAACTACTATCACTGGGAAGAGACACTTTACCTGGCTACCCCCAATTATATCACAGCCTGGTTCTTCTCCTGGATTACTTTCCCTTACCTACAATCTTTATACCCTAAAGCTAAGAACTGGGACTGATCTTCTGTCCCCAATATGCCTGAGAACACTAATCTAAAATCTTCACTCAATAATCCCCTATTTTAAAATCATGCCATTGGGTATGTCAACCCCTTTCCAGGCTTGCTGACATCATCTGAGGTCTCCAGTTGCCTCCCCAAAATTCATCTTAGGGGACCAGTTTTACAGTTTTCATCTCTGCCTGAACTAGGACCTCATCCCAGGCATCCACAGTGTCACTGAAAATGACTGAACTCATCGCCCTGCCTAGAAATTCCTGGGTTCCTTGAACATGCAGTGAATTTCACTGCCTTGCCCTCCACTTTAGCTACTACTCTTATAACGTGTTTAAATACAGGCTTTACTATAATTTAAGTATTGTGAGGCCAACAGAAATGACTGCTATTGAAAAGGCAGTTTATTATACTCATAGACCTTAAGGATGGCGGGGGGAAAGGCACAGGTTTACACCACATCATAGGGGCCACATGAGGGAAGAACCAAGGTTTATCATTAGGGGGAAATGGGCTGGGGAGTCATGGGCAAGTGCCCTTACGTGGTTTCTGTGGGAAGAAATGAGCAAGGCAGACTAAGCAGGTATAGGTTTGGCTAATTAGAATAATTCAGCATGTCTTAGGGTTACAGTGTCTTCTTCTGGCTATCTTGTACCTGGCCCTGGGTGATTATGGAAGGTGGACAGTAGCCTGGAGTATAAGTTCAACATGAGAACCCAATAGGGAAGGCACTTAGAGAGTATGGGCTCTGGACTGGTTGGTATACATTTGAAAGGCTCACTCACAGGCAAGTCTTTTACTATCTCTAGGAACTGGCTAGCCCTGGATGGGCTTTCAGAACTCAACAAACTTTCCTCATCTGAGACAAAAATCATTTGAGAAAAGCATTGTGCTGGGTTTCTTATAGAGGTAAAATGAAGGGGAAAATTATGGTCCCTGCCCTTTGGCTTTGGGACAATTTAGAGGACAACACATACTCACGTACATACGTACGTACGTACACGTACACACATGTACACACACACACACACACACACACACACACACACACACACATCTACCTTCCATCTATGAAAGAAGGTGAAAATGCCTGAGGGGAAAGGAGTAAGTCCCTTACCCTGAGATGACCTGAGATCTGAGACTCAAGAAGACCTAGAACTAGAGGGTGCGGCAGGTTGAGGAACAGCCTGAGCAAATACCTTGATGGGAGAGTGTGTGGTTGATAGTAAACACATCCAGTAAAAGTTTTACTAAATGAATGTATGCTTTACATGTTCAAGTTGAACATGAACTCAGGGCCAGAGTGGCATTGAGAGGAGCGGGTGTTTCAGAGCTCGCTTTCGGAAGTTTCTTATACTGGAAGATTTAGAATTCTAGGAGGGATTTTGAACATTGTTTATTCCAATTCCTTTCTTTTAAAAATAAGGAAACCAGGGCTCCAAGGTTACATGCTAAGTCCAGAAGTGAAATAAATGAGAATTCAAGATTGTTCTCAAAGGCAATGACTGAAATTAAATGTATACCATTGTAATGTGAATTTACAGGATTCAAACAAAATCAGCATTGCCATTTGCTCCTTCTCTGCATCAATACCATTAGGAGAGCAAAATGGTGAAGAATTCAGACCTTGAACCATCTGCTTCAGTTCTGAAATCTGAGCTGGGCCATTTACAACCTGTGTGACCATGGCTAAGTTTCTATAACTCTCAGTCTTGATCATGTCTGTGCTATAGAATTAATAATAGCAGCTTTATTACAGAGTGGTTGTAAAGATTTGGTGAGATTATGTACCAAAACAATTTTTACTAAGGTCATCAGCAACCTCCAGGTTGCCAAAGTCAATGGACACTTTTTGGTGCCTATCTCAGTATACCTCTGGACAGTGATGTCTGACACAGCTGACAACTTCCTGTAAATGCCCCTTCCACCCTCACCCCACCCCCAACACACAAACCTCCTAGGATGACCTTCTAGCATTATTTTCCCATCTCTGGATATTCCTCAGTCTCTTTTGCTGACTCCTTTTCTATGTGAATTCTAAATGCTAGACAACTGCAGGGTTTGGTCCTATATCCTTTTCCCTTCTCAAACAACACACTTTTTATAGTTGATTCTGTTCAATTCCATAGGTTTAAATGTCATCTAAATACTGATGAAGTACACATTTATCACCTTAGCTCCTATTTCTTTCCTAATCTTCAGACTCAAATGTCAAACTATCTACTTGAGTTCTCTATGTAGATGTCGAAGAGACTCAAACCAACATATTGAAAACCAACATTCTCCATTATCTCATCACCAAATTTGGTTCTTTCCCATCTCCTCATCCATTGCTCAGGCCAGAATCTAAGAGGCATCCATGACCCCTCTGTTTCCCCAATCCCATCATGTCACTAAGTCCTAAGAATTTAAAATCCAAACTACTTGTTATCCCTGTATGTTTTCCTTCCTGTTCACCACCACCATTGTCTCTCATTTTGATGACTGCAATCACCTCCTAAGTGGCCTTCTGACTCCATCTTATACCTCCACAGTCAGTTCTTCACACAGTTAGAATGACTCTTAACAATGGAATGCAGACCTCAGTGTTCTCTTGTGTTACATCCTTCACTGGTCTCTTGTTGCTCTTAGAATAAAGGACAAAACATAAATTACATCTTTAAAGTTCTCCAGGATCCACTCACAAAACTCCAGCACCATTCTCCTCTTTGGTCATTTTGCTGAATTCCTAATTGCCTATTTTCCATTCCTGGAATAAATCATGCTCTTTCTTAAGGGCCTTCACGTGGACTGTTCATTTCTTAACTCTTCTTCCTTAATCTCATGGTTAAGAGACCCTTCTCTGGAGTCAAAGTGTCTTATTGGTTGTATCACTAAGGACAGGCTTCTTAGTACCTCTATGCCTTAGTTTCATCATCTGTAAAATGGGGAGAATAACATTATTTACCTCATATGTTATAAAAATAAAATGAAATAAAATATGTAAAGCACTGAGAATAATACCTGGCATATTTAAGCATATATAAAACACATAATAAATGCTGTTATCTTAAAATGTCATTATTCTTCAGCTTTCGGCTTAAATGCTACTTCTTAAAGAGCCTTTACTCTGTTTCAAATCCATTCTGTTTTCACAGAGCTAATTTTAACTATTCATTAAAAAATTTATTTTTTGCTCACCGTCCACTTCTGTCTCACACTATACTTCAAGCCTCACAGAACAGAAAACTTCTCTGTGTTTCCTTCAGCCCTCAGAGTCTGGCACAGGAGTGGAGACACATGGCAGACACTTGATACTGTGGTTGAACTGTATCCCTCCTGAGTTCATATGTTTAAGCTATAACCTCTAGGACCTCTGAATGTGACTATATTTTGAGATAGAACCTTTAAAGAGGCAATTAGGTTAAAATGAGGCAGTTAGGTGGGCCATAATTCAATATGACTGCTGCTCTCATAAGAAATTTGTAGCCTTTGAGCCACGCTTCTCTTGCTCAGGCCCACTTCCATGTACTACCCCTTCTAATAAAGCTTTTATTTTCTGCTGTAAAAAAAAAATTGTATACACAAAGAGACACAGAGGAAAGAACATGTGAGGACAGAACAAGAAGGGGGGAAATTTGCAAGCCAAGGAGAGTTGCTTTAGGAGAAAGCAAACCTTGTGACACCTTGATCTTAGACTTCTAACCTCTTGAACTGTGAGAAAATATATTTCTGATACTTAGGTCAATAAGTCTGTGGTATATTGTTATGTCTGCCCTAGCAAACTAGCACACTCCATAAATACTTTCTAAATTTATGTGTGAACAGATAAACATGCTAAGCCAGGTCCCAATGCATACATGGTAAGTGTGGCACAAAGGTTGACTCCTGTTCTTGAAATGATGATGATGATGAATCTGCTTGATGCACAGTGCCTAAGTGACAGTAGAAAGTGTCAGTGACACTTCTCAACTATGATGCTAATGTAGAATGTGATCAGATATTAAGATCTGAGACCTTCCTTTGTAAGTAACCAAGTACTACCCACAAGACCTCTGTTTACAAATGTGTATATGTTGGAACTTGACCATTTTTACAACAGACATTTGGGTATATAACATTGGAGAATAGACATTTCATACACAGTAAGCAAATAATTTTCAAGTGTGAAAGCAAAACTAGAAATAAGGGGTAGAATATTATAATTCTAAAATATTTGCCCTATTATTTTTTAAATGTCATTGAACACATTTGCATAGTTGTGTGTCTGGGTATACACATGCTAGCTATACATGTACATATACATATAATTTTTCCACTGAAAATGACACCACAATATACCATCATAGGATCTCAAATTAGACATTGAACATAGGGAGCCATACGATCCACGTCTACCAAAATGCCTTCAGTATAAACCCCTTCTATAGCTGAGATGTGTATATATCATAGTAAAATGTCAAAAAGAATAGCACATCTAAAATAATGACAAAATTTCAAGACCTGGCACAGTTTTTGACAGTAGCAGTCTCTTGTGTGGGAGTCTCTTATAATAGAGCTTCATGTGAATGCACCTAATTCAGCAAGTTATTGGCTCATAATATGAAACAGCATGTATATTGATCCTTTTAATAGCTCTTGGAATTAAAATACATGATCCCTTTAAAAGGACTGTAAAGAATCACCAAGTTGATCTTTCCACTGTGAGGTCTCAGTGAAACAGCATAGGCTATAGGATAAAAGAAAAATCTCCTCTTATAGACTGATTTTCTACTGAAGAAGCAAAAATATAATAAATATAATTCAGTATCTGATATAAATAAGAAGAGGTAAACAAAACAAGAGTAGCAAAGAGGTTTGTACTGAATGTCGACTCCATTCAACCAGCTACTGCTACCTAGAGGGTGGTACTGAGAAGTCTGGGCTTGACAGGAAAAATTGCCCGTGAAATGTCTGCCATGGTGTGAAATGGAGAGTAGGAGGTGCTTGCTATATATTTTCTGCCCGGAGAAAAGATGTCTTTAAGGTCTTTTCTAGTACTAAACTTCTTTCCCCTTTCCTCTTTTCTATTTTTTCTTCTCTCTTGCTCTTGTGGTTGGGATGAACAAATTAGAATCTCCTGAGTATCCCAAATTCCATAAGGTGGCCTTGTCGACTTAGTGGTACCTTTTGGGTCCCCTAGAGGAGAGGCCTAATAGGCAGTTAGGTTAAACAGGTTAGGAGTGAGAAAAGAAATCTTAGATGGAGATATTAACCTGAGTCAACTGTATAGATAGAGATGATTGTTGAGGCTTTGGGAGATAGATAAAGAAGGGGTACTATAAAAAACAATGTTCATGGAAATCTGGGCAAAACACACTTCTCAGTCACTATATTCTTCTAATCCAACTCTCCCTTTTGTTATGAGTATCTGCATTTTTTCCTTTTCTCCCACTTCAATAGACCTATTTTCTTTCACATATCCCTTGGTTGTATTTTAAAAATTGTGCAGTATATCAATTTTATACTAAACATACCTCTAGCTACCCCAGTTTTTATGAAATGAGGAGAGGATCAATCACTAGCCTTCAAACAAGCAGATGAGACTCCACATAGTCAAATTATCCAGAGAGCTAACATAGCAAGCAACAGATTAAATTCACTCACTAATATTGTATTCAAAGGAACTGTCTTTGAGACTCCAAGGTGATTCTTGAGGCCTTCATATCATGAACGCCAAAATGTTTGAAAGTGGTGGGGAGAGGTCCTGACCCAGAATGTGATATCTAAAGGAGTCCCCAGTGTTCAGTTTTAGTTCACCATGACTAATTGGAAGATTCAAAGATGTTAGGACTCACTAGCTATCAGAGCTATTTTTCTCATCTTCAAGCTTACTCTTTGATTTATAGCATGAACTCATAGGCAGTTATAAAAATGTAAATGGCAATAACTCCTAGACACATGTAAATACATGTACAAGGTAATATGTTTAGATACTTATTAGATACTAAGCCTTCAAATTTAACCAACACCTGTTTCCACAAGGAAATCATTCCATTTCATCGTTCTCATAGCCCTCTATTATGCCTTTCATATTATCTTAAAATTCAATTTTCCATATTTTTCTAAAGCTAAACTATAAGCTTCTGAGAGATAATAGCAGAGTCATTTTTTAAAATTCCCCAGGTCTAGTACAGTGTCTGACACATAGCAAATGAATTAATACAACCACTCAACCAATCCTTCTCAATATACAACGGATCACTTTACAATCTAATTCATTAGATTTAATTTTAAAAAGTGATAACATTGAGATGTTCTATTAAAAATCTCTGTGAACCAAAATGTTTAATTGAAGCAGCTCTGACCACATCCAGAACAAAAGAAACTATATCATTCAATCTTCTTCCTAAAAGCCAACCCTATATGGCAGAATCATTTATAAGGATACTATAGTAATGAATAGAATTGGCCTTCTGTGTTTGATTAAAAAATGTCATCAACTAGAGTTGGGGCTCCTGAAAGATACTTGATGTTGCCTGTTCCCTTTATTTTTTTTTTTAAGAGCTACATTGTTCAAATTTAGTCGAAACCAAAGGAAAACAATCTATTTACAGTAAACTAATTCTTTTCCTGATAACTTTAATTCAGCTAATTCTAAGTGTCAGTCCAAAGTTTTGAACATCTGAAGGCCCTAGAAAGAAAATAGGACATGCATGGATTTGGGGTGGTCTGTTAAGGAAAGATAAATTATTATTGTCTTAAGCAAAAGTATGGCTAACGACTTTCTAAAGAAGAGAGTTTAATCCTTAGTTTTACTGACTAGAAGATTATAGAGCGTTCTTCCCCTTCATTGTTAAAGAAATTTTTAAGTTTACAATTCTTTTTTGGCCCTAGAAGAAAACTAATAGAAAATAGTGACTATTCTCTCAGCACAATTTCACTTTCTGTGAGTTTATTTAAATATTAAATTCCAACTGAGAGCAATTGTTCACATGTGTGTTTTCTAGTTCAAGAGTACAAACATGGTATGTGAAATGAGATCACAATAAGGAAATAATCATAGAACAACTAACATCCATTTTTCTAATATACATTAAGTATGTATTTTGCATTCTGTATAGGATTCAGAACTGCGGATATTTTACTTCTAACAAGCCAACTATAGTAGGAAAAGCAAAAAAATATTGGTAGTGTTAAATGTTTTCTGGTTTTAGATTGAGTTTAAAAAAAATCAAATCTCTTGCAAATTCTAAGTCCCTGTCTGAATTCTATGGTTAATTACTAATACAGTTAGTTCCTTAAGTTACCCACATTTTTTTTCCTGAGACAGACAGACAGACAGAGAATGAAAGAGAGAAACCTTCCTTGAGTACTTACCATGTTTCAAGTGCCCAAGTACTATGTTAAGAACTTTCATATCGGTAATCTGTAATTTATGTCACTAAAATGTCACATTTTTCATCATAATAGTTTATTGCCTGTTGGCAAAGACCTCAGTAAAGCTGTTTTTATACAATAGAAGCACAGTTAGCTTAAAAGGGAAAAACCTGATCAACCAACAAAGATTTTCAATCCATTTAATGCCAAGTATCTGTATAAAATGGTTTTTTTTTTTACATAAAGCAATGCATAAGTAAGCTGATCCATAATAATTTGTTATTTTCTATTTAATAACTAATTCTTTGGTCAAGCTATTTACTAATAGCAAATAAATTCATGGTAAAAGCTAATCTACTATACTAAAATTGATTTTAGACTCTGGAAAGTTTCTTTGGCACAGAGATATGGAAAAGCATTTGAAATTAGCTTGAGATTAAAGTGTGTTTCAGATATGACATGCCATTCATGTTCACATGTTCCATTCCCTAGAAACAATGAGCTGTATGGGCCAATACTCATCATCCATTAACCTATTACTTTTGTATAATGGATATCAGTCAATAAAGTATGTTCACATTCCTTACCCTTTGTGATGGGATATTTAATGCATTTCCAGAGTGTAGCATAAAACTAAAATGGTATATACTTCACATACAAGGCTAGTTCCTTATGAGTTTTTCCTAGGGTTTGATCAAGTAAAATGAAAGTCTCTCTTGTGTTTATGCATAAATGATTTATAAAACACCCCAACAAAGACCACAAAATAAATTGTACCAGATAAATAGTAGTGCTCAAATACTAAGCATTTTGGAAACAAAAAATAAAAGCATACATCTCTACCTATTCCCAACTAAAAGTGTCATCAGTTTAGAATTCTGAATTTTAGTATTTATAAAATTAATCACATGATGCTGAACATAAATCTTAATTTCAGTGTTCATAAGCAGAAAAAGTACATTGTGTATGTATAATTATTCAGTGCTGTATTTTTTTAAAACCCTATATATCATACCAAAACAAATCAATATACCGCCAATGTGAATACCATTAGGCTCAGCATCTTAAACTCAGCATGAAATCTACTAGACCATAAATTCAAAAGGAAGAAATTCAACATCAGTTCCATAAATCAAATTAATATTAGAATAAAATCTATTAGAGCGAAAAGTCTTCTTCAGGGGCATAAGATGCTCTCAGTGGGGAGAAGGTTTGTTACACTTTTCTATTAACCACAAATCTTAGAAAATACCTAATTATAGGAAAGTTTTAAGGCAAGACAATCATAGAGTTAGCAAAACAGAAATAAATAACATAAATTTTTATTAAACATTACTTCCTAATTTTGTAAGGCTTTAAATTGTCTAGAAAGACACAGCATGAAATACAATACAGGGATGCAGGTATCTATCTATAGGAAATATAGACTCTATTAAGGAGATATATCTGACATATACACATGCATATACATGATAATATATATATAATTATATACTAAATCTCACAGAGCTACAAAAATATCTCCCGGCTTGCTTTATACATTTACTGTAAGAAAACATCTAAGATATGACAGTATTTTTTATTTAACTTAGACTGTATTTTCTCTTCATAAAATTGTGTCCTCTTATAGCTAGAAAATAAAATGTCTTGGTAGCATAACGTGCCCAAAGATCTTGCACAAACGTATTCATGAGTGACCAAATTTCTCCACTTTCAACAAGAGAGAGGGTTAGACTTCACAATTCTAACCTAGTACTAGGGTTGAGGTTTATTAGACAAAATCATTACCTTCAAGTGACTCTTAAAAGGATCTTTTAAATAGAATTAAGTAAGTCCAACTTCTAGCCCACACAATACTCATGACTATAACTACTTATATTAAAATTGATATTCAAAACTATAAATTTAAAAAATCATTTTATCTACAAATACAAGTAGACAATTAGAGAAGTTGAATCACCCTCTCATTTCTTCCTTTTTGCTCTGTCAAGAGGGATGATCAAGCTAGACAAGCTAGAGGGATGATATAGCCAAGATAGGATGAGAAATGAGACTGCAAGAGAATATGCCATTGTTTTAAAACCTTTCTAGACTGGATAAAGAGAAAGAGCTTGCAGATAAAACTGTTCAACTGATTTGAGAGTCTCTGAGGAAGCCATCATAAGCAAAGATGTCCACAGAAGGATGACCCTAGAACTTGCAGAAAAATTTCTGAATTGCTATTGAAAGCCTGTGAAGAATCATCATCATAAGCCAAGATATCTAAACAGAGATGGCTGTAGTACTCAGCCTTCTGCTGGGTAAATATGAAGATAACACTTAAAAAAGAAAGCATCCCTTTTATGGTCCCTCGGCAGAAGGCTCACAATGGAAGCCTGAACTGTGTCATATCCTCACTTCCCTTTTGGCTGGAAACTTTTCATGAAGGACATAACCAATGCAACCCACAAATGACTGTTCTTGATTTCAATAACACACAACCCTTTATCAAAAGAAATAACTATAGTTTGACAAACCTAGGTAAAATTGTAAATATTATTTTTTAAATGTTGGTGATAATTTTGGCAAAGGTATTCACTAAGGGTCAATGTGGTTCCCAGATGCACCTCAGTTTCTATGTGTACAGGATAACCTTGGCAAATTCAAAGAATGCTACAAAATACAAGAAGGTATTTAGAGTTACCATAATTCTATTTTAGGGAAGGGCAGGGAAGGAAGACTTAATGAAAAATAAGAAAAAAAAAAGAAGAAAAGAGGAAAAGTAGAAAAAAGGGAAGAAAAACTAAGAAAGGAAAAAAAATGAGAATGAATTAAATTATACTTTAGAAAACAAAAAAGAATAAAGATTAAAGAAACAGTCTGGATATCTGCAAGATATATGACAGTCTCTCACAACAGCCTTGGGGAGCATGTTACTTCCATCCAATAGAGCAGAACACGAGCAACAGTACTATTCCAAAGGCTCAGGAGGAACACTGAGGTAAAGGAAAATAAAATCTTTTTCTAGAGAGGTATTTTTAATGTATAAACTAGGACTGTGGAAGACAAACCCACCACTAATCTCAACTGTGTAATTTCCTAAAAAGATCATCAGGTGTCTAGGACTCAACTGCATGTGATGAGGTCATACAGCTTCAATCTGATTTCAAAATAAAAACTGGGAATTTTGGTAAAGTGAAGACCAGCCCAGAAAGATAACAGGGACCTATGGGACCATTAAGCAGTTCAGAAAGCCCAGATCTTGTTAAGGTATACTGTAGATGCAGGGTAGTGGGCTATTGGAAAACAACAGCAGCAGCAATAGCACTGGACCTTCAAGACACCTCGGAGGAAGGCTATTCCACCATTAGAAGCAATGCTTCATCTCCTGGTCCCAATGATCAGATACCAGCACCCATACAATGCCTCCAGCTATAGCTCTGTGGTTTTATATCAAAGTTCTCTTTGCTCTAAGAGACCTACAAAAATGGTGTCTCGGCACTTTAGTCCATTACTCTGTATTAAGTGCATTAGCTACACAAGCCCAGAGATACCACTATAGGTCACCATTTGCCAATATGTATTTCCACAAACACTCATGCTGGTAGATGTGAAAATGTTCTGTGAACAGAAGTGTTTGCTGTCAAATAAGTCTGAGAAATGCTGGAGTTAAACAAAGCTAAAGTTGTTTATTTACTGCTAGATTTCTCAGAGCCTTTAAGATGCCCAACATGGCCTATAAATGTCTAAGAAAGAAACCAAGAATGCAACATTTCCCAAACTTTCTTCACCAGGGTATCTTAACCTTTTAATTTTGCTAAGCATCCTGACAAGCATACTGTCAAATGCATTTTGGGAAATATGTAGACAAAAATAGTTCTGTAGATAGTATGAGAAATCCATGTTTCATGTATTGTTCACACATTAAAATTTTTGTACAAATGAATTTTATTCGGTCTAATTATTCCCCACTTATAATAACAAAAAGTTTTCTGTATCTAAATCCACATGGATATGACCTCTCTATGTATATTATTGTGTTGCTTAAGAAAGTCTAATGTTGTTTTTTTAACCCAATCTTCATTTCCTTATTCAAAAATAAAAGTCACATTCCACATGATCCTTCAGTTTCCTTCATTTGTGTGTGGTGGCAGTCTGAAATTCCTTAGGAGCATTCCTCAAAGAGAGATTCTACCCATACAAAATGGTCCTCAAACCTCTTTATTTGAGGACCGTAATATGAGTTAAGTGGAAAAGTAAAATGCTAATGTTTCATTGATCCTAGTGCTTGAATTTCACCTGGACCTCTGCTGTGCTCTGCTCTCTCTGCAGTGCCTGTTTGCTTTTCAGTTCACCAAAAGCCCTGGTTAAATAAATGTTTAACTAATGGGAACAGTAACTGCATTTTGTATAATTTGGGGCCATTGCCAGTTACTCTATACTTTATTTGTATATTTGTGTATATGTAGTATATTGGATGCATGTTGTTAAGTTCACCTGTGGACATTTCCCTCAGCAGGGACACATTCGTAGTGCCTTTAAGGTGACCTACATTAGTACAGCTGCATCATTTACACTAATACTTCTAGCAGCCCCTGCAAAAACAAGATATTTTCTTAAAAGTAAAATAACAAAATATACTGCAGTCCCGATACTGCAGAGACCACTTAAATGATCTATAATAAACCCAGTGATGGCATCATTGAAGCTAACCAGCTTTGAGAATTTCAAATATAATACCTCCCTTTGGTAAAATTAATTTCAGAGATGGTCATTTCAAAAGCACATCTCCTCTAGCAAATTTTACCTTTCCTTTTCACACCCACCCAGACTGAACATTATTTTGCCAGGTACCTACCTACCCTAACCTGCCCTGCATCTCATAACATTTTCATTTAACCACAGTCCACCACTCATACCATTTTTCTCCCAAGTTTACCTCTGAGAGGACGAAAAGGATGGTCTTTATAAACAGATGGTCTTTTCAAGGAAAAGTAGTTACATTTAAATACAGATAAATGTACTGTAAATAATGGCCTTAAAAGAATTTAGGTCTTTAGGGGGAAAAATATGAGAGCACAAGATACTATTCTTTAATTACATGAGTTCTTTTCTTCCCTTGAAGACAAAACCATTCCTAATGAAGCATAATGAATCGTAAAGAGGCACCAATGCTTATTCCAACAGATGTTTATTGATTAGTGTTGACTGAACACAAACACAGCCGAGTGTTGCTTGCTACTGTGGGTAAGTGGTGGGAAGCAGCACCAGCTCCCCCCGCCCCCGCCTGCTATTTTACCTTCAAAGACAAGCTGACAAATTTATTTTGTTGTGAGCAGCTGTGTTCTTATTTTTAAAGGGTTGGCTTACAACTAAGAAAGCAAGCGAAGGGAACAGCCTTTCGGTGTCCAATGTGTTATCTGGCAAGGACAGACTGTTTTTGAGTGGAATGGAAAAGATTTTTAATGAAACTACATTTCAAACGAGCAGCATATGCTTGATTTTGCCTTCTGCTACTCATCCTGCCATTTGTTAATTTTCGTTATTGTTGTTCTCCGGGACTCCTAAATTTTCATATGAGCTGTCTCGTCCCGTACTAACACAGCTTGGGGTAGATTATAGTTTGGGATGCAAAAACTTCCACCTCCCACTCCAGCCTTTATTTTTACTTCCCAGATTTTTTACATTTAACCAGGATTCACTGGTGAACCAGTCAACTGAACGATAAGGGAAGAAAAATAGATTCTCCATCTCCCTTATGTTAGTCTGCAAAGTCCCAGAGCCTGAAAATATGCCTTCAGGACATGTGTGGGCTTCTCAGCTGCACACAATCATGGGTTCACAGCCCAAAACAGAGGTCTTGAGAAATTTGAAAATTGAGAATTAAGGTGAAAATTTTTCCCTTTAACACCATAATGCCTCATATTAATTTAAATGATTCATTCAGAATGATTCTGTGGCTCAGTTAAATAAAGTTCAAGAAAATGAATTTCAGTCTTTAGCAATCTGAAATCAGTCAGCTTTACAAGATTAAAAAAAAACAGAGAAAATGAAATCTTTGAATAGCAGGTGCTTTGATAGACTCAAGAATAGTTTTCTTAAAAATGTGAACATACCTGGGAGTGGGGAACTATTATTGTCTTTGCTAGGAATGCCTTGTAGGAGAATTACCTTGTGTTTGGAGACTAAAGACATGAACAACTATGTCAGAAGGGTCCCGGTTCAAGGGGGTAATTTCAGCAAAACACCATCAATGGAAACTCGGGTTGCATGAGTTTATAAACTCTTTGGCAGCCAACTTCCTTCTATCATCAGCTGAGAAACCTAGAGAGATTCACTTCTTTATGTGGGTTCCCTACAGGAAATAAGCTGAGGAAAGTTGCCAAGAGAGAAAGAGAATGCCCAACATTTTTCATAATATGTGCATCCAATGACAGAAAAGGGTCTCGGAAGCTGGCATAGAGTCCCTAGTTAGCTCTGAGCTCAGGCAAACTTCTCATGTTTAGGTCCTGCCCTTCACTAGTTGTATGACTCTGGAAAACTACATAAATTCCTAAGGTTCAATTTCCTCATCTGTACTATGGGCATGTGTATGTCTATTTTGAGGGTCACTGTGAAGATAAAATGAGTCATCACAAGGCTTAGCATATAGTAAGGAGATGTTAAATGACAACACAATATAATCACAAATGTCACCAATGTTGATTCCTCATTCTGTCTCATTTTACCCATTCAGATAGTCTCTAAGTGCTTATAAAAGTTCAACCTTTTTGTGGTAGGCCCTGGGCACACAATGGCAAGCTCTGTCACTCATCAGCCTTGAATGGATGGTGATTTTCCATTGTTTGGTCACTGATAAAGAGGTGCACATGTGAGATGCCCTATTATTATTATGCAATCTATAGACAATGTAGCAAGATGGCATTAGTGTCCTAGTCAGGATACGTTCTCAGATCCAAGATGTTAGACCCAGATGTGTCACTTGCTAAATCCAGCTGTGACACACATGTAGGGAGAATATTCTGGTGTTTCAGATTGACTTGATAGCATATTTAAGAGTCTTGATAAGCCCTAAATTGGGCATTGTGAGACCTTGGACAACTTAACCCTGAACAGTAAGAATACCACTGCCACTGCCACCAAGTCAAGCATGTCTATTATAAAGAACTGAAGAAACTTGAGAAGCTTGGGTCACCATCCATCCTCACCCTCATTTTCTGCTATGCTGGGCTAGGAATGTATCCTTGTCACCCACTGTAGTAACCTATAAACTTCAGCAAGTTATATGGGTCAGAGTGCTCATTGTTACCAAGCCCCAACCTAAACTTCAGAGGGTGCCTGTCCTTCATTCCTCTTAAGTCCAACAGTTGGGCCAGTCAGCAACTCTCTGCAGGTTCCTCCTTACCCCAGTTCTGAAACAATCAGACTCTCTCTAACCAGCGGGGTCCAGGTCTTTGAAACCACAGCTCAAAGTCAGCAGTCAGCCAGCTCTGGGGCTACCCACTCTGTTTATAAAGCTGCTCATACCACAGCTTAGGTAACTGAGTTCCTATCTCTTTACTCAGTCCAGGTCTTAGGTACATGTCCAAAACCCCTGGGGTTTTCTGTTTGTTCATTTGGATTAGGTTCTGGCTTTGTCCCCTTGAGGTTCTCTAGGAAGAAGAAAATCAGTATCTGCTGGTCCTGCTTTGGTGCATCTATCGCATCTATCATACTGATGCTTGTTTGCTGCTCTTTGGTTACTATCTGAGCTCTCTCACTTGCACATTTTGGCTTTTAACTTCTCTCTTCCTCAACCTCATCACTATTCCCAACTCCTTTACCAATGAAATCCCACCCAGTTGAATCCAACTCTTCCATGAACCCCAGACAGACAGGTACATAATACATCTCTCTTTTCTAACTTGTAAAGTACTTGATTCCTCACTTCTGGAGCTTCTTACTATTTCCCACAATGGTAATCAATATGTCTTATCTTTCATTCTAAGTTTTTAACCATCTTATAAATTCCACTTTTCATATATCCTCATATCTCCTCCAGTCCTTTTTCCATTCAAATGATGAAGTGACCTTATTGAAACTCAAGTCTGATTCCTTCTGCTTTTAGCCTTTAGGTGGCTTCCCACTGTACTTGCACTAAAGACCAAGTTCCTTAACACAAGCCAGAGGGCCTCAGTTGGCTCTGCTTACCTTTATAGGCTCATCTGACATTTCCAGTCTTCTCCACTCATGTGCTCCCTCCATGTCAACCTCTCTCCCTTGCCAAGGGCCTTTCCAGGTACTCCTCTACTTCATCTCTTTCCCCATTAATACCCATCCATCCCTTACTTCTCAATTCAGTCATCACTTTCTAAAGAAGATCTCTTGTAGCCTTCCTTACTGGGCCAATTCTCCTTAAGATTTTCTAATACCGATAGTTGGAAGCATATAGCACACATCAGAGAAGTGATTTTATGTGTTTTATTAATTTCTGGCTATCTACAGGCTGTAAAGTTCCTGAGAGTAGTGACTACGTTAGTGTTTGTTCAACATTTCATCCCTAGAGGTCTGCATGGTACATAATAGTAGCTCAATTAATATTTTTTGCTTGAAATTATTTGGGCCAAGGATCAGGTTTCATATTTCATCTTATATTATCAATCTCTGACATATAGGAGAGGTTCTATGCCTGTCCTCCACCAACAAAAATATAGGTAAAATGTCTAAAAACTTCCTGTTGCTCCTAGTACTACTATTAAGCAATACAACAGCAGCAGCACTTCACAGGGCATCATGAAGACTTCAAGCAGAAAATTTTGGATAAAAAGAAAAAAATCTACTCTCTACTGTATGTGAAGAAGAACACAGTCATCTGGACCATAATGGCATTTCTCAATAACTGATGTAGATTGCCTCATAATTGCTACAACCACAGCAATCTATACTGACCATAAAGGCAGGCCAAAGGGAACTGTTATGACCCCCAAGTGTTACTATTGCCAGTTTGTACTCCAACTCTAAGATAATAGATGGGTTTCTACAAAGTATCTAAGAGAAGAAAAATAAATAAAAACTCTATTCCTACTTTGTGCATGGTTTTGCTTCCATTTGTGTAGGAAGTCTAGGAGCCACATTCTCCAAAGGTAAAAACAGTTGAAATTTGCCTTTTAAACCTTTCTCCTAAATGTGATGGGTAGATGTTTCACTTCTTCAATTAAACAGCTGCCTAATAGCTTCAGTGCCAGCTACTTCATGGATTAGTTCTACTGACTATTCCAGTGCATATACAATGTTTTCACCCAGCATGAGAAACAAATATAGACTGTTTTCTACCTCATTGTAGGTCCCAGGTCTGGCTGTGATCCAGGCTCATGGCTAGGGACAGGACTCTGGATTTAGAATGTTACATTATTGTAGTAGGGCACCTGCACCTAACTTATATAAGTATGATTCAGCTTATTATGTCACGCCTGTGTGGCAGAATGTCACTATTCTCCGAAATATATAAAGCCTGTTCAGTCCCCTAGTGCAGAAGTGCGCAATCCCGGCAATAAAGTTGGTGCCTGCTGTTTCATTCTCATGTCGGCTCCAAATGCTTTCTTTCAACTGGGCATCTCAAAACCAAAACCTTCCCTTTTTGATCAGCTTGGCTCTGACACTCATCTACCTTGTATTTCTTCATGCTTAATACTACCACATATTAAGTGGCACTAACACAATTACCAAACTAGTGAAGGATGTGTCTGTGTAAAGCCAACCATGTTTGTGTGCAGAGAACATCAACTTTACACATATCTAAATGACTATACTGTGCACACCAGCCAAGCCCAATAAATCTTAAATCACAAAACACACTAAAAGCTATGCATGACTTTACATGGGTGAATTCAAACATCCTGCTCTGAAGCAACCTGATATTTAAGATTGAGGGGCAAATGTGAAAATGGAGTCCAAAGTAGAGACACAAGTAGTACACCAACTCTAGATCTTACTCTTAGTCAGAATACTAATCTAACAAGGGCAGGTTTACCTCTACCCTGACTATTCATAAATAATGATTCTCATTATAACTAACACCAACCTCTGGCATTCATTAGTCCCTGTTCTGACTTTATTTTTCTCCATTTCACTTATCGTCATCTAATACATGCATAGTGTACTTATTTTTTGTGTGCCCACATCTCTTTAAGTAGAATGTAAACTATAAGGGCAAGAACTTTTTTATTAGTTCTGTTTACTGCTATATCCCCAGACTATGATTATTTATTTAAAGAATGAATAAGGTTACTAACATGTATCATGTAGTGTTCCTAGTGCTTTTCATAAATTAGGAGAAGGCAGCATAAACAAAGAGCTTAAGCTGTAGAGTCACATAATCTGGGATCCAAAACTTACTAAATTCTGATCTTGGGTAAGTCATTTCACCTCTCTGTGCCCCCAAGTGATTACTTTTAAAAATGATAAGGATATTGCCTCAAAGGGTTGGTATAAGATATAATGATATATAAGTATAAGGTACTTTGGAAAGTTCTTGGGCACAGAGTAATTAATTACACAACAAACCTTAGCAATTATTCTTATATCCTATTATTTTTATAATTATTAATAATTATTATATTTCTCAAACTATCCTAAAGGGTAGATACTACTATTACTTTTTTCAGTCGACAAAAGAATGTTTCTGCATAAAGAGGTAAAATGGTGATGAATAAGGAGGGGGGGAAACTTAGAAAAAGAAGATGGGAGAGAGAAGAAATAAGAGAAGCAGATGTATTATAATGAGAAGGAATCATGAACCATTAGCCTAAAGATAAGAGGATTCATCTTGGAGAACTTAATGAGTTCTGTCCTGTGAGCATGTGGAAGCCACATAGATTCATAGCTGACACATCTCTTAACAAGTCTAGAGCTGGTGGTGAAATGAAGTAAACCAAAGGGTGAGGATAGAAACTAGCAGGTTAAGCTAGAAATCTAGGCTAGAAGAGTTGGAACTCTGATTCCCTGGCTCTGTTTTCTTTATTCTCAAAGAGAGTAACAGCTCCAGCTGCTCTTCCAGCACTAAAATGTGCCAGGACAAGCCAGGGTTATTAGTGAAAGTATAAACTCTATATTCAGTGGGACTCAAGTTCAAATAAAATTTAATCACTTATAAGCTGAATAACCCTGGGCAAATTAACCTCTTTGGGTCTCATTTTTTTTTTATTTCCAAAATGGAGATACTAACTATATCTACCTTAAAGGGTTGTCACAAGGATGAAATGAGATGGTTTCTGAAAAGTGTTTGATACAGTGTGTGGGCAAAGGAAATGTTCAATTATCATACAAGTAGAAGTCACATTTAATTCTGCTGAGCAAATGCTTTTCATAAAATCAGTGTGTTTTCTCTTCCCTGCCCTGACTTCTCAGAAGAGAATAATATATGATAGGCAAATACAAAACCACCCCCAAGAGAGTTTTAATAATCATCAACTAATATTTTCAATGTGTTGGCTAAGTTAGCAAGTTTTCAAATACTACCCCCCAAAAAACCCTCAAATAATTAAGTGCGTTTCAAATACAAGTCAGAAAGTTTTTAAGGACATTGTCTTAAGAACCATAAAAAGGCAACCATACTATTTATGTCATACAGGTCATAAAGAAAGAGACCTGAGAAAGAGGAAAGGGTAGGGGTGTTAAATCCTCATATTCACTATCCCTATGTACAACTCTCCATCCTAAAATGAAGCCCAACTAAAATCAACCAAGAAATTTTATGCTTGAAATCTGCCTAAACAAAATCTAGATGTGCCTTGGCACTTAATAAATGTCTTCATTTCTGGGCTTGCACTAGAATTATTGACAAGGGAGAGTGAATTTCAGTTTAGATTCAAAAGCCAGTTATTTCAAAATGTCAAATGAAATAGCATCCCGAGTCCTCCACTCTGTTGATAAACGTAGACATAACAAGGAAATCCTGACCCACAGAGGTCAACCATTCCAACAAGAAAATTTTATGCAAGATATTTCCCCAACTTGGGGAAGCTAGACATGGCTTGAAGGCATATCTTATCAGGAGCTCTTAAATGAGGCCTTGCACAACACCAGGAGATCTCTTAGTGGACCAGGAATCTGAGGGTTAAGAACGTAGTGAAACTGGGAATATGCTGCTTTTTTTCCATAAAGCTCCGATATTGCTTTCATCAGCTGATTAAGGGAGCCCCAAACCAAAAAAAGTTAAGAATTTAGAATGCATTTTCAACTCTCTCATTTTGTAGACAGCACAACTGAGTCCCAGATAAAACAGGAGTGTTTTTTTTTTAATATCATACATCCTGGCATTTCCACTGTGCAAGTACCACTCCCCCCATCCCCTGCCAGACTCAAGCCTGCTTTTTCTTCCATCAAGAACTCTTTTCAAGCAAGTTAGAAAGCTCTCCTTGCTAAAATAAAAATTTATAATCCCTTTCCAACATTTTGATTTATTTTTAGTGAAAAAGTAGGCATCCCTACAGCACTTATTTAAAATAAAGCCAGCCTAGTAGAAACCCTAGTAGAAAAAATCTACCATTGACCATGATAATAGCCAACAAAAAGTCTCATAAAAAAGAAACACCTTTAAGTTTCCAAGCCTCAAAAAGGTTATTACACAGGATGACAGCGTTTTCTTTGTGTTGAGGTTGAACAAACTGGATTTGACTTTACATTCTGATAACATCAGCCAAGGTGTGTTATCTAACAATTAAAAATTGAAATATGAAACTGTTCTCTTCCACAGCCCCCCTTAACAAATTTAAAACAAAGAAAATTTCTCATGCCAGATATAAATGTAGTTATAAATATTTATCTGTAGCCCCAGGTCAAAAGCCTCTCATAACACACATGCACGGGGAAATAAATCAAGGACATTGACTTTTTTTTTAGGCCAAATTTCTGATAACTCTAGTTTTTCACCTATTAAGATATGATGGCAAAGAGAGAAATGGATATTCAGAAGTCGCTGGTCAATTGGCCATATTCTGTTTTTAAGCATTACTTTTTTTTAGAAAGACAGCCATGAAATTATGAGTTAAGAATTTCATCAGGCAAGTATTAATACATTTAGTGACATTTAGAAGTTGGCCAGACACTACACTTTGTATGGGTTTTTCATGTACCATCTCAGTTAATCTTCACAATAATGCTGGGAGTGAGAACTGCTATTAGTTCTTGTTTATAGATAAGAAAACTGAGGCCCTGAAACAGGTTAAGCAACTTGCTCTAGTCGCATGACTAATAAATTACAATCTGGATTCATACTCCAAACTCTGTGTGATCTTCCTTACTGTAGTATGTGGTTCTGTGGTCTTGGCCAGTAGATGTGGGGAGGTCCTATTCTAAAGCTATCCTACATGCTAATTAGAACTTTATTTAAAATTCAAAGTATTTTATTTCTTTCTGAAAAGGGGAAACAGGAAACACCTACAACATACTATGCTCTAGTTAGAGCCTAAAGTCACTCATGTAAATTAGCTATATACATGATCTAAATATTTATAATATCTTTAAATGTCCTACTATAAATATTAGAGACTAGAAAAGTTAGACAGCTAATTAGCTAGCTGTGCTCTTCTGTTCACCTCTTAGCATTTACTTAGTTCTCTGAAACAACCCAAATCACTATCTAAGGGAAAGCTTAGAACCAAGGGGTCCTATGTATGGTTCATACTCTTCACACCCTTTGAAATTAGTGAAAAATTATCACATAGACAAATGTATATTTTTCTCAGGAGAAAGTCCAAAACTTCCCTTAAAAGGTTCTGGGACCTTAAAAAACTAAACTAAACTAAACTAAAACTCATAGGTCTAGATATGTCAGACTACATTTTACTCAATATAGCAGGTTATGCTTTGCAGGGTCTGTTCCCCCAAAAGAAAAGTATCAGGTTTCAAAACTAAGGGAGAGGTGAGAGCAGTGAGAAGCAATCATAAAGCTTCTACTTAGACAACTAACTGAACAGTCCCTTTGGCATTTGGAGGCTTAGGAATTTAGCTCAGATACATCTAAGTCATTCATTCTGTGAAGCCCTTTTCTTCTTGGCATTGTTCTGGTTTCCCACTAAACATCTGAAGACCGTTCTGACATGTGGCTAAAAATGTCACATCAAGGCTGAAATACCCCAAAGCCAGGACCCACCCAGACTCTTCCAAATCACCTCCCATAAGCACCAAGGAAAATCCAGACATTCATCTCGTCAATTTGAAAAACTATGGAAGTGAGGCAGCATTTCAGAATCTTTGGTTGCTGTTGCAGTTAACACATTAACGCCTAATCATCAAAGCCAGAGATACATTTTGTAAATATCATTTCCCTCAATGCATTTTTATCACATATTTTGCACAGGTTTCTATTTCCAAGATTCAAGAAAAAGATGTTTACTTGAAAATGTTTACAGTGAAGACCTTATAAATTACTTGAGAGAAAAATATCTTGCAAAATAACATTTATAGGAATAAAGTATTTTAGAAAATCCTTTGCAACCATTTTGTTTTCTATGGATACCAAAATTCTTCCTAAATAGAAATCTCTTAAGTGCTGATGAAGCCCATTTAGGATTTTCATGCCCTTTATAGATCATTCCAGGTCAATGGAGTTCCTTAAAACTCTATACCAAGATGTGATAGGGCTCCTCTGTGGTACTTGACTACACGACTGAAGAATGGCTGGGTCACTTTGACTCCCAATCTGCCCAGGTAAGTGATCCCAGTGACAAGAGCACATATTTTCAACAAGCAAAAAACTGTGAAAATTAGCATCACTGTCCTCCCACATAAAGAACAATGGCAAATGAGAACTTAATGCAACACTTTCTTAATGGGAGTTGTAGTAACTCGGGATGAGCAGCAGCTCTTCTCTAGTCCTTTGCAACATATTAAGGTTGGCTGACGGCACTGTTCAACAGAGAAGACTTAATGTGGCTGACAGATGGCAAATACACCATATTGACTCTTCTTCCTAATTTAACAAATTTGAATCTTTTGTCAATTTTCTTTCCCCAGTGAAAAGATATTTTAAGACACCACTTAAGCTTACATTGCTCTTTTCCCCCACTCTCCCTCTCACACAGTAGTTTGACACTGTGTAATGAAACTGAAACTAACTTACCAAACTAGCTCATCATCCCAACTATCCATGATCATCCCAAATTTAGATACTGGCCAGAGTGCTAATTCACCATTTTTGCTGAAGGTGAGGAAGCTTCACTTCAGGCCAAGGGTAGTTAACTGAATGGACAACAGAAGATGCTTGGACTCCTAGAAATAACACACAAAAGTACGTATTTGTGTTTTTCACTTAAAGAAATGAAAGGGGCCCTTGCCTTGCTTTATCAGAAGCCTAAAGATCCAATGCCTGCACTTTAGAGGTTATTACTAGCCATAATGCTATAGCCTCTGTTGTGCTTCAGAATTTCTAGGGAGTGGGAAGTTGGCTATGTCAGGCAGATGGAGTGAGGGCAGAGATGGGGTTCAAGCCCTGGTGAAGTTCTCTGGACCGCCAAGCTGCCTTGAGCATCAAGTGTGACTCAAGTTCAAGGTGAAGAAGTTATGGCCAAGGGTGGCCTGCTGCCACAAGAAAGTGAGGGTTCCTCCTACCACTGCCGGAGGTATTCAAAACACAACGGAGGGTCACAAGGAGGGGGTGGGAAAAGGGCTTCAAACAGGAATGGGAGAAACATGGATGAATTGGGGGATCAGGCTGGGAATCTAGATTTGGTAGAGTCTTCATTTTGGCTTTCTGGAAAAGTTGCATCTAGTTTAGATACCTCCTTTGTAGAACATCTCCTGACTTTCTCCATAGCTGTGGCATTTGTCTTCACTTCCTTACTTCATTACTTATACCTAGCACATGCTCTTATGCTGGGGGTAGAAACGAAGTCCCTAATCTCGGACAGCTTATACTCTGGGGTGTGAGTTTGTGGAGTGGAGGGTAAAGAGGGGAGAAATAATAAACAAAAAGGAAATGATTGATAGCAAGAGCGCCTCTGCAGGAAATTAAAATAGAGGAACAGATTAGATGGACACTCAGGTAGGGTAGAGGGAACTACTTCAGCTCAGGGACCAAGAGAAGGCTCTGAGGAAGTGACACATAGAGAAAGATCTGATGAGGAAGAGACAGCCCCATGTAAATGTAAAAATCTGATGCAAGAGAATTCCAGGTAGAGGGAATCTGCTCTCACATTGCTAAGGAGAATGATAAACTTGTGTGTTTTAGGAGCAGAGAAAACACCAGTGTGGTTGCAATGTAATAAAAGGGAGAGTGATAGGACAAGGGAGAGAGGGGCAGCACTGGGCCATGATTTAGAACATGTGTTTTAATCTAATTGGCATGGGGAACAATGATAGGGTTTTAAACAGAGGAACTACGTAAATTGATTTTGTTTCAAAAAGGGTAAGGATGGCTATTATCATAATTTCCAATATGTGCTAAAATTAAGTATAATCTTAACTATGAACCTAAATGATAATAACACTAATTTCTTCTGAAAATCTTTGTAGTTATATTACCAAAGATTATCTATAGAAAAAGCAATTGCAGAATTTTAATTGCTGTTCTATGTAAACAACGAAAACAAAGCACCACTGAGAAAAAAACCATTTCCATGGTAAAATAAATGTGAAGAATGTTTAGTTAAGCCAGGTAAAATAGATTTCTTTACTGCAAGAAAATAAAAATTCATAGAGCCTCTCATGGGAGTAAAGTTTAAGAGAACACCATGCTTTAGATTATCCCCAAATCCATTTAAATGATTTTATTTCATCTAAAAGGATTAAAATGTTCAAACATAGAATGACTCTATATGAAAGAGGATTTAATGCTGGCTTGTCTTGAATGTCCTTCTAAATTTCAGGATAATTCCTATGTTTCCAGCTGATAACCTAGTTAAGGTGACTAGAAAGTGACATTGTTACTGGGACAAATTCAAAATTCACTCTCTTGTTATCCTTGAACTGTGGTCTCTGATTTCCTGCCACAAATAAGTAGGCCATTGGTGAGGACCTAAAAAATCTCTTCATCATGCAAAGATTCCCACAGTGGCAGTGCCTGACTAGCATTACCTAATCTATAGATAACACCCCATGTGACATTCTGCATATACTGCCTCAGTTTCATAGTAAAGAACATACTAAATGCCAATACATTAAAGTGAAGTGATACCTTCAATAATTAACTGTTCTTATAGTTTCTAGAAAAATAAATGGTCAAATAGAGGTGTTAAACAAACATAAAACATTTGATGTGAAAAGGCCTACATATTCCAAATTAACTTAAAATGAACTCAAAAAAACCTCTGGCTCTGGAACTGACATTAATCATTTTCTAGAACTCAACAAAAAGCTCTATGTGGTTAATTTTAAATATATTTTATGATAGAAAGCAACACAGTCCCATAGGATTCAAGGTATCTATTTCTTTACATTCTTGCCAGCTTCAACAAAATAAAAAACAAACAAACAAACAATAAAAACCCACTATTGATCTGCAGTTAAAAATTAGGTGATTTCACTGATTGCTGAGCACTGGCTGGTCTTACTTCTGCCTACTGACAAATGGAGAGACTGACTATTCAAAGAGCTCTTCACATTACATTAGCTGAATAAATAGTGATGTATGAGTTTCTTCTCCAGCACTGCCTTAGCTTGTGGTGGTGATGGTGGAGGGGAGAAGAAGGGGAGAGGAGGAAGAGGAGGAGGAGGAGGCAGAGGAGGCAGAGGAGGCAGAGGAGGAAGAGGAGGAAGAGGAGGAAGAGGAGGAAGAGGAGGAAGAGGAAGTGGAGGAAGTGGAGGAAGTGGAGGAAGTGGAGGAAGTGGAGGAAGAGATGGTGGTGATGAGGCTTATAAATCCTATTAGAATGTTTTAATAAACAAAATAACTTCCCTGGAGATCACTATTTAAAAGAAAAAGACAGGAACATTGTTTTTATAATTGTATATTTTGGGGCACCAAAAAGGCCCACCAATAAACATTTGAGATTTAAAAGTTAAGTGGAATCGCAGGAGAAAAAAAAAAATGAATCTACTATTTTATGAGCAATACCCAGAAGAAATAGGATGAAGGCCCTGTCATACTTTGGTAATCTACAGAATTAGCACAAACCAATTCAGCTAAAGTGAAGTATATTGTCGGTAACTCTGAGAATATTTCAGATTGAATTTTTGTTCATTTTAATCTGTTTTGAAGGATTCTGTGCTCAATTTCCAGTGTGGACCAGTTCTCACAGAGCGGGAAGAACCATGGAGCAGGCTATCCTTAACACACCACGATGAAAATTCTTAGTCACTGACAGCTGGGCTTGCTGTCCTGAATTGTTTTCCCAGTTGTAATGGCAGGTACCCTGAACTCATCCTTGCTCCTTATTCTTTATTATTAGTGTCTTAGGCTTCCCCATGGCAGATCCCAAGACTTGAATACAAATTTGAAAGATGCTCTCAGGAAGCTTCATTAGGGTGGCAGGGAAGTAAAAAAGGAAGGGAAGAAAGCTACTATAACGTATACTCATAAGCAAGATACTGCTTTAAGCAACTGGGGTTCTGTCTGCTGGGGAGCCTCCGGGAAGACACCACAGAACATGCCTCTGAGTCTCCCTTTGAAGGCAACTAAGCCTGAAGACTTTTCCAGCTCTCACTTGTCATTGGTTGAAGGAGGCTCCTGGGAAGGCCTCAAATCCCTAGCGCCTTAGTCCTACTCCCCATACTAGTGAGAAAAATCTCCTAAGGAAGAGAAGTAAGGAATAAACTGGCCTCCAAATGTACAAGGGTGTGTTCCATGGAGTATGGCCAAGGCACACAGCTTTGACTACAATGAGTAACACACATTTATGAAAATATGCAGTCAGTTTTTCAGCAATTACTTACCAAGTTCCTATTATATGCAGATACTCATCTAGGTGCTGGGAATACAGAAGGACAGAATAAAGGTTATAGTTTTATTTAACACCCAGCATAATCAGGCTGGGTGGAGGCAGATTCCACAGGCTACTTATCATGATCTTGTTCACAACATTAGTTTTAAGTGTGGTCCCTAATTTTAAGAATAGTCAAGAGTCACTGGTATTGGGCTTCCCCATCACCAATCCAGGTATGCTGAGGTCTGTGGGTTAGTAATAAACTTGAATCAGGAACTAAACCAAGCAGACAGGTATTGAAAGGAAGCAGAGTTTCCATTACAGTACAATGAAATAAATTTTGCTTTCAAAAATCCCAAAGGGGAACCTTCCCTGTGGTGGCTTGTGCCCAGAGGCACCATAGAGTTGCCTGCTCTAACTCTGACAGCTAAGCAGGTGCACAGCTTCTCAACATGGAAGGTAACAATGTAAATTTGACCATCTGGAGATTAAACTGGTATTGATGATTTCAAATGGGCCCTACAGAAACTGATCTCCATTTCAAACACAAAGAATTCTGCCTTCCAAGTAGTACAGAATTCCATTTTATCTACACTGACCAGGTAAAGCAAAGTATTTGCCAAAATTCTAGACTTAGGGTGCTGTTTATAAAACCTTACAGCATCACAAGTGTTGCTTTAAATAAACCATTACATTTATATAGAAAGTAATAAACCAAGTGGTTTAAGTAAAATATGAGTTAAGCCAATCCTGGGGTGGTGGGGATAGGGGAGAAGAATCATAAATATGTACAGCAATTTTATATTATACAAAATTGAATAACTATGTACATAATTCAGAATGTGCTAAAAGGCAATTTTACCTGTTCTGATGATCTCTACCATTTGACATTTCCCATTTCAGGGCAATAAGTCTGACCTCATGAGTATTCTTTAGCTGTGAGTACTCTAGTTGATTAAAGACTATTAAAATAAGTAGTCAGAAAATAAAGTGTCTATGGGAATTGAGATGAGGCTAATGTGGCCTACAACAGGATTAAGCATATATAGTTGGCACATATCTCTGACAGACATCATTAATTGATCACAGCTCTCTACCTACTGAGCGCAGACTGAACCTCAAAATCCTTCACATAACAGTCCTCCAGAGAGTCACAACTCATCTTCCAGAGCTGGTACTCAAGATGAAACCTCTCTGACATCCATGTTAAATGTATAGAGCCTGGTCCCCTTAACATCACATCAGTCTCTCGCAGGGAAAAAGGGAGGGAGAAAGGGAAAGGAGAAGGAGGGAATTGAAAGGAAAGAGGGGTAGGGGTGGGGGAGGGGAGGGGAGGGGACGGGGAGGGGGGAAGGGGAGGGGGAGAGAAAGACAGACAGACAGGGCAAATTAACTTTTTTAAAAACAAATGCTGCTTCCTTTGCTCCCTGCAAACACTGCTGAGTAGGGGTTCACAGTGAAGGGGATCAGAATGTGCCATGCTAAAATATGTCACTTCGGCATATTGATTACTTTGAGCTGAAAGCAGTTGAAAAATAGCAGATGCAGGAAATGCTCTGTGATCTCCCGCCTTCTACCTAAAAGCATTGTTTCCTTTGAAAGATAGGTGCACCTCCCCACCAGGAAGAGAACATTTTTATCACCAGAGATGGGGAAATAATGCCAAATTGAATCAGCACAAACAAACCTACTAAAATAACCCACATCTTCCAATAATTTCCTGTATATATTTCCTAGTTAGCTTTCCACAATATACTGCCCCTAGCACAAACACCTTTTTCCTTTGTCATATCACATCTCCACAATTGAACACTTTCGTTAAAATGATATATAAGCGTTTAGGCCTATCTGCTTCTTTGAATCTATCTATCTATATCTATCTATACAGGTAAAAATATTAACATCAAATAAAATCTGTATACATTTCTCCTGTCTGTCTTTTGTCAGTTTCATTCTCAGGCCCCAACATAGTACTTAGGAGGGTAAAGGAAAAGTCTTTCATCTCCTCTAACAGTTTATGACTACCCACTCTGAAGTTGTATCAAGCTAGTTTTCCTGAGAAAACTCAGAATCATTCTTTCCAGAAGCAATGAAAGAAGGACCCAAAATGCCCACATCCTTAAGATAACTGAGTAGTTGCCAGCAGGAAGAAATTGTTCAAATAAAATGCAAGGGCATTGTACCTATAGAAGGATGGTTAAGAAAGACTAGATGTACAAAGAAAGATTAAAATTCAAAAGATCATGTTCTCCCCAACCCTCCTCATTTTTTTTTCTCTTCTTATTTTACAAAGAATCATTCTTTTTGCCTTATCACACAGACGGCTGTGAATGAATTCAAGAGCTCAAGAGATTCTGGGTAGGAGAAAGGAGTCTAATACATACAGTTTTTTTTTTTTTGAAACTCTGTAAAAGTTTTCATCATACTAGATACTTCTGGTGGTAACCTAGATCATTATTCACCTAGTATAAATGAGCTTGGCTGTGAATAAGACTGAGAATTAGAGCTGAGAATAATCTATTTGTTCATCTTGCTTTTCTCTTGGGGCAAAATAATGATTTCCCTGAAGAATTTTCTTGAATGGCTTTCCAAGTCTAACTTGAAATCATATTCAAAATCTTGTAATGCTCCCCATTCATGCAGCCCACCAGTAATTGTTTTAACACTTCCACGGCAATGATACCCAATCTGAACACAACTATAGTAACACTCAGCATTGCCCAGTTTCATACCACAGGCTCATTTCCAAGCATTATTTGTTTTCATAAATATGTGCTGGGATGACTCTTTCCTAATTGCCTTTAATTAATAAAGAAAGTTTAATATGCATTTACCTCCACACCCCTTCCCCCGACCCCCACCCGGCATTAGTCTGAATTGCTTTTGTAGTAATTTGAAAAAAGAGAGTTTAGGGCTATTAGAAGAAATTCACATCAGGCATTTCTCTTCATGGCTTAGTTACATTTTTCAAAGTGAAGAAATGCTTCAAGAAAAATAAAAAAAACTTGGGGTGCTAAAGAAGTCTGCTCCATCTAAAGTCCTATTTTTTTATTTCTACACAAAGACGCCGAATGGTGCATTTTAATAATGTAACTTGAAATATATTTTGAAAGAAGGAACAAGTTGTAATCTGACCCATGACAGAACAATGCCTCATGTAGATTCTTGAACGAATATTTGACTGTAGGAGTCCTGCTCTTTTGTCTTCTGGGTAATTACTTTATACATTTGGGAGGTTTATAGGGAACGTATATGAACTTTTCAAATAAAAAGGTGTGAGACTCTGACTCTCCTTGGAAATCTGGAAGAAAAGGAGAATGTGAAATTAACAGGTATCTAGTACTAAACCAGAGATCCCGCAGGTCACCTTCAGAACTGAATGTTCTAAAGTTATCTTCCTTAAAAATGCAGAAGCAGCTTGAGAATATATGACTTTACCTTTTAAAAGAAGGATTAAAAATTTAAGAAGCTTCATGAATTTCTCTCCCACATCCCCATTCTTTGGTATTTTTCTTTTATCTCTTATGCTCTGATAGAATCTATTGTTGGTTTATATATAATACAATCAAATAAAGCAAAAATGTGATAAATGGACTCTAATCTAAACAGTATAATCACAAACATCTCTCATTCACTTGGGTGTTTCCTAAGTTCCTCTATGTACCACACACTCCACTAAGCATGGCCCCATTCTCCTGAGCTTATAGTCTTCTGGAGAAGATGAATTTTAATCAAATAATCACACATTTGCCTTAGGGTTTCAAACAGAGATAAGAACCATGAACTAAAGTAGTAAACACCTATGAAATGAAAGCAGACTTCCCTGAGGAGGAGGTACTTAAGCAAAGATTTTCAACATGGGCAGGGGGTGAGGAAGCAGGAGTAGGACCAGCACTTTGGGGTGGGGGGTGGGAGGCGGTAAAGATGGTAGGCATTTAGGCCCTGAAGCAGGAAGGAACAGGGCCAAGGTCCCACAAGCAAACGCCAGGTGGTGTTTGCAGGACCACTCCAAGACAGATTCTCCTACTTATGCTGGCAGCATGCACAACTGCAGGTCAATGAATATGAACAAATGTGCTGAGTAGTCTCTAGTTTGCCCCCTGTGAGAGAGAACTTGGGTAGGGGTGATGGAGAGGGTCTCACCTCAGGCCTTTAGACTTATACTTAAAGGAGGTTCTGGGAAAGTGAGTCTGAAGTTCCTGGGAATGTGAGAAAAAAAATAAATGGTGATTTTCTCTGCCTTTAGTGGTTTCCAATGAGAAAAGACCAACATTATCCATAGGACCCTCTGCCTCCAGCCTAGCAGAGGATATTATTACAAGAGGGTGAACCTCAATTCCCTGGAAAGCTTTGAGAATATGGTAGACAGCCTTCTTACTAGGTCAGTTTAGCTGCAGAGGGATGAAATGGCTTACTTTCCACACAAAGGACTTTGATTCGAAGCCTTGGACAGTGCCTGGGAAATAAAGCAAGGTCTTAGCTTTGATTCTACTTAAAAGAAACAATGTTCTTTCACACTTGAGTTAATTTTCACTCCATCAACAAAGAGTTTCACAGGTGACTATGAGAAACAAGACTCATTCCCAATAATCACCTCACCATGGCTTTGTATGGTCTCTGAGGGCTGGGCCTGTTGGAGTCTGAGATCCCAAAATATGACATAAAGAAGCTTCTATTTTGCAACATATATGTGATCCCACAATCTATAGTGAGGTAAAAAGAAGAGAGTGAGCCCTTACTATGATGTTTCAACAAATACATCTGCACTTTGGATGGAGTTTTCATAGGGAATCCTTCTCAGAGGAGTTGCAGTTCCCTACTTGCCATCCTCACCTTTCTCCCTTTCAATTTCACATGGCTTTACTTTTAACAAATTGTGCTACATTTCCCAGATACTATTATATCAAAATGACATGCTCTCTTCCAGAAACACCAGCGATAAAGACAGAGAGACAGACAACAGAGAGTTTCTTGTCAGTGGACAGGTTTTCCCTGGATAGAGAACTTGTTTTTCTCAAGGACAATGTAGAGGAAGATTCAGAAAGTGGATGCGTAGGACAACCTTAGCAAAGCTTTGTTTTTATATTGTTGTAGTTGTTGTTGTTGTTAATCTTTAGTGGGAAATAAGAAGCAGCTCTCATATTTTATAAAGACTTCTTTCTGTGGTAGTTTTAAAAAAGACATCAGCCAAACTATAAATTTAACCATGGCTGGATTCAATTTCCTGCTTTGTATTTTTTTGTATTTTCCAAAACACCTACAAATGAACAAGTGTTATCTTTACAATCAGAAAAGAAAGTATCAAAATCATCCAAATGAGATCTCTGTCCGTATGCTCTCAGGGAGCTATTTGGTATTATGAGACAAACAGAGATGATGTGAATGCTTGCGGTGCCAGGTCCCTGGGTTGCTTTAGTCAAAATGATTACTAATTCTATTTCCTGTGGATTTTCATCAGTGACTAGTTCATTTAAATCAGCTATTAAATGAATAGATGTGAAATCTTAAAATACATTTAGAGAAAGTATATTGTTCCATATTAAGCAAGCAGTCAGCATTTCAAATTATATGCAAGCATATGAGAATCGGTTCTCACCAGATCTCAATCCGCTTTAAAAACTGCTTACCCTTCCATTTTACTCCCTAATTAGAGCATTTTATCTTTGTGAACCTTCACCATCACTGCATTGTGATAACTGTTGGCTAATACTCTGTGAAGAAATAATTAATAATAATCTATATCAGCCAAAACAGATAGTACAACATGGGGAAAGAATTAGGATGGTAATATGTGGCTTGATGGCCACTTGGGGAAAACAATGAAAGAGATTTTATTGACCAAAGTGGTTTCACAAATGACACTTAATCTGTTGGCATATTGAAACAATGGCAAGAGTGCTTGCTTATTAAGTCATTTTGAAGACAGTCATTACAGAGCTTTTTCTATAAATCAAGAACAAAAGATTTCAGAAAATTTTTTTATGAAAAAAAATTAGTATACGGCCATGCCACCCTGACCATGCCCGATCTCATCTGATCTTGGAAGCTAAGCAGGGTCTGGCCTGGTTAGTACTAGGATGGGAGACCACCTAGAAATACCAGGTGCTGTACGCATTTAAAAAATTTAAAAACATATAGTAATGTTGAGAGAAGTTTGGAGTTGAATAGGGTTACTGGTCATATTTTTAGTTGTCTTTGCTAGCAATAATTCTTTTATGGATTTGAATCTTAAGCATCTAGATGGACAATATTAGGTAAATTTGGGGGTTGACAGGCTTTGCCAGACTGTCAGCTCCACGGGCTTAGGGACAACACTTGTTTTACTTAGCAATGTATGCAAGTTACCAGGCTGCACGTGACAGTCCATGTTACTCAGCAAGTGCTTAGTAAACACTAAATGAATGGATAAATGAAATCTCATAGCATTGCCTGCTTTTGCAAGGAGAAAATCATGGCCATTCCGAATTTCAATTTACCAGGCAAAACTCAATGTTATACAGACTTTTAATGATATTTTGATATTTAGATAAAGGACTAATGCCTTTGTCAGGTAGAAAGATGTTTTACTCAGTTATTTGTTCTGTTTGACCTGTTTGGTCTACAATAATCCTGATAGAAATCTAGGTTCTACTGGGTTCTACCACGATCCTTTAACTAATGGGATCTTGCATATAACTCATATTTATCATTTTCTTAAAAATTTTCATTTGCCTCTTCCTGGCTCTTGTTATAATTTCAAGCAGATACCTTATTTTCACTGCTCTCTTGTTATTCTCTAGGAAATATCTTCCTTTTCATCTTAGCCTCTTCCTCATCCTTTCAGTGTGTCTTGAGTGCTTTCTGAATTAAATTCAGACAATGGACCTGGCTCTCGAGCCTTTCTTTATGAAGAGACTCCAAACCTGCTCATGAGGCACTCATCTCTCTGATGTTTTTTGGGGGGACATACGTGTCAGCCAAGATGTTCAACTCACTACTGCCATCTCCATCCCTAGGTTAATGTTTGTCCCTTTGCTTTATTTCCAATGCAGAGAAAGAGGGCACAGAGAGGGAGAGACACACACTGGATCCTGAGGGTATTAAATCCCTTGACAGAAACATACTTGAGGTAAGACACTTCGCTTGGACTCTGTGACTATATGATTCCGATCCTCCATTTACTCTAGCCAATGTGAATTTTCTGTCACTTGCAACTGAAGAAGTCATAACATATGCAAGGAAAGGAGGGAAAGGAGGAAAATGGAAAGAAAGAAAGAAAGAGGGAGCAGAAGAATAATGAAAGACTTTTCCAAGGTCTTAGGACTAGCCGGTAAAGGATAAGAATGAATACAGAGCTTACTGTCCAGAGTTCACTACTGTTTTCTCTACTACTCCTCTCCAGAAATGAGTATTATTTATTTCTACACATAGTTACTTTGAAGCTAAACAAATGAGATCCGGCCTGACATTAAAACCCCACAATATAAGACATACATCTGCCTTGACTTATATTGTTTTCCTGGTGTACATTTAAAAATTGCTTTTATAGTTAAGCTTCCAAAGGGGATATGGATGCTAGTTTTAATTTAAGAAATACTAATGCTAAAATCAATTTGTAGAATATTTCAAATAGATCAATAGCCTCCACTAAACAAAAATTATTTTTCTACTAGTGTGTCTCTATAAGTATGTACCAACACCAATCAGGATTTTTCGGCTAATAAACCATTATTTATAGAGCCTGGATTAAAACAGAAGGCAAAAACTGGTATTCATCCTTGAACTCTGAGTACCTGAGATTTATTAAACACTAATTAGAGATTTTACACATAATATGCTGATTTGTGCCTATTTTTTTCATTCCCCCAAAGGGTTTATAATGCTTTGTGGACAGTATAGCAGAAGGCACCAGAAACTGATGTTATCTGTGCAATAGACACTGATATGCACCTTAGTCACAAAACAGAAAGAGCATGTGAAATTCACAACTTTGCAACAGCGTGAGCAATAAAGTCAATAATATTGTAATAAGTTATGTACAGTATCTGATGGATTTTAGACTTACCCAGGTGATCACATTTTACTCAAGCTAATGGTATTTTTCTTTACAGACTATATTTGATGATTCTACCTATCAGAAGTCCAAGTTATTAATAAAATGATAACTTGCTAAAAACTAAAAACAAGCCTTATAATCTTACTAGTGATTCCTGCTGTTAATATTTCAGGCAATTAATCATCTTCCCTTTTTATTATAGAACAGCTTCACTAAGAAAAAAAGTTCTCTTATATCCAGGGAACTGCCATAGCCTTCTGAATCCACGAAGTTTACTTTTCTCCTTGAACTCATTGCTTGGTCTTCATGACACACTGCCTTCTGTTTTCGGTTATTTACATATGTTTCCTATCCTTCCTGCAGTTTTGCAAACACGTGAAAGAGAGGTACTGAGTCTTATAAAGCTTCAGTATTTGTTAGTGTCCTTCATATGCTCTTTTAGGTTGGTAATTGAGAATTTTTTAAAAAATAAAACTGGTTATATGTGGACTGTATTAAAACAGTGGTATGAATATTCTAAAATAATATCAAAGTGGGCATGAATACATTTTTAATTTGAGATGTTTTTTCAGTCTGAGAATGGGGATTTCGTGACACTTCAAATGCCAGTTTGTAAAAGGCTTCTCTACCTTTCCAGTTTAGAAAACTCTGACTGAGAGAGTCTTCTCTATAAAGAAAAACTTCAAGATTTCATTCTTCTTTGCCACAGACAGTGAAATGTTTTGGTTTAAACGCTGCTGGGAGACGAGCTTATTAGCTACATTCTGATGAGGATGGGGCTACAGAAACCAGGCTGTGTGAGCAGATTCAGCTGGATTCTGCCAACATTTTCTCAATGTCATTATCTGAATTTCTGTTCAGATGTGACACTGACTGGATTCTAGCTCTTGAACAAGTCACTTTTCCCCTCTGAACCTCAGTTACCTCACTGTTTAAATAAAGATAAATTTCCTGGTGACATACCTATTTTACACAATGTTGGGAACATATCAATGATATTGAGTGTTAATAATTAAATGATAATAGCTAACATTTACTGAGGCATACCATATGCTAGGAACTGTAACAAAAGTTTTATATTTCCCTTACCTCTTATGATTCTTATAAAAGCTCTAAGAAATCAGGCACTATCATTATCTCCCTTTTACTGATGAGTAGCTGAAGCTCAGAAATGTTAAACAACTTGCCAAAGGTCACAAAGCTCATAAGCAAGGAGAGCCAGAATTTTAACCCTGGCATTCTGGTCCGAAAGCCTTACCCTCTGCGCTATTCTGCCCTACACAAATGATTTAAAGCATGTGATATGAAGCACTTTAAAAACTGTAAATTAGTAAACAAATGTAAAGTATCATTACTATTAATAATACAAAAAGATGCTTATTACAGTTATTGAAAGATTAGGTAACCATCAATTCTTTTAGTAAAAGCACATGTACTTTTCTCAGTAATACAGACAACCCATTGTCAGACAGTCAACTAGAATTGCATTAGCACATTACAAAAGAAGTTCTACTGGCACCATTTTGAACAAAGAACTCATTCTTTCCAGGAGTTTAAAAGGTGCGGGGAATCTCCTGCCTTGTCTGACAAAAGGAACAAATTCTTCTAGCAGCTTTGACAACACAACACCTTGAAAAGAACAAATTATGCAAGGCACTTCTGCTGTAAACTGGTAGTACATCCAGCATGAAACTCCTGGAGGAACTCAACACCACAACGCCTGTTCCCATCTGCAAGTCAAATGTCAGCCCCAGGCATCTTTCCACAAAGCTGCTGGTACCAAACCCGGAGCCCAAACTGGTTACAAAGGGCCGGCCACTGATGAGGCTCGGCATTGCCCAAGCAGGCTCTAAGGGCCAAGGGTGAGCAAAGTTCATAACATGAAGCACTATTTGCCAATCCTCCCTTTAACTTGTCTACTCACTAAGTGACTTTGACACCATGCCTGTTTGTGTTCTAACCTGAAAGCCTCCATAGCACAGCAGATGGCAGAGTGTTTGCATTAAAAAAATGTTCTCAAAGGTCAGTTGCACGAGGCAGTGGTAGGACTGCTGCAGGTGGATCCAGAGGGAGCTGGGGTCCTCTCCTGGGGGAGCAGCACAGCCGTGAATCCCTGACTTTGCTGGGGAAACTGCCCATGTGTTTCCCCAGCACAAACTCAGATATATCTGAGCTCTGAATGATCACAGTTCTACTTTTCCTGACAGTCATACCCAGGATAACAAAAACCAGATGCTGTAACAGGGAGGCATGAGGGAAATCAAGGGGATACATTAGCAATGAGGGGGGAGGGGAAAGAACAAACCCTCATCAAATTTAAAATTTAACTTCAAACTCAATTCAAGCTAAATATCCAACTTTGCTCTCTTAAATTTAACTTGAGATTTAACTTTCTTAAGTCTAAACTTTTTAATTTTCAAATCTTAACTTCTGACTCTCAACGCTTGTGTTTCTTAAATGCTTTGTTTCTTTGTGGGGGGCGGGAAGTAAAATTTAACAGCTGATTGAAATAAATGCCTGTGAATTGTGAGCTTGGTTTAAGGCCACACCTGGTCTTCAAAGGTAAAGAAAACTCCACTCTCTGTTACACAAATTTAACATCAGTATAATGTTCTATCTTGGATGGGTATGGGAGAAATAGTTTGTCACTCATGCTATCATTCATTTTGTTAGGGATCCATGATGCAAGGAATATAACATAATGCCTCTTACTGAAGCAAACAATGCTCATCTTAGAGACCCTACTTTGCAGACACTTTGTAATTCTGGAAGGAGTATCTATTCCTCCCCACCGACCCAGGACCACGTGGTAGACTTTGGTGTTTTCTACATGAAAAATGAGCTCTGCATATTCAGTTCCATTTAACACACTTGTTAGGACAGCTTGGAAATCGACGTGCTTAACATTAATAAGAATTCTGGGCCCATTAACAGGGTGACTCAAGGGGACTGAAAGTAAACTGAAATCCACTTTAACTCCTCTCCAGGGGTTTCCTCTGACTCTCTAATCAGACTTTCTTCATGCAGGAGTGATGGTAAAACTCCTGGAGTGATGATGATGAAGCAAACGAGAGGATGCTTGCTCTCTTTGAGGGCAGGGACTACGTCTGCCTTGTTCACTGCTGTCATCGCAGCAGCTGGAACAGAAGCTGGCAGGCAGAAGCTGGCTGGCTGTGCTGCCCAATAAATAATTGGTGAATAAAAATAGTCTGACAAACACTGTGTAGTGTTTCCCATTCACAGCCTCATGTAAGACAAAATCCTATGCAGGATTTTTACTCCAATTTCATGGACAAGGAAACAAAGTCAGAGAGAGTCAAAACACTTGCTTAAAGCCTTGCTGCTGACTGTGGGTGGAGCCAAATTGAACCTTTGAGCAAACCCTTCTTTGAGCAAATTGAACCTTTGAGCAAACCTTTGAGGGAGACATTTTACAAGGTAAAATCTCTCAGATAGAGAAAACATGGTTATCCGTGACCTGCCTCAAGACTTATCTTGTCAGTATGGGTTAGTATTCCTAATTGCCCTTCAATGCTGAGGTGGAAGACAACAATGCAGGAAGTTGGGTGGAGCAGTCAGTCCATGGACAGGCATCAGGGGACTAGGAGAAATTTTATGCAACATTTACGTCTACCTGAATTTTTCTACAGAAAAAAATCTATAGATTTCTGACTAGAAACATCCTATGATCTCTCCAACCCCCAGAGTTTAATGAGTGAGCTGCCTTTCATTAAATTGTTTTTTAATTAACACCCCAGAGTCAAAAGTTTTCTAGATGTCTTTTGTATGCCCGCCTTCTAAAAGGGAAATGATTGGCATGAAAACTTGGCAGGTATTAGACATGAGAATAGCCATTCTCTGCAAACACCACGAGTGTGGAAAGAACCACTTAAGAATATTAGCTCAGAATTCATGCTATTGTTAGCATTTGTCCACAGTAGGATCAAAGAGCAATTGGTTTTAAGAATAGTTATGTCACAGAACTCCATATCATTGACAAGATTTGGTAGTCTTAAAACACCACTGAGGAGCCAACAAATTCCACCATACAGCAGTGCCTTCAATAACATCTTCCTATGTAATTTTCTACACTCTTAATGTGTAGCAAGAACATTCAGACCTGAGGTACTATACTTGAGGAAACCACCCGCATGTTCAATAAACTTTTGAGAGCCTACTATGTATCAAAAACTGCAATAAAGCACTTGTCTCTATGCCAGGTGGATGCCTCCGTGTGATTCTAGGCAATGTATTTAAAATAGAAGGGTCAACAAACAGAACACCCAGATGTGAGGAACGAGCTTGGCAAAGGACTAGAAACCATGCTGTGCACACATTAAAGACACTGATGATTCCTTAGGGGAAGAATAGCACACTTCCCCTCACTCCTACAAGGTTTCTAGGAAGGAGGAAGTACAGAATTATTCTAGACTTCTCAGACTCCAGAGAGACTGAAGAGCAAAGATTCCATCCTTGCGAATGCTGGTTCACAGGGAGGAAAAAGGCAGCGGGATGAAAAAGAAAAAAAACACACACACTTTTCTGTGTTACCAAAAAATGGAATAAGAGAGCTGGTAAAAAGCAGCTAGCCATCACTGGAGAAGTTTTACATGGAATCATACACTGAATGTTTCAAAGCTAAGACTATAAACTGTGAAAGATGAGTAAGTACAAGATTATTGGACTAAAGTATAAAGAAACGAAGTTAGCCCATGTGTGACTTTTTAAAGCTAGTATGTTAGTTATGCTGTTTACAGAGAAGAATGTGTTCACAAACGAAATTATCACAAATTACATGCTTACCATGTCTATTAATGTAATGACCTTGGGAGCTGACTCATAGTCTTCTTTAAACTAATGAGCATGCCAAATATAATCAATTAAGTTTGCAATTAAAATTATGAATGTATTGAATACGTTCCCTGCACCCTACCCCTACCTCTTGCTCAGAAAACTGTTGAGTGATCAATATGAGCCCTTCTGCTGTGGTCTCCCTCCCTCCTGCCCTCTCTTCCTCCCTTCCTCTCTCTCTTTTTCTCCCTCCTTTCTGCTCTTCTCTTTGAAGCATTTCTATTATGGATAATTTATTAAACTTTAAATTTCCTATTTGTAAGTTTCCACAAAATCTAGTCAGCTTTCAACACAGTGTCAAGGGATAATTAGGACAGTTAGGGATAATTTATCATTTCTCAGCTGGGTTTTTAAGCTTTCGCTGTCTGTAGAAATCCGTTAGCCAGTTCTGCACTGATCACTATGAAATCTCCTTTATCTTTGTGCAAATTGCTTTTCTATTTTCCTGAAGTGAGCTGAAAGACGAGCCAATCCATTCCTGAAAATCTAGCCACCGGTGTGCCTGTCATCAGCGTGCAGCTGAGGCCATGCTTCAGATGAACTACTATAATGGCTAATGGATATGATGCCACGAGCAGCTTTTTTCCAACCTGCTGTGGGTTAGAAATTTAAACCAGGCAGTCTGACTTCAGGTTAAATCTTCGGAAAATATGCACGAGTATCTATAAACAAGCCAATATACATTTTGCACAGTAAATATTATCTAGTAGTCCACCAAGAATGAAAAGCCTTGAAAAGACAATAGTCCTATGTCACTTCCATGCAAGAGGAGTATTTTCTTAAGCCTGAATTGAAAAGGGAGGACCTTGTGTTCTTTAGAGAGACTCATTTACTAGATGGTGAAAAATGAATTCTCTGAGTAATTTCATTTTGAATTGATTTATTTCTAAATAGGTGAAAATTGACACTTGGTGGCAAAAGCAGAAATCAAGTCTCTGGGAAGAGCCAGCTAGTCTCAGGTATAACCCAATTATTTGAACACAGGAAATAAGAACACAAAAGGCAAAATAGAAGGTCACCCAGGAAAGTCATTCCTTGCAATGAATATCTTCCTCTCCCCCTCTGGAAAGACTCTCTCAGGAAAGTATAAGTTGACCCATATTTCCAGTTTATTTCTGACACCTAACCTTAATCAAAGTTTACTTTTTAGAAATCCAATAGTTATTCTCAATTAGATTGCAAAGGAAATTAAATCATAAATTTCTCAATCCTAGCCCTGGTTGTCACATTCCTAAAATACAACTTTCCTCCCTCTGGCACTTTATTTCAATCTCTGAGGCCAGACTTCAAAGCAAGTTATAGATCTGATAATTTGCTAATGTGGCCATGGTAATTGTTTTAAGCCATATTTATGATTTTATCAGATCTTATAATAATCAATAATAATTCACTGATGTTCTTGATTCTGAGGTTTTCTTACAGTTGACAAATGGGGCAGTGGATTCATTTTTAATGTACTCACTTACCACTCCCTCCCTGAAAGAAAGAGTCTTGCATGTATTAATAAAGGCCAAGAAATGAATGGCATCAGTGCTCATACTTTACCCTGAAGAATTAGCTGCAGGATAAGATTTAATGCTAAAAAGAAGGAGAACAATAGATTAACTGGGCTCATTTTGTACAGCACCACCATCATTAAAGTTAATGGAATTACCTGTGGTCATGCACCAAAGGGAGCCTGTAGGAAGTTAAGCTCTTCTGGGGCCATTGATTCACAGACATTCACACAAAGATACCTATTGGCATGTGATGAGTATTGCAGATATACAGAAGCACTTTAGAAACTGTTTACTTAAACTGCTAGTTAAGCATACTAAGAAGTAACAATAACTTAATATTTGAGCACAGATGATTTACTTGGGGATGTTTCCCATTGGAAGTAGCAGAAAATTCAACTCTGCCTGGATGAAACAATAGGGGACTTACCGAATTACCTAATAGCTCAGAGGCAGAGCAGCCATCAGGGCTGGTCCATTCAGCAACCCAATAATGTCATCAAGAATCCAATTTCTTTCTAATATTTGCCATTCTAGCTTCAACATCTGTTTCATTCTAAGGGAAGCTACCCTAGGAATCTTAAGATAGTTGCCAGCAGCTGAGAGGGTTACTGCTTTCTTTTTCATAGGCATTATTAGAGAAAGCATCCCTTCCCACAACCAATGGATACAAGTCCTCCATGATGCTAGGAACAACAATCCCTAAAGCTGAGTGACTCCTACATGCTAAGTGGCCTGGTCGGAATTAAAGTAATTACTGTAACAGTGAAAATTGGCTTCAGCCAGGGATACATAAACTTTAGTCCCTGGGCCAAATCTGGCCCACTGTCTATTTTTATAAAGTTTTACTGGGATACAGCCATGACCATTCGTGCAAATTTATTTTGTTTTCTATGACTGCTTTCTTGATACAAACGCAATCCTATAATTTGTGACAGAGACCACCTGGCCCTCATGGCCTAAAATGTTTACTATCTACCCTTTTATGAAAAAATTGCCTATCACTGGATTGGACTAAACAAGGTTCACACCTGGAGCTGAAGAAGGATTCAAAGGCATCCTAACTTCCTGGCTACTAAATAATGGAGGAGTGCAAAAAGTATGCTGGGAGACAACCACAGCGCCCATAATACTTAGGAGACAAAATCATTCAAGTTCTAGAAAGCAACTTAGAAATTAAAAAAAAAAAAAAACAAATCAGTGATGGCGACCCATCATATTAGGCACACATGAAATACTCCAAACTCTAAATACATTTAAAGTAGAATTAAAACTCCTTAACAGTGATGTACAAGGCCTGGTATAACTGCTTTCCTGTCCACCCCTTCAAATTTATCTCCAGCTACTTCACCCCAAATGTCTGCCACCTGGCCTTTCCTAATCTCAGAGAATGTGCCAAGCTCATCTCCACGGCTATTTCCTCTGCTCAGAATACAAAGCTCTTTCTCTCTCAGTTCTTTATCTGGCTGAATCCTTGTCACTCCTCAGGTTCAGTTGATAGGTCACCTCTTCAGTGGGCCTTTCCTGACAACCCTATCTAAAGCACCTATGTCACCCCTGTTCCACTGCCCCAACCCCATATTATCCTCTTTCACAGCCTTCCTAATAGTACTCAAAATCTGCAATTATTTTGTTCATTTGGATATAGAGAAAGACAGACAATAAACTGAGATTGTTCTTTGTCTGCCTCCCCTTCCACTGTACCCCAGTACCCAGAAGCATTTGACACATAGTAGGTGCTCAGTAAACATTTACTGATAGAAGGAATTACTATGAACTATACAACTTCTACAACCTTCTCAGTCTCCTTTATTACAAAGTGCTAATTTCAAAGACTTTCCTTAAAGATAGGGACTCACTTTTCTTGGTCTGACAGGGCCTATGACAATACCAAGTACACGGTAGGCACTGGAAAAATAAAGACTGAATGCTAGATAGTAAAACATGAGCAGGAAATATGCTCATTTCTTGGGAGGCAGGAACAGTATACATTTGGTAGTGGTAAAATTATCATCAACCAGAGGTCAGAGCTGTTCAGAACTAGAAGCAGGTACTGTGTACTGGTTTCCAGGTATAGAGAAAGATGAAAGACCAATGTGAAGGCTACAGAGGGAGATCATTTGCACAATAGGTGATGACACTACAGACTTCCAAGGTCACTTTCCCCTCTGGGGTTCTCTGACTTTTCCCAGGGTCTGAGTGTCTTCATCAAGAGTGAATTTCATCTCTGGTCATCTGATAGCAGAACTGAGCTTGGAATCACATTTATCCCTTCCATGGCTGAACAGCTTCATCAGAATTACACTGCTAGAACCTAATGACATCTGGGAATTTATACCATTTACAACCAAGAGCTGAATTGAAACATAAATAAAATGCCCTGCTGGGCTGTTTCTCAGGGTACCAGTATAAAAATCATGATATAAAAATATTTTCTTCAGGGAACAGATGGTGATATATAGACCCTAGGGTGGAAGATTTGAATGTGAACATTAGGATAAATGGATTTCACCACTAAGTAAGAGAATATTTGGTGAATTTACTTTGTTCATTCAATGTTGTTTGTTCTTTAAAACTACTTTAGGTAAGGTCAACACCCTAAACAACTACAGGTTTATTTTTCATGTAACATCACAAACAAGAAAAGCTTATTTAAAAGGGTAAACTATCGGGGAAAAAAATTAGTTTTCATTACCAGATTTCAATAATATTATCTTTATGTTGAATGAGTCAGAAAGATTTCAAACCATTGTTTTTGTTCTTTCCCACTGAAGTTTGGGATTAATCCAGTTAAAGAAGGCTTCCAGCCACAGACGTTTTTATTTCCCTAATCTTCGTGGACAAGAGGCTTCTCCAGAGAGGGGATCTGCTATGAATTATAGGTGTAAAATTGATGCCTCATGACATATGAAGTTAAAATTTCACAATTACCCTTTCCAGCACTAACATAATTTATATAAAAGTGGGAAAGAATTTCTCGCTGTGTTTGGCCTGAGGGCCATTACAGATTCTCAGCAACCCAATATTTTTCACTCAAATGTCTGTCGTTAGGAAGGTCATTATTCTAATTCTTTCATGTTTGTGGCTCTGCAGGTTGCCATATCTACTCTTCATTAAGCTGGTTTCTGTCTGAGCCAGATTCAGTCTTCAAATCCTTACTTTCCTAGCTACTTTTGGGTCTTGAGAATTAGCTTTGACAAAAAGGGCAAAGATGAGCCCCTGAAATGGACTGAATAATTCAAGATATTCAGAATATGGAAGAAAGAATCAAGTCCAGGTCATCTAGACCAAGAATCAAAATGTATTTATATAAACAGCAGTTCATAAATCTGGGAAACTATCACAATCAACTGTGGGCTTTTCAAAAATCTATTTCATGGACCTCATCGTTAGCAGTTTTAAAATGGAAGGTATGAGAACGAGTTACATGCTAAAGATAATGAAGCAAAAAGAATTAATTATAATAGTCACTTTAATAAAAATTCTTTCAATGAACCCACTGTGAAATAAAATTATAAATATAGCTACATGTTTTAAATATATTTATATCAAGATATTAAAAATATAAAGAACATAATAAGCAACGAGATACACATTACCCAACTAACCCTTACATCCAATGACAGGCTCCTTCTCCTTACTACCTCCCTCGGGGCATCCCAACCCTTTTTGTGTTCATGTGCCTAAGTGATATTTAGATTTGCATTTTTTTAAACTTATATAGCTAGCCTCTAAGTAACTGGATTTTATGTTTGATTATTTTTTCTGTTAATAACTCCTGAAGCAAAGTTTGTAACATCATCTGGATCTGTTTCAGCTGAAATGTCCAATTACAACCAAAGTACAAATAGTTTTATGGACATTCACTCCCCATTCTGTATTTCAGGTGTGTGGTGTGGTCTATGACAGATGGCTCATATACTGAACCCTAACCTAGCACTTACATTTAATCAGAACTATAGAATCTTTGTCACATGATTAATTGGGCTGAGTATATTTTACCTTTTCTTTCCTTTTCTTTTCTTTTCTTTTTTTACAGAATTGACATTTTTGACAAGCCAATTATTTAGATGTCACAGGTTTAAAACTTCCAACATGCAGTGAGCTAGTTATGTGGAATTAGAGAATTTGATACTTTATTTCCCAGGCCTAAACATACAGAGTAAAATAGTGAGAGAGAGTAATTCCTTCAATGATTATTTACTGAGCACATAGTGTCCCAAAGCAAAATAACACCAGTGAGTGAGAAATTGCCCTTACTGCATCAACAGAGGTAGAATGTGATTCTGAATGACATCCTATATTTATGTAGCATTTTAGGGTCTATAAAGCACTTTGCCTTTCACAGGGTATTTGATTTTCCTAAACTCTAAGTTCTAAGCATCATGTGTAAAAGACAGTCTACTAAAACTTGTAAAACACTGACATTAAAAATGTATTTGCACGTCCTCTATCCGAGGACAATATAATAAATGGATTTTTGATGCAGGGAGTTGAAATAGGAGCTTATTCCATCCACTCCATGCATTGGCTTGGTATTGCAGTACCTTGGGGAATGGTGCAAAAAAAAAAAGTATCTGCAGTATTTTCTACATTTTTTGTGTTATAGATCTCAAAATTAAGTTAATAGCCAAATATCCACTTTGCTGTAAGTCAGAGCCTCTAATTACTAAAGGAATTTGTTCAGTAGCACTAATAAAAAAACTACACCTCTAAAACATATAAGTCTGCTCTAAATTGACATACAGCAATAAAGCAGCATTTAGGTTGGTCAGCCTTCACCTGTATAATAGACAAGAAGAATCCTGTGAGTATTTTTAGATGAAAACCAACATTATTCCAAGCAGAGCAAAATAGTGCAGATTAATTTGTGTTCACAGTGACAATGTATTTACAAAACTTCTTGCAGATCTTTGCCTGTGCTTGCTGGGTGCAAGGTGTTTGTAGAAACAGCTGACCTTGTGATAGAGTTGGGCTCCTGAACAGGCTTGAGTTTAAATCGCACCTCTACTATCTGTCAATTGTGTACATGCATTGATAAGTCACATTACCTCTACAAACCTTGGTTTTCCCAAGAATAAAATATTACTGCCCACTTTTGAGGGTTGTAAGGATTAAGTAAAAACTGTAAAAATTACAGCGAACATTTTTGAGATGTTTCTTTGAGCCAAGTTCTATTTTAAAGGCATTTATATGCATTAACCCATTTGGTCTTCACACACTCCTATGAAGTAGGATACCATCAATAACTCTGGTTTCTTAAATCTATAAATAGATGCTGGGGCTAAGACAGGTTGACTTTTGCTGGGTCATACAACTGGTAGGCAATGTCTCTAGGACTGAAACAGGCTATCTGCATCCAGAGTCCTCCCTCTTCATCAATGTGTTTTAATCCTGACAACCTTTTCCCTCTACCCTTACTCGATATCTAGTATCCCACCACTCTACCCTCCTAAGCTGCCTATGAGTTTAAAAGAAAAGGGAAATAAATAAATATAAATACGAGAAAACTAGAAGGGCATGGTTAATTTTTCTTTCAGTGCTTTGACCCAAATGACATCATTTAAATAAAAATTAACCAATTAGAAATGGAAAAATGTGATGATTTGATATCTACTTAGAAGGGAGCTTGAAGGTTTAGTAGGAGAAAGTTTCCTATAGGAGACAGTCAGGCTCATGGTCCCTTCCGCTCCCTGAAGAGCTGGAGACCAGATATTTTGCCCCCAAATCACCAAGAAGGAGAGAGAATTAGAGACATGGACATGCCGGAGGGGAAGGGTGGGCATGAAGGCATCCACTTCCACATGTACACACAAACCAACCCCCTGAGCACTGAAATTGTTTTGGGTTTACCAAACCCAGATAAATTAGATTCATTCTGAGAGCAGAGATGCGAATTGTAAGCCAATTCCACAAGATAAAAGCTACTTCATCCTGAAGTTACTAATTCTTCTGGTAGTAAATATATGTATTAGGTATAAACATAGGCAAAGCACTTTTCATTGCGGCTTTAATTAAAGGATAAAAGTTGTCTGGTAAATTACTGCTCTTCTGAAATTTCTCTAGGTGAAATTAATAAATAACAATCAAGTAAAATCATTTTTACTCTTAAAATGTTGTTTTCTCCTTTCTATACACACATTTTAGGAATTCTTTTGGGTTGAAAGCAAGCAGCTATATGGAGATTGCTCTACATCTTCTTGTCATTTCTTTGGTAAGTGACTGCACTGGAGTGATGTGTACATGGGAATCACCTGTGATGTCTCTTAAAATGCAGAGTCCTGACTCCCACAGTAGACCTACTGAATCATCATAGGAGGAAGACAGGTTTCTGTTCTATTGAAACCTACTTCAAGTAATTGTTAAGCACAGTGTTGGCTCAGAACCACAACTTACTCACTACCACCTAAGGGTAATAGTAGAGGCTAAAAAATATCAGAGTAGAGATCCCATTCCCCATCCCCAATTAATAAGGTAGATTTCTGAATGTTCAAGTGGTCACTTTTATAACAAGTTTCAAGCTACATATGAATTCATATGATCAGAAGAAATTTTTCTCAAGAATTTAAGCTTAAAGGCAGTAATCAGTAGTGAGAGAATTCACTGTATAATAATTAAGTGAACTCACCAGGGCCACAATTTCAGTTCCAGGTTCAGTTTCCTAAAACTCAGGCTTAGCCTATGAGAAAACTGAGGGTAAGATTAAGATGAGGAAATATGCATAAGGCCCCAGAAACACAATATGTGGTAGATTGGGCCATCTATTCTTGTCAGTTTCTCCTCTCCATCATTCAGTACAATAGATACGGTTTCTCCCATATGAAAAATGTGGAAATAGATGTTCAGAGAGGTTAAGAGGCTGGCCTAAAATCACACAGCTAGTAATTTAGTAGAGCTAGTATTCCTATGAAACTTTTTGACTGATACCAAAATATATCAAAAACTAGACTTTATGAAGAGCTAAATGCCCTCCATGTTCATCAATTAAAATGATTAACAGATTGCTAAATGGAAAATCTGTTTTAGGACCACAGAAACTACTTAGAAAATGAGTTTGTTTGTTTTTTACGTTTTAAATCACTCTTCTTTAAAGAATTCCTTTTCTTGTCCTTCCTTAAGTGATCTGAAAAGTAATTGCTAATATCTCAACAGTTATTAAGAAATGTTTCCCACTGCATTAATATTATAAAATTAAATATCTAAGTGGAGTATTCGAGCACCATAAACACAGAAGAGTGCAAGCAATCATATTATATAAATAGCTCTTATGAGATTCTAGATTGCCACAAATCTCTCTCTTTAATATACTTAAAACACCCTCCCACCCGAAGATATACATAGTAATTGTTCTAAAAGATAGCTCGCATTAAACTTATGAAGCAGCATCTCTTTTAAAGGCCCAAACATTGCCTTAATGTTTGGCTAGATGGAATTACATTTTGGAGTATGATTTTGGTACCTGAATAGAGAAAATTTGAGTCTGTCAGTGACACCTGAAATATGGGAGATCCTTGATAGAAATTCCAGGAAACCTAGACCCCTGACTGCACACTGGAATACAAGTTTATATCATCTGCTACTTCATGTCAACTGAAGTTAAAAACTCAAAAGCAGAGATTTGTTCTATCAAATGAAATGCCACTATCATCTCCATTCTCCTTCCCACACTTCTCAAGGGAGCCAAAGTAAACAATGACAAAATGCAAGTCCTCATGAAGTTCACATTCTGGAAGGACTAAAGAGACGACATACATAGGGGAAGAAAAACAAAACCAAGTAAGGCAACAGGACAGGCAGTAAGTAGGTTAGGAGGGCTACTTCAGATAGGGTGGGGTTGTCAGGGAACACTGATAACTATAGCGATCTATGGTTATACGTGATATGGTGATACATATATGCACATAGAGATACATGGCTGAGACCAGAAGAAAGAGATTGTTTTCCAACCCTGCAAGATGTCTAAATCACTGCAATAATCACCTAGTGGAGAGCAGTGATCTTCTATTTTTAAACTCAGAAGGAGAGTTAATATTCAATGAAAAAACAAGAGGTCATTTTTTTACTTCAATATTTCTCTTTCCTGCTACAAATGACTTAGAGAGCGAGGCCACTCTTGTTTCATTGCAAAACAACAAGCCCATGAAACAACAACAACAACAAAAACTAAAGTGGTACCATGTTCATGAAGTGAGTTCAGTGGTGCAGAGTCACTAACTAGAATAACAGAGCTTCAGGGGAAGATAACATTACTGGGTTTATTGCTAATACCACCTAGCCCGAGAGAAAAATGATTTAGAACTCTGGTATCACACGGAATACCAAGAGTAAGGCACAGAGGCAAAGATGAGAACAGGCACTGTGTTTTTCATGGCAGACTATCAAATGCTGACTCAAAATATGCAACTGCATGGATTTCAAAATATTAAGTGTAGTTTTCAGAACTGAACAGTTGACTGTTGAAGATGCTGCTTTGCTCCCTGGAGGGGCTGGCTATAAGACTGGCTTCCATGGGTCAAGTTTATGTGGTCATTACCACTTACTATGTTGTCACCATAAAACAGCAAGCCCAGTACCAATCTACACCCTGAAAAATATCTAAAGTCATGGAATGTGCTTGTTAACAGTGAAGACCCCAAGCCCTGACCACAAAGATTCTAAATCAGTAGAATAAGAACAGATAATCAATGACATTTTTAAACTAATACCAAAATCAATTTTCACATAGGGAGTATGAGAACCACACTTGGAAAAACATAGATGAGATAATTTTAGATTTGTAGACTTAGTCTAAAAGGACAGTTTTCATACCTTTGCCATCCATTGAGGTTTTTATATGTATGTGTACGATCGTTGTCTTTTAGCCATCACAAAGAACTTGAAATGGCCCCTCTAACTCATCTAGGGAATATTCTGTGATCAGATTGGAAACAGTTGAAAGATGCCCAAAACAATATAATCTACTGGTAAAAATAAACAAACAAACAAATAAATAAACAAAAACAAAACACCCAAACTGTAAAAAATCAACTTAAGCTAAATAAGAATGGTGATGATGATAATAATCATATTCTGAAATTCATATAATAGCACTATATGCTAAGAATTACTCTATTCTCACCACCAAAAGTAACAAAACTATTAAAAATTTTGGCCATATAATTGAGATATAATCCAAATTGAGATATAATCTAAATATCATAAAATTTACCACTTTAAGGTGTATAATTCAGCAGTCTTCAAATATTCACAAAGTTGTACAACCATCACCTCTATCTGATTCTACAACATTTACATCATCATTTACCCATTAGCAGTCACTCCCCAGTCTCTTCTCTCTCTAGCCCCTGGCAAACACTCATCTACTTTCTGTCTCAATTCAAAGTCTACTTGTACAGGAAATAATTTTAATGTCCCTTTCAGAATTCTGAAATGAAATATTGAGATCCTATCAGCTATACATTCATATAAATATTAGCTATGTTTAGTATGTGCATATTACCAACCTGTGCATTCCACTTGATTTGGTTTGTGCATTCTCCCTTGTTACTAACTATGCCTCTACAGCATCACTTTCATGGGCTGAAGAAATTCCATCAGACAGATACTGAATAATGCAGCTAAATAATCTGGTGTTGTTGGAATTTAAACTTAAATATTGAGTTTTTAAAAACCTAGTAACCAAATTTAAACATTCGTGTTCTGTTTTTCGAGAAAATTTTTAAAAGAAGCTGCTCCTATTACACTTTTCTTTAGCCTCTGCCTGTTTAGAAATCTGGCATAGAGATGGACAGTGAGGTGGAGTAAAGCTGAGAGTTCCCTCTGCCCCATCACATCATACGTCTGGAACAATCAGAAAGCTAGCTCTCTGTTTTATCGTAAGAAATGTGGTGGCAGACTCTATAGAACATTTGCTCCTCAAGAGTACTTCCTAGAGATTCTGTTTTAAAAGCTCCAAAGTAGCTAAGTTAAACATTAAAGCCACATACAAACAAAGATCAAAAGAGAACTATGTTTATTTGATATTACTTGATACCAAGCATTATCTTATCCACTCACAGCCAGTATCAGAGCCATAAACCTTTATTTCTCAAAGTATAATAGTAGCACCTAAACCTGACTTGCTTCTGATTTCTAGTGCCAGAGGAAAAAAACAACAGATTTTTCAGTGATTTAGGCATAGGACCTAACTGCACAGGAATTTGCATTTGTCTGATGGGGGCTGAAACCTAGCTTCAAAATCAGTCAACATTTTAGTCTATTTTACTTCAATAGGGAAACAGGGATTATCCTAATAAATCCTCCTTTCCTTTTCTAGCACACTTAAAAACCTATTGTTGAGCTCCATTAACTCCATTAGGTTAGAATTTGATATTACGTACAAAGGGAGGAAAAGCAGGTGTGTGCACAGAGAGAACAGGAGCATATGGTGAGGAGTGAAAGGACAACCTGGGGCAACCACATCTGTGAGCCCTTCACTCAAGAACGATGATGCAAACAGAGAATGTGTAAAGGGCGGGAAGGCGTGTCAAAGACACCCAGGCTTCAAATGGGACCCACAGACTCACACTTGGCTTAAGTGTTGCTTCCTACATACCAACTCACATGAACTCCTTTGACTTCAGTTTCTGCTTTAGGGCTCCTTGATTTAGTTTCTGTTTTAGCATTTGCAGAATAATAATTTTATTATAAATGGTAAATGTCTTGTAAACTAATGGGCAACATATTGCTTGGCAGAGTTTATAATGTCAGGATTCATGTCTCTAACACTGAGGGTCTCTCTGACCTCGAAGATAACATACTAAAACAGCAATGTGCTGCATATGACTCAGCGTGATTTTTTAATAGTTCTCATAATTGCCCCTTATTAATTTGTATGCACATAATAAGCACTCACCTTCACAGTCTGTCCAGCTTCGGGGCCATCCTAGAAATAGGAAAAAAAAAAACAGAGGTGAGAACAGATAGCTGGTATCTCTTGCTTATTCAGAAATATCGCCTGTTAATAATTTAGATCCAATTTCATTGTGTGTTAATTTATAGTATTCTCTTGGGAACCATTCCCTTCAGATGTGTGGGACTAGACAGTTCTCCATTTCCGCCTGAGAGTGAGAAGTTATGCATAAAAATGATATAAATTATCCAGTGAGCCTACCCCCTTGCTACTTTTCATGCTCTTTGCTCTCAGCTATGGTTTTAATTGCATTAAAGGAAAGCTGAAAATGTTCAGGGAGGTGAAGTATCACACCTTTTGGTTATCTTTAAATCAGATGTGGTTTAATTAATGTCTGACTACTCTAAATCTCTACTCAGGAAATCTGCTATAAACATAATTCATTATGCAAGAATATGGGTTATCTCATATGGGATGAGCACCTAAGAGTGTGCCCTCTCTGGCTGTGCTGACCTTGAGAGAGAAAGGTGACAGAGCTCATTGTAGCTGGGCCCTTTTCCCATTCTAGTTCCTTCTCTCAACTTTCTGAAGCCCAACAAAACTATTTGCTTATTGAAAATGAGCAAACTTACCCAGTCACCAGACAATACAAAGTCAAAGCAAGGGCTTAGCTGCTTTGGGGAAAGCAGAATGAGTAATGTCTCTACAATCAGAAATTCCAAAACTAAATTAGAACTCTGAAACTATAGGCAAATCTTTCTACGTCTATGACCTAGACGAACGAGGTGAGATTTTTGCTCTGCATTAGAGCCAGTATTAAGCAGAACTGTGTAAGCAGTGGTTTTCAAACTTGGAGATGTAACCCATTACTAGGTCAGGAGGTCAAGTTAATGGCTTGTGATCAGCACTAAAAATGAAAGAAATCAGATAACAGAACAAAAACTATTGGAGTGAACAGAATGTGTAAACTTTGTTTTGTGAAACATTGGTTTCCTACATCTGTGTATGTATACATGATTGTGAAATAAATATATATCTTACTGTGGATTAAAGTTAAAAGAAGTTTGAAAACACCACATATATGAAAGTACTCAAAACACAGGTCAATTCTTATATTTACACAATTAACTTTCTAGTGAATCATGTTAGATAACCAGCACTAGCCATTTTCTAAATTTTCTAAATTTTATAAATTTTATAAATGTGAATTTTCTTTTAGCATTTCATTAAGGCTGACACATGTCCTCACCTACTTGTCTTCATTTGGTCTCTCTGGAAATATGATTTATGGCTTAAGCTTAATAGACCCACCTGGAGCTTATCTACCTGTTTGAAGGTGACTCAAATGATTTGACATACAACACACACACACACACACACACACATAAATACACACAACACACACACACACACACACACACACACACAGGATTTTATAGGGAAGTTGAGATACTCTAACACAGAGTGGCCAAAAAGATTTTTTTTTGATAAGCAGATGAACATTTTTAATCAGAGCCTTTCATAACCTGTAAACAGTGGCTTTCTTTATGTGTTATCTTTGGTAGAGAGGAAGAAGGATGTTAAATAATCAATTTAACAAAAGCCCTGAGTACAAGGTCTCATATTATGGAATGATTCATTTCTTTCCAAAGAGTCATTGCAGAGTCACCAAATTGCAAGGCCACAAAGGACTGCAATATGCACTGAAAACCCAGCTCTTTCCATGGGGCACTTGGAGAGGCTCATGGTATTCTGCTATTGATTTCCTCGATTCCCACAGCTCATGATCCACTGTGGAACACCTCCTCCCACATTCACAGGTGTTGGCTCAACTTCTGCCTAAAGTTCTCTGGTGATTGGGTGCATCTCATCTCTTTACTAGGAAGCAGGCCAAACCAAACATTCAAACAATCCAGTTTCTGACCAATCTGTAATCAATTACTGAGGCTTGATTTATAGATGGAGAAAAGGTTTGCTCTCTGAGGGCAAGGCCGCACCTAACATGCCTATCTTTACTCCACTGCAGGAGCAGGGCTAAGCCCATGTGGTGCATAAAACTTAGTTACCATGAAATGAAAAAGACCCTTCTAGCCCTAGTTCTAGTAAAAGATCTGGACTGTAGTAATGCCCATTAAATTACTTATCCACTACTCCCTTCTGTTTTATAAACAATATTGTAGACATTGTCTTAGCTGACATTTCATAACCTACCTTGGGGCCAATGACAGGAGGATGGTTCTGGATTAGTAACATCTTTTTCTGCTATTATATGAGAACAACCACAGCTGGCTTCTCAGTGCAATAGCAGGTTAAAAGAGGAAAGAAAGCCCAATACAAGGACTTGAAAAGGAAGAAAAAAATTTCTGAGCATCTGTACACTCACTTGCATGGAAAAGGTAAGGGAAGTTCCCTGGAAATGCTTCTCCACCACTGTCCCGACTCTCTGGGTTGCCTGAAACAAATCAGCCACTTCATTGGGATGCAGATCTCGAAAGCGCTCCACTGGACGAAGGGGACACACAAGGACATCTTCGGTGAAGTCTGTTAAGGAACAATCTGCTTGCTTTGAGTAGTATTTTTACCAAGAAGTTTATGCCCACAGTCTGAAATCTTCTTGGCTCAGATCCTGAACTCTAGAAAACTAAGAAATTGAAAAAAAAAACAAACAAAAAAACAAACAAAAAAAAAACAATAAAATATTTTCCAACCACCGAACTCCAAGGAGTTCAAAGACAGCTTACAAATATGGTTAATTATACCTTAAAGGAGAAACTGCAGTACACTGAAGAAATTCTTTTAAGAGAAAGGGCACTAGTTTTCCGAGGGACTCAAGTGCTAGCTGAGATAACTATGCCAAGAGGCAAGATCTATTCTGGACCATTCTTTTGTGACTTCTAAAGCTGTCTTCTGAAGTAGCCAGTGACATTGGGCTAGAAAAGCAACTGAAATATCCACTTTGTTTCTCTAAGTAGAACATTGTGATTAAATTTTAATTTCAAAATTTCCTTAGAGAAATATGTAATGAAAATGCAATAGTAGTTTTATTTTATTTTTAAAAAGAGTAGCCATTCTGAAAACATACAGAGACCTTCATCTACAATCAAAATATGTGCTATATGGTTAAATGATTTATGATGAAAGTTCCTCAAACTAATCATTAAGAATTCAAGAAGGCAGTCAAAGGTAAATTATAAAGAAAAAGATTGCCTATTTTTGCAAATGAAACTATCTTAATGCATTCTGTAAGTCTGACAGGTCAACATGCAACATGTTTACATTATTGGTCTGAACAAACAACAAGATCTAGAAAGAATATATAAATTTGATCATTTGTTGATGGCAAATTAATATTCAATGTTACATCATCAATAACACTTCAATTCCTTTTTGTATCTGAACTCATCATATATGTGTGGGTATATACATATATATGCAAGTGTGTGTACCTATGTATACACACATATGAGATGTATTTTTTGTTTAGTTTTTAGATGCCAGCAGGAGAAAAAAAGCACTCTAATGTTCTTTACTGTCTCTTTCTTTTTTCTTTTTTTCTTGTTTTAGGAGAACATGCTTCTGCCTGAAGCTAAGCAGCTAAGGGTCATAATAAAACCACAATTCTACAATTGCTAGTCTCACCAGAATATAAAGCATTTTAGCCCATCAAACTATTGGTAGGACTCAGGGCCCAAGGGGAAATGCACTGAGCTCAGCTGGGCAGGCCTGATTTCCATAAGAGAAAAGGGAGGAAAAAGAAAGAAGGAAAACTGATTAATTTTGCTCATAATCAGGAAATTCATGTCAACGGTAAACTAGGAAAAGAAGCATTTGTTTAATCTGAGTTCATTTTTCAAGAGAGGAGAAGGGAAGCTTTCACCCACAGGGCATCTGATACTTAAAAAGATAATTATCCTTCCTTGGCAGGGCTGCTTTATTATCATGGGTCAATGAACCATTTAAAAATGAAGAATTTCCTTTCATTTCCTTTTAGCAGATTGCCAGTCTCTACTCCCACCGAGTTGCTTTTCTTTGTTGAAAGAGACCTTTCTCCATCTTCCTTCTCCCTGTCTTAATTTACACCCTCCCTTAGGCCCTGACTTCCCCAACTACAGCAAGATGACAACTTTTCAAACTTCCAACAATATTCATAATTGCTGTGGTAGGCTATGTCTACATATAACAACCAGGTGGGGAAAGAACATTTATTTAGGCAATTGCTTACTGTGAACACTTGTGGAGTTAATCTGATGATCTTTGTATCTAACATAACTTTAGTAATACCAATGACATCTGCAAAATATTTTTTAATAAAATTATCTTGCCATATTATCTGTCCAGTTTGCTTGTCTGATGCTAAGGTTTGGATTGACCCAATTTTAATGCTTCAAAATGTTTTATGAAATCAAATCAAAATGTCTGAATCTGTCAGAAGTTTTATACTACATATAACCTCAGGGTGATACATCCTACATTTATTACTTTAATTAAACATTAATAATAGTAATACAACATATCACAAAACAAACAGGATAAACACATTCTTGTTTAGATCACTATATTTGACCTGCCCATTTAGCATCACTGTTCTAAGAGATATTCTCTGTATGTAACCCAACTCTTTGTTAAGAAGTCATTTTATCTGCATATAATGCACACACATGAACACAAACACAATTCTGTGTAAGTAATAAGATTAATAGAGATAATTTTCAAGGGTGCTTACTTGGGCAGGTGTTAATGTGATTGATTATTGTCTTTGTTTTGTTGGGGCCCAGAGGATGGCCAAACAGGCATCTGAACCTGGAAGTGGTCACACAGGTAGGTTCCACACAAGTCTACAGAGAAGTAGATGGGTCTGGAATTCTGGGTGCTGTGTGAGAAAATGACCTGTCCAGCAGCAGGTTCACTATCCAACACATTTCCCATGCCATTCTAGGCACCAACTGGGCATCAGAAAGTTGGGATCAACCATATTCTTTCAGTTTCTTTAAAATCAGAGTAGAAAAGAGTCTTTCTTTAACTCCACCATGGACTACATCCTGTACCACCTCTACTTCCTCCTGAACTACTTCCTTCTCTACTTTTCTCTTGCACATTACATATATGCTACTTTTGCTTTCTTTCTGTTCCTCAAACACACTAAGCTCCTTCCCAGATTTGGAGCCTTTTTCTTGGCTATTTGTTCTGCCTAGAATTCAGTTCCCCATGATCTTCATGTTTGCTTCTTTCTTATTATTTAGATTCTAATTCCAATGCCACATTCCCAAAGGAACATTTAAGCGCTAGGAGAATTAAACTGCTATCTGCTTACTTGCTTTTACATCATCTTATTTTAATCTTTCCATAGCCCTTGCCAATAGCTGGTAATTTTCTTTGTGGGTTACTACCTACTCAGATGAGAATGTAAACTCCTTAAGAGTGAAAACTTTGTTGTGTTTACTGCTATTTTACCACCACCTATAACACCAGAGACACAAGTATTGCTGTAATGAAAGAACAAATAATAAACCATACCTTCATATCAGCCACCTCTGAGTACTAAGACCTTAATAAAATGGAGACAACTTTTATTTACTTTTCAATTATCTATAAAAGATTGGGATAGTCTACAAGCTTTTTTAAAAAAAAATTCAAAGAGAAGTACTTAAAATCTATCATAGTTAAAACTAATGTGGATGAGAGCCGGAGACATATAAACTTATTTGTAATACAGACTAATTTTCATATGAGTGCAAGGAAATATAATTATGAAGGTAAATAATTTTTTAAAACTTTTATAACAAGAAGTGGTTTCTAAAACATTCAGAGTCTCATGTAAAGTAAATATAGAAAAATGCTGCTTTATATACTGTGACTAGAAAATGTAATTTGTTTTTTCATTCAATGGATAGTGAGCACCAGTTAACTGTAGACACTGTGCTAGGTGCTCAGAACTGCAAAGGAGAATAAGAAGTTCTCCTGTTGTTTCATTCCAGGAGAAAGGATTTGAAGCAGCTACCATACTGTGGGAGACACAGATTAAGCAAAGAGGGCTACAGAAGCAGAAAGGAGCACTCGATGCAGTGGAAACCTGGGGTGCCTTAGTAAGGTAGGTGCTCAAAGGAAACCATGAGTGACCCCCAAGTGTGATAGATCATCCCATGGCTATCTGAAAATATACATGAGTTCATAAAGGATTTAGAGCAATCCAGCAGGCTTTTTCTGCAAAGAGCCATTTGTAAATATGTTAGGTTTGGTGGCCATGACCAAGCACCCATACATGATACAAACACTATTAAGTGTGGTTATATCCCAGTAAACCTTTATTTACAAAAGAGGAAGCCAGCTAGATTTGGTACACAGGCCTTACAGTGTCAACCCCTGATTTAGAGGAATCACATTAAAAGGAAGAACCTGAAGGAAACTAGAAGTATTTGGTGGTGTGTGTGTGGGGGGGATTCTATTGCTCTGTTCCTAAATTGAGGACTATAATGCTATCTTAAAAGCATATTGGTTAAAGCTTATAATATCTTACATATTTTAACTTTCTGAAAAAAATACCTGAGCATTCTAGAATATGTTCATGGCCCTGTAAAATACTGCTGATGCTTTTAAAGACTAATCACAACCAGAAAATATGTTATTGACACCATTAAATAAGTCATATTACTCCCCAATGCAACTAGAGGAGTTTCTGCCATCTCTAATTGGAAAACTTAATCATATCATCTACGAACACATGAGAGCACCAAAATTGTGTTATTCACAACTTCATCTGAGATTAAAAGTATTTTCTCAAAATAAGTGCATAAGCCTTTTGAAAACACCATATTGTCTGAGGTGGAAGGTATTATGTGCTACATGTTTCTCCTAGGCAAACAACTAGGAGAAAGCAAATTAATTTCAAAGAACAGCAGACAGTTCTACTGCCACTGTTTATATGCCAATTGTTTAAGGTACTATCACAGATGCAGTATAATTTAATTTGGAAACTCTTAGGCTTTGTTAATGGGCAAATCACATATTATACATAGGCTACAAGAACAGATTTCCTCCTGGGTCCTCTTTGCTTGAGATGAATACTTCTGAAGAGACTTTTTAGCCAATATGTGTAATAACTCTCAAAAAAGTTAATCTGCTCAATTGAATTTAATATATGTTTATCTAGTACTCATCAAGTGAGAAAACCTGTGAAAGAGATTATCAAATGGAAACTGGTCTCTCCCTACAATATAAAGTAAAGGCATCCATTTAGTAATAACATTTTTTAAACAACTTTTTCCATCCCTTTACTTTCAGTCTGTGTGTGTCTTTTGATCTGAAGTGAGTTTCTTGTAGACAGCACATGTAAGGGACTTGCTTTCTTTTTTTTTAATGTATTTTTTAAAATTCTTCAATGTCACCACATATTTAACTCCTTTTACCCCATAACATTTTTTAAGAGAAAAGTAGGGTGATAATTACAAGTTAGTTCCTACAGTTGACAAAGAGATTCCTCATAATAGAGGAAAATCAAAGAAGACTTCTGAGTGCAGATGAGATTTAAAGTGGACTTTACAAATGGGGGAGTAATTGAACCAGTGGGTTAGCTGGCAACCCACTCATCCATCCATTCCACAACAGGAGCCTTCTCTCAGTCCAGGGTTTGTACTACACTTTAGGATGCCAAGATAAATTCAACAGAGTAACTGACCTTGAAGAGTTTATACTCTAATGTCCCAGACTGTCACGCAGTATAAACATATCATTACAACAGAGAGAGATGAGCATTATCGATAGAAATCAGTACAGAATGTTGCGGGAGCACAGAGGAGGCAGAATCTAATTCTGCCTAGGGGTTAGATAAACTTTTCAGTATGAGCTTGCATTTAAATTTTCTAAATTCAGCAATGATTTCTCCAAATTTGGACCAAATCTGTTCTTGAATATGGCCTAGCAACCTATGTTTAGCTTTAAGGAAAGTTGGCAAGCATTCCTCCTTTGGCTAAAATCACTGTTTCATTTATATATGTACTATAATTTACTTAATCTTTCCAACCAATCTATAAAATACTACCATAATTCCTGTTTTGCAGATAAGGAAATTGCAGCTTATAGAAAATAAAAAATTTGAACAAGACAGTACATCCCCAATGTGATGTACTAGAATTCACCCCAAGCTAGAATTCACCCCAAGTCTGTATGATTCCCAAGTCCACGTTGTTAACCAGAATGTTGTGATGTCATGCTTTTTGTAGCTTTCATTATCAATCTCTATATACCTTCTTAGTAAAAGTGTGCCCTACATTTCCAGAATCCATCTGTTCATGGGAGAGAATCATAGGTTTCATAAAATAACAGATACCGTGTGAAACTGGTAAAGTCCTGAGAAACACCTACCTTTGAGTAATGAAAGCCAAGGAGACATCCAGTCCCATGAAGAAAGAGGGCCTCAGTGCTAGGTAAAGGAAGTAGTGAGTATGATTTCATCCTAACAGAAAACTGTAAGATCAAGAATCAGAGAATCATCTTGCACCAGGGATTCAACAGGAAGAAGTAAGGAGAGATACAGAGCCTGAATTTTGGCCCTTTTCCAGCTTTGAACTTGGGTTGCTTTATGGTAACTTTGGTTACCCTGGGCTGACAGACTCTGGAGGAAGATTAGATTACAGTCAATGCCAATGGGTCATGCTGTTAGACACACTGAAAAATCCCTTTGATTTTGAAAAGTCTAATTATTGTGAGTCACTGACTTTCTCATAGCATCATTTATATCGAGGACTATGAGAAACTTGGTAATGCTTTTGTATTCTCTCTCCCTCTCCACTTTTACCACGAGTCCAGAAGTGACCACCTCTGTTTTTTTTGAGGTAAACAGGGTGTTTTTGCAATAGTATACTGGTGTGACAATATGTCAGGGCCTGTGTTGAAATCTTACTGACACACAGTTGACCCAGAATACACAATTAAAGAAAGAAATCAAATGAAATCTTTGTACTAGTCAAGTATCTAAAGTTGTTATGGTGTCTATTTACAAATATTACAAGAGTCCCTCCCATGCTACATGCCCCTTTGCAAAGTGACTTTGCTCCTCTTCTCATTAAAAATTAGAGTCTATTATCCATCCCCTTAAATTCAGGCTGGCCTTGTAGCTTGCTTTGATCTGTAGAATGTGATAGAAGTGTCATTATGTGATTTTCCTACATTAGCCATTAACAAAATTTGCTACTTCTGTGTTTTGTACTCTTGGAACCCTGAGACAAACATGCTGTGAGAAAACCCAGCTAGCCCGCTGAAGAACAAGAGCCACATGGAAACTAAGGTACCTCAGCTGATAGCCAGCACCAACTGTCAGACCTTCCAGACCCTGGAGAGCCACTGACTGACTTCCAAACTTCTGTATCAGTTATCTATTGCTGTATAATAAATTACCCTGAAAACACAGGGGCTTAATACAACATTGATTTGTTTTCTTATCACAATTATGCAGGTAGTTTTTGCTGCTGGTCTTACCTGAGCTCATTCATGCAACTGCTTTCAGCTGGCAGGTAGGTTTAGGGCTAGGCTCACCTGGGTGAACTGGGACCCCACTCTATGCTCTCTCATCCCAATCCAGAGGCTGAATCTCTAATACCTTTTAAGACTTAAGTTCCCCTAGATTATTTTGATCAAAGGAAATCACAAACTAGCCCAGGTTCAAGGTAGAAAAATAAATTCCATTTCCTGATAAGAGAAGTGAAAAGACCACATTGAAAAGAGTTGTGAGCACAGGCAGTGTTGTAACATTAAGAGTCATTATTATAAGAACCTACCACAGCTGGTAACTCTGAAAAGAAATTCTAGGGATTTTGCAAAAATGAACAGATGCCCAAGGTATCTTGTATATCCTAGCGAGTGTGTATGACAATGGTATTGCAGAGCTAGGATGGATTTTAAACATTATCTACTCTAATACCTTCTGTGTTGAATTAAAAAAATGGGGCTAGAAAAGTGAATCGATCTGTTCAAAGTCACACAGGGACCATTGGAATTGAAACTCAACTGTTTGGCTTCCCAAACCAAAATTCTTTTCATCACACGTGAAATGGCAAAAGTTTGCACCTAAACTATTATATTCCAATGCTAAACTGATGGCAGGCATCAATAATCAATTACACAATTCTCTCTTGTTCAAAGAGATCCTTTGTCAATCCTGACCTCCTAGCAGTCACCACCAATCAGAGAGGGCATGTAAAATGAGACTGATGTGTCAGTTGTGTGGCCTCCCACACTGTCTTATGAAACTACAAAACAATTGCAAAGACCTGGTGGAGTCAAGAACAAAATGAGATTTCGTAAAAGTGAGAATCTGCCAGACTATATCAAATGTTCATTATGTTGCTACATTTTTATTCAAAATAAATTTGATAAGTTCAAAATTTGCTCATCAAAGATAATAATTGATTAAAAAATAATTTATGAGTGTTTCCATGACAAATATGAGACATTTAAATATAGAGTCATGACAGGGAAATGGAAATGTATTAATTTAGATGATTAATTAAAGAAGACAGCAGAATATTATTTTCAGACTTGCTCCCATTTATTTTTCTATATCTGATCTATTTTAGGGATTCAGAATATAAAAGTCAGTAAAATAAATCAAACTATCAAAATATCATTGATTCTGATGAGGCTGATTAACATGTGTTATATGAATATGGAGTAAGTTGTATCAAATAATATGACAAAGAATTAGTCATTCTTCTAAACTAATAAAAAAGGAGAAGATTTCTATATTCATCTCTACTGCAGATCAGAATGCAGCTCAATAACAAGGAACTTTCCAGCTAGCACTGTAGACTTCTGTAGACCTCATGTAATGAATTATTTGCTCTAACAAATAATCCTAGCCCTTACAAATGTTTAAAATAATTTGCAATGTAACTTCAAAAAACAACGTGATGGACTGTGAGATATTTTTTTATGAGATAATTCAATTTATTTGATTTCAATAGCACAGTTGCAGAGCTTTGTATTAATGTAGGTGGCATCTCAAAAAGTAATCTACTATTCATATGTAGGTACTTCTATGAATTTTCTTATCAGAAAAGAAGAAATATTATTACCCCCCCAATTAAGATATAAAATTCTAAAGAAACATCTTGCCAGTTTTGTCCATACCTTTCTTCACTAGATATTAACATACCCATTTCAGTAACTCAATGAAGACTTCATGAGATATGCATTAACTAGAAGTATAAATGGCAAGAATATGATTTTAAGCAAATTTGATTTTCAGAATATGATAAATTCCAGGACAGTGTGACTGAATAATGATTGCACTCTGCTCTGATCTGGATCTCAAGGAAAGCTTCTCATGAGTATTTATAAGGGTTCTCATGTTTTGTACTGGAGAATGCTTTGGGCCAAAGATACAGTGAGTCCTCAGTCATCTGGGGGAAAAGGAGCCAAGTATCCTTCTCTAGGTATATCTGCCCTGAGCAATCCTCAAAACTCCTGCACTACTCTGGATGCTCAGAAGTGAGAATCACATTCACAGGGAGAAGTAAACAGTTTGCCTTCAAAGAAAGCAAAATGAAAGAGAAGCCTGCAGCCTGGCAGTACTCTGATGTGGATTCTTTGGTTTAAATTTCTCTTATCATTCTATAAATTTTCAAGGCAAATTAATCCTATGTTAATTATCCTGACAATCAGAATTAGAAAAAGTTATGCTTTTAGTAAACTAAAAGTAAATAATATCAGAAAGGGAAGGAAAGAATGTGTGTGTGTGTGTGTGTGTGTGTGTGTGTGTGTGTGTGTGTGTGTGTATGTGTGTGCATGTGCGAGCAAAAGTGATATATTTCACTTACGGTTTAGTGCATGAAACTGCCAGCGTGAGAGACCAAAGCTCTTTTTCCTTCTCCATGGCAATCAGCCATGTTGTTTTGTAGTGGGTACCATATCATCACTACAGGTCGGCAGGGGGCTCTGCTCATCATCTGTTCTCACAATGACAAGAGCAAGTTCGTAAAATAGGTTTTGTCCCTCCCTTTTGTTAACTCCAATTGACTTATAGTACTTCTTAGAGAAGTATGTTGAAGAGGATTCCAAGGCCTTCAGAGAGATCAGGAGGGAAGAATGAATGGGTTTATTAGTTTTCATGACTATGAGAGAGGGACGAATACCTGCCACTCTTCACTAAGAAAGCAATAAAAATATTTTTTCCAAGATTCCTTCTCCCTCTTTCTTAATAATATGGAAGTCATTTATAGGTCTTGCAACGTTTCTGAGTAACCATTATAAAAATCTGCTGTCAATGGTATTGTCCTGGAGATATACAGAAGCATGTGGGATTTAAATAATCCTAGTTAAGAAAGTATTGAAAAAATGAAAGTTACTGTCATACAAAAGTATCTGTCCATAATGTGCAGATATGGGAGAGAGAACACACTAAGATGACAATGTCATAAAAGTATTCTTAGGTGTTAAGAGATGAAGGAGTATCATAATAAAAGAGAAATAAAGTGTACTTAGGAGCTAAAAGACATATTTAAGAATCATCCCGAAAGAGCGACTTTTTTTTAAACCACATATATACTCTGCTATGAGGATCACTTCAAACACTCTGTGAAAAGCTTTTTAGTCCAAAATAAATCAGAAAGTAATGCTAAAGATTTGTAATTTATTAGAGATCTGCTGGAAAACCACAAAACAAGAGAATTTACACCATGTACATACTTATATTCTGCCAGAATATAGGCGAGAGTACCTTGAGTGTCTACTTCTGCAGAGTGGCTAGACTGAAACCCAGATCCCCACAAAGATAGAGTCCTTTCAGCACAAGTTCCATCAGGTCTTGACAAGTAGGGATTCCAATTTTAGGTTTGTTTATGCCACTCACAAGCCCACTAAAATTTCCAATTTCCTTCAGATCTTCAGTACCATTGAAAGAGCCAATGAAGCAAACTACACATCACACTTCAGATACCACCTGAAGGCAAAGATCAACCAAAATATAACTATGGAACAGCAGAGACTCTTTGATGGGAGAAAATAAATAGAGGGAAAATGGGAGACAGAAAGGATGAAGAAAGACATAAATAGAGAATATTTAGCAGGTAAAACATTCTCAGAAGATGGGAAATATTCTCTAGTAGACTGGTTCAACTGGTGTTCCTGGTGCCAAACATAGTACTTAGTGCAGAGTAGGCCTTTAATGACTATTTTGTAAAAGAGTAAATGACATACATGTTTATTCATTGCTTAATCTGGAAAATAATTCTTAATTATAACTAATCCTTCCGATATTTCAAAAGTTGTAATTTTTGAGAAACCACTGAACCAGATGAAACTGAAGTTGCTTATATAAAAATAATTAAGGAAAATGTACTTCACACTAAAAAAAGCTAAAGGCATAGAAAAATTAATATAAGATGCTGTCCCTTTACTAATCAAAGGCAATGTTTGCATTTCAAATGGAAAACTTATAGAGGCCATTAATTTATTGGTGTTTGAAAAGATCTGACAATAACACTGTTCTATAATTTTAATAGCAATGATGCAATCTCTTCTGTGACACATATGAATGTTAATAGAAAATTAATTTATTTCAAAAATAGAGAGAATTTGGCATTCTTACAAAATCTGAATTAACTCCCCCCCCCAAAAAAAATAATTTGTCCTCCATGAATTAACAATCTAAAAGAAATGATGGGAGAATATTTTGTAATGAAAGGTAGTCAAGTGTTTAATGAATGAAATTTTCAATGAATTATTGAAGGAAGACCACAAAGCCAAATTGGGTAATAAAGGGTAAAGGTAAACACTTTTTAAGACTTTGTGTATTTTTTATTTATTCATTGAGTTTATGTAAATTAAGAGCATCCTATCTGGTAAGTATTGTGTAAGACACTGAAGGTACAGCAGCATTCCGTCCCCTCCAAAGGCATGAATTCTAGAGAGTGGAACAGACAAAGGCTAAGAAACAATAAATGTAGTTTCTATTGTGACAAAGATAAAAGTTAAGATGAGAAATCAAAGATGCAATAATGGAAGAAGAACATTCCAAGACAACTCTGCCAAATTGAGAACAAGCTTGGCCTGTTTACCTGGGGTTTCAGGAAGAAGCACCGGCTGTCCATAGCCTTCGCTTGAAGTTTGGATTTCTTTATCCTACATGTATGGGGAAGGCTCTGAAGCATTTCAGGCAGAGGGTAGTTGAGGTATATGACAGAGCCTGAGTTCTCTTTTTAGAAATATCACTCTAAATGCTGTATAAAAGAAAAAAGGTGTTCAATCAAAGCAAGGATGAAAGCTGAAGACTATTGGGAATATCTTTACTTGAGAATAGGTGAGATATTTAAAGCAGGGCTGAACTATGGTGGTGGCAGTAGAGATGCAGAGAATTTAAGATATATTTCTGAGACAAGAGCAACAAGATTTACTGAGGGGTGGGGGGCCAAGGAGATAGGGTGATCAGAGAGGACTCCAGAGTACTAGCTTAAGTAGTTGGGTAGAGAGGGATGTAATTTAGAAGACTGAGTGTGGAGGGCAGTGTTATGTGGCTCACAGTTTACAGACCTTTTCTTCTTAAATGTACAATTTTCTAGAACCAACTAAAACAGTCTTTACTAACCTGGGTGTGAGGATGCACTCTCCAGGGCTTCTGTGAAGCTCCTGAAATTGTTTGCAAAATAAGGTGCACGCGCACACACACATGCAGACATGCATGCCTGCATCTTCAGCTTGCGGTCTTCAGCTTGCAAAAAATTCTTAGTCCTTTGATCCCAACTAAAATAAGAATCACTGATTTAAATTTGCAGAACTATTTGAAATTATTCCCTAAGAGGATGATTAAAAACAGGCTCTCACTTTTATTTATTTTAACTTAAAATTTAACAGACCCCCTCCTGAAGCGAGAAAAAAAAAGTTTACTCTGTGTCTGTGCAAATGTGTTCACTAGAAAGAACCCTCCACAAAGACAAACTACATTTTTTTGAATGGCGTAACACTAAAGTAATTTCAATTTGATTCAGCAGTGAACAATTTAAGACGCATCTCTTCCAAAAAAGACAGCTGGACACAAAAAGATGATTGTGTGATCCATTCAAAATTAAAGAATGGGCTAAATCATTTACAACAATAAAAATGCAGAAAATCCTACCATGGGGGAAAAAAAGGAAAAACACTAAATAGCAAATGATTTCCAAATGTTTCCAAAACAGGAAGCAAAAGACATTTTAATATCACTCTGGTAGCTTCCAGAATAGAATAAGTTAATCAGGCAGCCTCTAAAACAAAGAAGCAATTCTCTTAAAAAAATTAATAAAAAAAGAAACTTCGAAAACTTAAACAATGAACTACATTGCCAGAGTGTCAAGAAAACAAGCTTTTTCAAGACAGTGATTTGTATGCAGATATAGCTCAGCATTCATTACTAAACCTCCAAAGTCTGTAAGGGGAAAAAGTTGTGTTCTTTCCATCTGCTTAAACTGTTCTAATAAAGCGACTGCCAATGACAGAAGAGGATCTGACATCTCTAAAACAAAAATAACTTTTAAAATACATTCACAAATATAGAGTTTCAAACCAGAAACTCCTTCTAAGCCACCCTTTCTTAATCAAATCTCTTAGCCTAGTATCTTTGTTAACACGGGGTTAATATTTATATCTACTTCATTGGGGGTTTAATGATAGGGTCTAAAAAAAATAATAGCATATTTCAAAGCATAAAGAAACAGCTGAACAAATGGTTGCTAAAAAAAAATAAAAGGTTAATAGAGGTGAATTCCTTAAAGGCCTCCCTCTGTCCAACATACTCGTCTTTGCAACTATAATGTGGATATGTGATTTAAATACTGTCACTCACTAACACCAGTGTTATCATTTACTACCTAGAACTTCATTTATTCCACATTTAAAACTTCACTCCAATTTTCCCACATTCCACTCACCTACCCACCTTTCATATCATTTGTCTGTATTTTTCCTTCCCCATCAAAATCTAACATTACTCAAAACAGAGTCTAGGTATAACTATCTTATAATTTCTTCTTCCTCTCCAGTTTTAACTTTATAAATTTTTCAAAAAAGTATTGGTCACAATAAAAAAATCCAAAACACAAAAACAGATGCTGGGAAAATATTTAAAATTGCTAAATGTATTTAAGATTTGCAACTTTTCTCAACCCATCCTTTTTCAAATTCTGTTGAGACAGCAGAGCACATGAAACAGTTTGTCTAATGTGTAAATCAGGAGACCCAATAATTTAAAAAGATCTATAAAAATACCATTCATTTTGCATATAATTGAAAAAATATTTAAGCATGCCCGTGGAAAGCAAAACTTGTGGAAACAGATGTTCTGGCAATTCCATAAGTTTCATATTTACATATTATCATTATTCCTGCAAGATCCTAAAACTCACTCCCATTTTCTTAAATGCTCAAATATTAACACATATCTTTGTTACCCAACAGTCTCTGATGTGGGCAATCAGATATTAGCCCCGATATCTCTCATACCAACATCACTATCATCACCACCATCTTTGCCATCATTACTTTAAAAAGGGTAGAAATTGCTTGAATCACCTTAATTGTTACTTAAATAATTGTCTCAAATTTCTTATTGAGGACTAGACGGCAACCTCAAATACTATGCCACAGAGTAGAGGGATTCTATCATCACTAATGTTTCCATAGGGAAAAAATATAAGCCTCTCCCGGTAAAGATAGTCTTATTCAGAATCTCATCTGGTTCATCTTAATCTATGAAAAAGAAAAAAAAAAGAATAATTAAAATTGAGAGGGATTAGTATTATGGATTTTCAATGTTACAACATCCCTATATCCATAACAATTTGCTTAATATAGATCTTTGCCTACAGAGCAGTACTGTTCAATGGCACATTTGCAATGACAAATATTCTATATCCTACACTAGCCAATATATCTCCATGTGGCTACTAAGTACTTGAAATGTGGCTAAGGTGACTGGAGAACTGAATTTAATTGCATTTAATTTAATATTTAAAATTAACAATTAAACTAAATTTTAATTTAAATAGTTACCAGTAGGTAGTAGCCATTTGTGGCTAGTAGCTACTGCATTGGACTGTACACCAACAGGGTCAGTAAACGTAGAATAACAGAGAGTGGTGGAAACTGGGGCAAACTGAAAAAAACATGTCCCATGGTAGGCAAATACTACTTAGTTATTTATTTATTCCAAGAGAAACTAGAAATTTGGATGCTATATGTAATTGTCTTACATTTAACTTCTGGCAATTACAGGCAGCCCTCACTTCCCATAGTTCCAATATGTACAAATTTCATCAACCACAGTTAAGTAACATCAGTTTCCCAATGATAGTGTTCAAATTTCAGTTACTGTATTTTATTACCTCAGAGTCCACGCATGAAGTACAAATCCACTACTAGGTCTTCAGTCTGCAAATCACTATATAAATAACAGATGTGCATCATGATCAGTGACCAACCATGTCACTTCTTTCAAAGTCTCTCAGAGATTGGGTCACTGTGCTTCTGTCACTCAGTCACATACAGCCAGCAAAGTATGTAGTTCTGTTGCCTCCACGTCTCCCTCTGATAAACACCAGTACCATTTTACAAAAATGGACAATCAGAAGAGGAAATTAGCCAATGAATATGAAAGTGCAACCAAAAAAAAAACAAAGAGCAGCAATGATGGACTTAAAATGTGAATGGTATGTAAATGAGGTTGTAGAAGAAACAGCTGACTATGGAAATATTGACCATGCTGCTACCCAAGAGACTCTAGATGCGCAGACAGAGGAACTCAGTGAAGTCAAATTTATTGACATAAATGTAGGAAGTAGTTATGATGAAAAAGAGAAAGAGGTACCAGAGGAAGTGATACCAGCAAAAAACTTTACATTAAAAACAACTTCATATTTCATCACATTGAAAGCACAAAGTACAATAATTTGCCAAGGCTTAGAGAGATTGCTGCATCTATATTTTAAGTTACGTGAACAGAAAAAGAAAAAAGGTAAGCACTGTTCAAATTACTTTTTTTTTTTCAAATTGCTCTTGATAAGAGTTTTCCAAAGGAAAAAAGCACTTTAATTCTCAATATTTCTAATGTTTTAAATTACAGTGTATTAACCAGTCAATGTGTTTTTTCTCACTTTTAATAAACAATAAGAATTTTAAGTGTTTTAACAAAAATTGTAAAGATCATGGAACAATCATATTGCTATGCATGGTTTCAGATACATGGTCATTTTTCATTCCACACTACTGTACACAGCGAACACTGTCTGTACTTCAAATTCATGAGTAATACTGGATGGGACAAATAAAAGGTATGGTTAATGGGCCACAAATTTAAAACCTATATAAGGAAAAAGTGTCCTACTTGACATACATCTTGACCACAGCAGGAGAATGTTGAATAAATTAAGGAGTATAAATGACTTTAACAAGACATATTTATCCAATACTCTGTCCAGACTGGGTACACTACTGAATTCCTCTGATAGACTGTCTGTCAAAAAAAACAGTTGACTATTTTTTCCCCAAATGGCTTATTTGAAAACTGCATGCTACCAAACCTCTTGACTCCTGAATGCATCATTAAATACTGCTGTTAAGAATTAAGTTTTTTTTTCCCATCAAACGTTCTCTTGTACAAAACAATATGAAGGGAGGGGGATCACATAATGGGTAATGTCGATACTATGCATGTCAGCCATTTCATATAAATGATGAACGAGCAAAATTCCTGCCAAAATATTCTTGTTTTGAGACAACAAAGGGGATATAGCTGTAGCTGTATCTTTCCCCTCACAATGTTCTACTATGTCCTTTCCATACTGCATCACCTGCCATCTTTCTGTTATCAGAAGAGAAGGGGTTGGAGGGAGGGTGAAGAGGGTAAAGAGAGTCAAATATATAGTGATGGAAGGAGACTAGATTTTGTGACTAGTCTCCAAACACACAATGGAATATACAGATGTGTTATAAAGTAGTACATCTGAAACTTATATAACACTTATTAACTGATGCTACCCCAACAAATTTAATTTAAAAAAAAATCAGTGGAGACCATCCCTCAATTCAAAGGCTGCACTTGAAGCCCTGGCTAGATCTCAGTTCAAATGTTACCTCTTAGGGTACTTGTCTACTCCAACTAAAGTGCCCCTTTCATAATTCCTCATATGTTTGTATCTTTCAGAACATGTTTCAAATTCTGGATCAGCAGTATTCATATATGTTTACTTATTTCCTTTCTAGAATGTAAACTTAATGAGAGTAGAAGTCAGAAATGTCTGGTATTCAGCTGTATCCTAGTGCCCAGCACAGTTCCTGAACATAAAGCACTTTTTAAATACTGAATAAATGAGTGGGTGCATGGTTTGCATAATCTATTTGTGTGAATGACTCTTTAAATGAGTGGCTGGAATGGGTGACTGATTAATAAACAAATTAGATGAAAAGGGTTATCGTATTTTAATAAGTAGAAAGTAGAAAAAAGATAACTTATTCTCCTAGATAATATTTCATACCTACAAACAGAAAATTATCTGGGTCGTCTGCTTTTCCTAAGTTTTGCCTTTAGACAAATCTAAATATGAGAATTCTTCCAGTGGGTGAGCTCCCCAGGTCCAGACTACCATTTGCTCAACTATGAGATGGAGGAGTTTTACTTCACAGCAGCATGTGTGAAAACAGCTTGAGAATTTTTGTTGAGAAAAACCTCAAGATGAGTCGATGGAGAAATGTTGTTTCTACAAAACACATTTTATCTCATACTGTAAATGCAAGTCTGATACTGAATTGAGAGAGGTGATTTCTCACTCTGATCTTTGTTGGCAAGGCTACCTGTAGTGTTTTCTGTCAACGTGAGAGCCACCAGGGACAGTCTATGGCGCATTCACAGAAGATATATGTACAGATGAGGAAGATCAAAGAAAATGGAAATGAAGAAACAAGGGCCAAACTTTAAGCCATAGCTTTGGAAAGGCTATCATGTTAGGTAGAGAAAAGATGTAGTTTTCTAAGTAATAAATGGTAGAATAGTATTTGAATCTGGCATGTGGGCTAGGAAGTGATCCAGGTCTGAATTCACATTCCCTTTCTACCACCTTTTAACTATTTGACTTTGGGAACATCAACTCTTTAGTCTCATTAACTGCAAAATGGATATTACTTATTTCAAGGTAACTCAATAGCTCCACTGATGAAGTTTTTTTAAGTATTCCAAAATGAAAGAAAAAAAAATTTTACACAAACCATCATTTCAATCTCTAATAAAGTATTATCAATGTAAAATTATTAATAGATGATTTAGGTCATGGGTTCTTAATCTGGATTGGGGGTGTCTCATGAACAATTAGGAAAAATGCATGAATAGAAGAGAGGGAATGCATAAAGATGTACGGGGGAAAGAGTGCATATTTGTGTTTACTAAGTTCTAACTAAAATTTTGCATTTATTTAAATCACAATTGTTGGTAACAAACCACAGTAGTAAAAGAAGTACGTATGCTTTTGTCATAGTATAAATCCTATATATTTTTAAAAATATATAAAGTGATAACTTTATATTTGTTGCAGATGTATTGAAATATCATTTATCCCACAATTACTCATCAATTCTATGACTATTACAAAATTATAGTAGTCTTTAAACCTGCCACCAATTTTTGTTATTTAATGTGTAATAAAGTGGTATGCATTTATCTATATTGCAAATTTGCTCTTTAATACTCTATTACTCAGTAAGATAAATTTCTTTTTGGTTGTATTTGTATATTTTAAATTTTTCTCATTTAAAAATATTTTGGGAGAAGAGCTCCATAGGCTTCTCCATCTGTTAAAAGGCTATACCTAACAAAAAAAGGTTAAGAACTCCTGCTTTAGATAAAAGGTTGATGGAAACTATAATAGAGGAATTAGGGTGTCACTCTCTAAATCTACTGATCAATTTTAGAACCTTAAGGGTGGGATATCAGATACTGTGCCTCCCTACAAGATGTGATCTGAAGCACACCGCACTTTCACAAAGACATGTATCTGAAAATAATCAATCCTTAGACCACACTAATAAAACTTTCTGCAATAACATAATGTGCTATGTTTATGCTACCCAATACTTCAGCCACTAGCTGCACTTAAAATGTGGCCAGAGCAAGAGAGCATTGATTTTTAAATTTTATTTAATTTTAATTAACCTTTATTTAATAGTCATGTTGCTAGTATCTACACTACTTGACAACCATCCTTAGAGCTTTCATACAACATAAAAGATGGAAAAGCAAGTTAAATCATACCAGAGAAAAGCAAACAAACAAATCTAGTTTAAAAAATGATCTACAGAAAAACTGGCATGGCTTTTAAAAAAAATCAATGTCATTAAAATATTGTATTCAAAAACTACTAACATAAACAACCAAATATAATGTGAAGATCTTGTTTGGATCGTGATCCAGTCAATTCACGATAAAAAAAGACAGTTTTGAAACAATCACAGTAACTAGAATATTATATCATATTGAGAAATTACTATTAATTTTATTAGGTTAATAATGGTACTGTAGTTATATTAGATAATTTCTGTAGCTTTTTAAGATGCATACCAGTGTACATAGAGTTGAGATAAAACTATTTCTAAGAACCACCTTAAACTTTTTTTTAGCAAAAACAGAGTGTATAGATGAAGTAAGTAGAGCAAAATTTAGATAACCACTGAATCTGGTTGAAAGTATAAAATCCTTTATATTGTTTTTACTACTTTTGAATATTTTTAAATAAACCAAAATGATAAACGGGATAACACACTAGATATAGAGACTGACACACAGCAAGCACTCAGCAAATGTTAATTAACAACTATTAGCATCACAATATCCTTCATTCCTAACGCCAAAACTAATATTGATTAGTAAAAAGTACAAAAGTTAGCTTTGAGTTCAATATAAAAACATGCTTTTAACAGTAAGAGTGCTAGGAAGTTGGAAATACACAGTCTCCTGAGGTGGTGGTCTGCAAAATACTCCTAATAACAAACACAGCAGTGGCTTGCATTTACTGAGCACATAGAATGTGGCAGACAGCAGATGTGCGTCTAAGCACTTTCTATATATTCCTTCATTTAATCTTCACAACAATATCATCGGATAGGTACTCTTACTATCCCCACTAAAGCTGTGGCAGCAGAGACTGATCTCTCGGTGAGGATGTAGCAGAGGCAAGTCAAGGTGAATGGCTTTGCTAGTTGCCCTTTACCATTCCTGACAAACCTGAACTCTTCTGATTCCATGAATATGTTGCTCAAATGAACTGCACAGGCTAGACAGCCTGCTGGCTCATACACAGCCAGTGAACAGACAACAATTCTCCATTTTACTTTTTGAAAGGTCTTTAAACATCACCTTTCCCTTTCAAGTGGGAGACTAAAAATTTCACAAGAATTTAATTATCTGTAGACAAGGGGATGATATGATCAAGAAAATTCTATATTTCAACCACTTCACTTATCTATTTTTAAATTTCCCATAAATTAGAAGGAAACATTTTACCCAGGCTACCATCCGACCAAGAAATGTCTGTGGTATATCTCTGTCAACATGTTTCAGAATATAAATACAGATTACAAAAACTAAAGTTGATATAAAGGCTGTCGTCATATATTATATCATTTGGAAAGAAATACTGGTGACCTTATCCAGTATGACTGTTATAATAGTAATAAAATTGAATCTTGGAAGATTACACTTCTGGTCAAAGTAGTAAAATGTGACCTTATTCTATTCAACATTGACATTTATTATAATAATTCACATGTAAAAACTGCATTAAAATGATATTAAAGCCCTGGTTAGAAATGGAATATTTAAGAATTTCAGAAATAAGATTTAACTTTACCAGTCATTCATAGCATTTATAGCCTGTCTGATGTGAATCAAACTAAATTTCCTTCACCAATCTCTGGTTTAATTCTAACTGTATTATTATTGCCATCTCATTTATACAGAATATATTTTTTCCTGATGTCTCTTCAAACACTCTAAAACTTAACTCATTTTCATCATGCTCTAGAGAAAAAGATAACACAGAAAAATGAATACACAAACTTGACTCAGAGGATCGAGCCATCTGCTCATGATAGAGAGATTTTCCTCATGTCTGTGAAATCCTGCTTATCGTTTAGTTCATGTTGGCCACTGCATAAGGCCCTAGGAAGAATACCAAGGTCCAGGAGTGAAGGAGCAGAGTCGGGCAGCACCACAGACTTCACAGAATGTAAAGAAAAGACATCAATTTGAACATTACACCAGCAAAATTTTTGTTTGTTTGTTTTTGTTTTTAAGACTGGTCAAGTTTTTACAGGAAAGTCCCTCCCTTAAATATGTTTTGTATATTTCACTTTGGGATAGAACATGAAATAACAGTGAATTAAGGGCAAGCTCAAGACATAGGGCAAAGGTTTGTTTTCTCTTAAGCATTAGCCACAAATTCCAACTCACCATGGCAAGACAAGATTGAAAGAGATCAAATTTTGTTTTTCATGATTCTCACTAACATTTTCAGGCTCCAATCAAAATTAATACTGTTTTATTTTTTTGCTCTAAGTATCTTTCCCCTTTACATTATTAGATGAGGTTAAATGTTACTGTGGTAGCAAACAGCTCCCAAATTTCAATGGCTTATAACAACAAAGGTTTACATCTTGCCTGCTACTGACCTATTATGGGCCAGTAGATCTGTTCTGTCCACCTTTGTTACTCAGGCATCCAGGCTGAGTAATAAGCAGCTCAACATTGCTAGAAGCCATGCTGGGGGAAAAGAAAACTCTGTAGGTTGCTTACATCAGAAGATAGGGGCTTAGTCCAAAAGTGACACAATTCATTGCTATAACTAGTCACATGGCTTCACTAAACCACAAGTGTAATTCTATCATATACCTGGATAAAAGGAAAACTGAAAATATGTGGCCAACACCATTAATGACTCCTTATGTCCCAAATCTTTTAATTCCTCCAATCTAAGTTTGCTTTCACCTTCCCAAAAAGACAGCCCTGGTACCTCTCGCTAAAAAGACACTATTCACACTTTTAATATACATAACATGTTATTTTACCTTTTAAAGCCCTTATGACTCTGTGAGAAAAGTGTCTCTACTGGGATTCTGTACTTCCCACAATGCCTTGCTAGATACATATATTGCTTGAATGACTGAATGAGGCCTTCTGCATAATGAGAGATTCATCTCCAAAGACTTCAAATACTCTGGAGGCCAGTAATACTTAATAAGTAATAAGTCCTTTTATTTTTTGTTCTTATTTATATCATACATACTTAAAACATTAAAAAGATTATAAATATGAAATAAAAATATGCCCATGATCCCACCACCCGAAATCAACAACTGTTTCATTTCTTTTCCTTCTAGTGCTGTTTAAAGAACATACATTTCCTTTGCATAGCTACCAAGGTGCACACAGAGGTGGGGAGAAGCCTAGATGGAAGATAAGTGACTGCCCTATCAACATGCTTTTTACACTTTCCCAAGGCAAGAACATTTTGCATCATATCTTAAGACTCATTTGTATTTTCCATAAAATAAGTGTCAGTAATTTAAAGGTTTTAAGCTATTTAGTACAGTCATCATCATTCAAAAATAACAGTATACCCTTCGCCACCATCTACTTTGTGATCCTGTTCTACAAGAAATTGACTTTAGAGAAATGAGCTTGGTTTCCATCATTAGAATGGAAAAAAAGTAAGATTATGTGCTAAATTTTGGACAGTTTTGCAGAATATCAGTGGAAGGAATAAAACTGACAATGTTGCTGTGTTTTGCTCCATTATTAAGACACCATTAACAAGACTCAACAACTTTAAACCTCACTTTTGAATTTATCTTTTTTTTTATTATTCTTTTGTTCCATTTAACTCATCTGTTTATTTTAATTTTATTATGTACTCTTCCTATTTTTGTAAGTCGAGTTGAAACTTTTCTGGGACAAGGTAGAATATAGTAGCACAATATATTTCTGAGTTACCCATATTTCCAAACAGGTATTAGAAAGTTGCAGAGTTGATAAATCCATATAGTCATATAATCCATTTAGCTTACTTAAGATCAAGTAACTTTTAAAAATGTACACAACGCTGCTTCTACACAAAGAAAGAAAAATTACCTGAACAACTTGCAATCTTATTAAATTTCAGAATAATGCTCTCTTGCTTGTTTTATATTTTAATAGCTGATTGATTATTAGGTTTTCAAGCTATAATATTTTAAAATTTTATGTTCAGTTTTCACTTCCACAAGCACACATAATTTATATTCTTACATTTTTGAAAGGGTTTATTATTTTATGTGCCATAGTTATTGATCTGAATCAAATCCTTCTTACCTGATTCAATGGAATAGTGGGAATATATACAAATGTTAACCGTCACTATAATTCATATGAAATCTGCCAAACCTACTTTATTATGAATAGTATTGTATGTTTTTCTAAGAGTCTGATAAAACCTACTTCAAATATAAACATTCTTTGGAAATTAGTCAAAATAAATAAAATACACTTATGTAATATTTTCAGATATGACTATAGACATTTGCTAGTTTGCTTCTCTTCAATTTTAATACCGTCTCAATATTCATGAAAAGCACAACACTTCAATAGTTGTTTTCATGAGTTGTGCCTTCATTAAGGTGTAAAACATTAAACACCTGGAATGCCATTAAAACTATTCCGAAGGGAGAAATTTTAGTAACAAATGAAAGGGATATACGTTTGAACTGTAAAAGTCACTCACTGCTGATAAAGAATTTATAGCAGAATGTTTCAATAGAGCAAAAGAAAACAATATGAAAAGAAAATTAATATCCATTGAGAAATAGTAACCATGGTATAAAATAAAAATCATAAAGCCAAAACTGGACAGTCACCAAATTTCTGTATAAAAAATTAAACACATACAATGTTTCTAGTTCTACTTATATGATGCTATGTAACAAAATGCCCCTAAGCTCAGCGACTTAAATAACAATCATCATTTATTACTTCTCTTGTTTCTGGAGGTCAGAGTTTTGGAGCATCACCACCAGAAGGTTTTGTCTCTGAGTTTCTCCTGAGGTTGCAGAGAGACAATGACTGGGGCTAGGGTAGTTTTTAAGCATTCTTTATGTATATGACTTGAACCTGAGTTGAGAAGATTCAAACAAAGGCATCGCTCACTAGCTTTATGTGGCATTCCCTTGTGGTTTTGCCAGCAAAGTGGCTTCAGAGTAGCCAGATTTCTCACACATTGCCTGGGAGTTACCAAAAAATATTCCCCAAGAGAGTGAGAGAACTAAGCAAAGCCAACTTTCTAGAATAACGTAGCCTTAAAATTCACACAGCCTCACTTCTGCCATATACTATTCATCAAGGCATTTACAAAGGTCCACCCAGGTTCAAATGGAGGGAACATATGAAGAGCATTACTGTCACGCAGTAATAAAAGCATGTAACATAGACCATGTTTGATGTGCCCATATCTCTGGAAAATTCAACCTGTCACATTCAGCTACATGGGTCACTTACTTTTGGAAAAGTGATTAACAAAGAGAAGAATAGCAGCCAAATTCTAATGTCTGCTTTAGGATTACAAATTTAATTGGGAAAAATAAACATTTGTTAACTTGAAACACCAGACATAATCAGAGACTCAGTCCTTCAAAATATTAACTTGGCTAGAACTAGTATGAAAAGCAAAACTGTAAGCTCTAAATTTCAATTATAATTCAAATGCTTCATCACTTTCATTAGAATACCAGTAATTTTAACAATGAGGCACAATGCTTCACTTTGTTCAATTAGCCCCAGAAATTTCTGGGTAGAGAGGTGCTTATTATTCTTTCCTGGGGAAAATGAGCTTCCTTTTGGAATGCTGCTAGAGCCAACTTTCAGTAGAAAACATAAAAGCTCCAAAGCTGAATTGATTCAGGACAGACCGACTATTTATTCAACAAAGACTCTGTACCTACTACGAGCCAAATGATCTTTGAGTCACTGGGGACACAGCAGTGAGCAAGTAACCTATGCCAGCATAGGTTATATATCCCAACATTTAGGGCCACAGAACAGCAAACATGTTCACTGGGTAAGCTTAGAAAAAGAAACTTAGGATGGAACCAGAAGAAATGAAAACAATTTGGGAGGTTGCTTTGAGGAGAAGCAGCCAACAAAGGAACCTGAAAGGAGTTTCTAGGACACAGGAGAATAGGAGGGAAAGGGGAAATCTGAAAACTCAGGATAAATGAATATTTCTAGAAGAGAGGGTCAATTGTGTCAAGTAAGCTAAGGACTGAAGACTAGAACAAATATAGCTTAGGAAACTAGACTTTAGGATAAAATTAGGACAATATTCTGCTATTTCAAACACCCTCTAAATGTGAACAGATGCAGCACTATTCCCCCAACCTATAGGGAAGGCCTGATATGTGACTGCTGAGAAATTTTAAATCACATAAGGCAATCTAGGCCTGTGGTTCTTAAGCATAGTTTCATACCACAACTGAGTGATGCAGTAAGATGTAAAGCATATCTCAAGCTCTTCAGAGAGAGAGAGAGAGGAGACACAGAGAGGAGATACAGCAGGCTAGTATAGTAAGGCTAACAGAACCTGACCCTTGGAGCATCTTATAATAGATCTACATCAACATTTGTATCAATGAGGAAAAAATTCTGGGAGCCACCATCCACAGTACATTGCAAGTAGTAGATATGGGAAAAATACACTACAACAACTATGCTAGTTATTTAAGTTAATGAGAGAGAATTCATGCTTTTATATGGGACACCAAGAGGTAGTGCACGTGGAAGAAAAATAGTGATTAAGGGTGTGGTTCTGGGCTCTGGCCACCCTCTGCTTTATGGCTCTGTGATCTTAGGTATGTAAGACAACTAGTTGGTGTCTCACTTTCACCATCCAAAGAGTAATAACAACACCTCTATCACTGAGTTGTTGCAAAGTTTTATAAAGAAAGTGCTGCAAAGCTCTTAGTACTGTGCCTGACACATGTACTGACACATGTGCTGACATAGTAAATGATCAAAAAGGGCTCACTGTTGCTATTCTGGTTACTCAATGGCTCTTAATGGTACAGTCCACAATATCCTGGCCTGAATTCTCACCATCTCTGGATCACTAATAGTTCTATACCTTCCTGATGACATTTAGCCTCCCTGGACCTGGTTTCCATAACTATAAAATTAAGAACATTCATCTACATCGGTGAATGTTAAACTCTGTTCTGACAAGTCTTAGACAGTCTGAGAATCTGAAGAAATGGGGCAAGGCAGCAGGCCTCTGAGTTCCTCTCTCCCTTCCACTGCATAACCATGTTTCTCAGTATTATACACTGCTTAGATAGAGATCGTGTTTGGAAAAAGACTTTTACTTAAAAACAAAACAGCAAATGTTTAACACATGAGTTTCAATTGTGTCTAATACCCCACATTTCCACAGATCAAAGTGATGTGGCAGGAGTCACTGGGGAATGCAGCTAATCAAAGCAACAGCCAAACAGGACACAAATGAGAGCTAATTCATCACTAAGACAAGATGTTCTGTATATAAAGTTGCACTACACACCTCACTCTCAAGTAATCTTGTATTCCAACCCTGTTGTTAAAATAGGAATATTTTTAGTAGTAGATAAAGATATCCCTGATAATTATTTGCCTGGTGAATTCAATTCTCTTACAGTGGGTAAATGGTGGGGAAAGACTGTGCCTCAGGCAGTGTTCTCTGGTGGAATATCTTTGAACCAAATATATTGAGTTGAGCAGTCTTAACTTTGACAAAGTATTTAGCCTCTCAGAATCTAAATACCCTCATCTGTGATGTGAAAAAGTTATACAAGTTCACATATTTGCCCTGGGAGCCACTGCTTCACTCATTAATTCATTCAGAAAATTTTTATAGGAAACCAAATTATGCCAAGCATAGTGTATGATGAAAAGCAAAAATTACTGCCATAATAAAACAATTCCCAAATAAATGTATACCAGCAACAATTGACAGTCTATAACAGCTGTCCCCAACTTTTTTGGCACCAGAGACCAGTGCTCCTATGAGAATCTGATGCCTGATGATCTGAAGAGAAACTGAGGTGGTAATGCTAGTGCTGAGAAGTGGCTGCAAAGACAGAAGAAGCTTCACTTGCTTGCTCACATGCAGCTCGCCTCCTGCTGTGCAGACCAGTTCCTAACAGGTCACAGACTGGTACCCATCCACGGCCAAGGGGTTAGGGACTTCTGGTCTATAGGAAGACATAAGGAAACATATCTACCAAATTGTTCATGTCTAAACAATTGGAGGCACCTAATAAATGCTAACTGCCTTCTTTCTTGAATTTCCTTCTTTCATAGCATACATAAATTATAATTAGTATGGGTGAAACAGAGCTACAATTCATTCTCTTCTTTCAATTCTGATTCCTGGCTTTCTTGCTCTTCAAATTTGTGAAACTGGTTTCAGATGTCCTCAACAGAGAGAATACTAGGGAGCTAAGTCTCCATTATTAAGATCTAGGATTGGGGGAAAGGAAGCAAAGGAGGAGAAAAGCTGGGCCAGGTAAGAATCAGAAGGAGAGACTGAGGAAAGATTGAATGGATGGTTCTGGAACAACTCTAGGGCACCAAAATGTTGGAGAATGGAGAAATACAGCGGAGGGAAACCAACTGGATCCCATTTCTCTGAAAGATTCAAGTTAAGACTGAATTTTATTTTAATTAATCTTGAGTACTTGAGCTGTACTTCTTGAATGCAACTCTATAGGGAGTAGACCACCCAAGGGCCTCAAAATGTATCTGGAATTCATAAGATCAAGCCCATTGCTCCTCTAAAAGCTGGAAAGGGGGACTTACAAATGAGACAGACTGAGAGAGGCAATTTTATATATCCCACACACCTGGATTTCTCTGAATAGGGAAACTCCTGATAATATTTAAACTTAAGTCTCAAGACAAGAAGTACTATACATGTAATACTTTCACATCAGCCTACTCCAAACTGTGAGCCATCCTATTAGCAACCTATGCTCTGGCACCTGGTATGATCCCCTGGAAAAAGATTATAGATCCAGTGCAATCTAAGAGAGGACTCTCAACTGTGCAGGGACATTTGTTGCCTTGATGATGAGCTCTGAGAAGAAGAGGAAAACAAGTTCAGAAGTACTTTGATCCTCTATTTTGTCTCTTATGTTTTCCTTTTGGGCCAATGACTTGTTTCAGCACTAATAATTTGCACTTCAGGCAAACATCAATGTATAGTAATGCCCTGACTAGTAATGACTGGTCTAATGATGGAATCAAGTCTCTCAAATAAACTCTAAATTAATTAGTCACAGACCATTTTACTGTTAGGCCAATGAAGATGGCAAGGAACACTGGATTAGAACTTGCTTTGACAGATGCTCTTTATTAATTCTGGCATCTCTATCAGTCTGTGATATCCCACTTCTGTCAACCCAGCAAGGACCACAGTAAAAAAAGAAGAGGAAAGGCTCACATAGCTGTCATAGTGGAGAGGACTCCAATGGAGAACCAGTCATGACACCTGAGAAAAAACTTGAACTTTCATTGTTTTCTGTCATTATTTTGCCAATTATCGAGCAATTTTATTTATTAGTACATGAAAGGGTCTCTTTTAACCTCTCCACAATGTATGTGTTTGGGACAAAGTTTAAGAGGACAGATGAAGAAAGAAGATTGATTCATTCTTAATCAAAAATCTATTCAAAATAATTTTCCTTTAAAGACCTCTTTCTTATCTTTCCTAATTCTTATTCCCATTTCTAAGAAATATTTTATTGAACTCTTGGGGTAAATCAATATTTTAAAGAAGCATTTGATAAAAATAGCACTCCTTGTTTGTAATCCTGGCTGCTTTTCACAGTCCCCTTGGAGGAAGGCTCACTTTTGCCAGCCTACTTAGACATTACCAACGGTGTGCAAAAACACATCTCTTGAAGATAGCTGCAAGGTATTTCTTCCAGGTTTACTCTGAGCTCTTTGTGTTTAATAAATTCCCCAGGAAAGAGCATTCAAAATTTATCATCTCCCTGTTCTCTGTTGCCCAGCACTGAAATAGTGTGCTACAAATATACCTACACTGAACTAACATCTTGAATAGAAAAAATGTAACCTCAAGTATTTTTTTTTCCTCTTATCAATAGTCCTGCTATCAATACATCCTTTTTGGTACTATGTTAGTTAGCTAGAGCTGCCGCATCAAAGTACCACAGATTTGGTGACTTGAACAACAGAACTTGATTATCTCACAGTTTTGGAGACTAGAAGTCCAAAATCAAGGTGTCGGCAGGGTGGGTTCCTTCTGAGGGCTGTGTGAGAAGGGTCTAACCCTGGCTTATAGATGGCTGCTTTCACCTTACAACTGTTCACGTATCTGACTTCTCGATGTCTGTCTCTATGTTCAAATTGCCCTTCTAATATGGACACCAATCATAATAGATTAAGCACAACCCAAATGACATAATTTTAATGGAATCCCCTCTGCAAAGACCCTATTTCCAAATATGGTCACTTTCTGAGGTTCTGGGGGTGAAGATTCCAACATACCTTTTTTTTGGAAGGGACACAATTCATCTCTTAACAGAGACCAACAAAAGAATTCTGACTTTTAAAAAAGTAATGTATCAGAAAGAAATGATACTATCATAACACATTTCTCTGTTAAGCATTTAGTCTGTGCCAGACACAATACTATAAAGTGAAGAAACAGTGAGAAACAAAATGATATCTCTATACTCTTGGATCTACCTTCTGTTTCTGCTTCCTCCTCCATCCTGTAGAAATGTGGGTGAGCTAGGGCACCAATACTCTAGTTGGAAAAGCACATGAGCTTCTATTTTCTTCTCCTTGCCCCAGGTAGAAGCAGCAGCAGTGCTGCAAGGCTGGATGGATAAGGCATCCAACTCGTCAACCCAGAACAATGGCTTCCTCAACTGAATCTATGTAGAAGTGACCAGTCTGCTCTCCTTCATCTCTTTGATATTAAGCTCATGATAATTTTAGTAGAATTGTGAGTAATCGGAAAAGTAATACCACCCATTTTTCCAATACTTTCTTTCTGGCACTGTGCCAGAGATTTATCTATCACACACCATTTAATGCCATTTTCAGAAGACAAGGTGGTCATTATTAGGTCCATTTTACAGAAAAGTGAGGCTTGGAGAGATTAATTACCTTACTAAAACCATCACCTAGTGCATAGTGAAGGGGAAATCTGAATTCAGGGTGCCAGAACAAAAACCCCACACTCTTAAGCCTAATGCAATAGTGCTTCAGCCAACTTTAGAACTTCCGTCAATCACCCAATATTGTGTTCTGTGTTTTTGTTGTGTATGTGTAAATGAAATATCTATTTTCACCACAAAAATCTATCACCATTGTCAACCCATTAGCAATAAACTTTACGCTCATTAGAAAAACCTTGTAGCTTTTTCTCTTGTCTATGCCTGTGACATACCAGATTTAACCAAAATAAAGCCTGAGCCAACTGATTAGTATTTGATGTGTTCAAAAGCCTAATGGTTCTTTACATGAAACTTCTGACAATGTGCAGCCCACTTAATTACTTGCTTGGTTTTAAAGCTTCATAATAGTAAAACAGAATAATCCAAATGACTGGTCAATGTGGTAAGTGATATTTTAACTTCCACTCAACCCTCAAACTGTGAAGAAAATGTACTTATCCAAAATCCAATACTTGCAATTTTTCTTTTAACTGTTGTAAGTCAAAACCAGCTAAATTGATTTTTTTTTCCCTTTGACTTCTGCTAAAAAGTTCATTCTTGAACTTATTACGTTTGTTGCTTTTTAGCCCAGAGGAAATTTTACAGCCAAATAAAACCCTAAAAATCATGAAAATATGGTAGAAGGTAGAAGGATTCTACAGATCTTTGTAACAGAACAAATATGTCTTGATGAGCTGCCTTTTATAAATTAGACATAATTAAATGTTTAACTAAAAGTTTTAGATAAGTCTTAGTTAAACATTTTAACACCTTAATTAACCTAGCATATTAGAAAGTTTTTGGGCAATGTCTTCAAACTTCTCAGTAGGAGATGACACGACCAAAGCATGCAGAAACCCCTGGGACATTATTCAATAACTTTATCAATATGTATGCCCAAGTTTCGGTTTTCCCACAATCCTGAAAAGCAAATGTTATTCCTCTAATGTAGGGAGGAGACAAGAGAACTAAGTGTTAAATCAAGCTATATTCAGAGACCGCAATATGCTGATCAACCCTATGGCCAGGCCATGAGGAGACCTGCAGAAGAGTTTCTGCTAGGATTACTAACAAACCATTTACCTATACTATGAAGGGAAAACAGGAAAATAGAGTCTTTAAGTTTTGCCCTACACAGAATGAAGTCATTTATTCTCTATGGCTAAAACCATGGGGAACCTATGAAGGCTGGGAATTGCCAGCAGGCCTTTTATGCTGAATATTCTGTATGCCCATACCATCACAGGAAAATGGGTAAACAAAGTCTTTAACCTGAAACTCATAGAAACTAACAATGATAACTAAACTGAATTCCTTGAACACTCAGGGTCCTTCTCAGTGTCTTTCTCTGTCCCTCTCATTGTGTCTGACTCTCTGTCCCTTTGAGTTTCTCTCACCCTCTGCCTCTGGGAGGAGACCATGCTATGTCTATGGAGTATTATCCCTTCTCTAATAAACTTTCCTTTTGACTCTTAACTCTGGCATGCTCTTGAATTCTCTGCGCTCAGTCAAAAATTTTTCTCTTTTGGTGCAGGACCACTCAGGGACTTTGGCCTGTCCTTCATCACCTCTTACCTTTTCTACTGTCAGTGCATCTTGATTAAGTGTCTCAACAATTAAGGAAGAAGAAGAGGAGGAGGGAGAGGAAGATAAGAGAAAGAAGATGAATAATGTTCTGCTGCAAGCCCATAGAAATTGATCCACTAGATAAAAACCAAGAGTTCATCTGATGCAGGAATTTACTGGCAAATGGTCATCATTAAATAAATGATGAAAATGAGACTCAAATGCAGATCCTATATCTCATTCCATTATATCAAGCTCTCTTCTAAATGATAAACTGGCAAAAAAAAAAAAAAGTGCCTATCCTAGGTCTCCTTTGCTTCTTTTAAGATTGTTGAATTAAAGAACTATGTGACACCTGGAGAAAATACTGGGCAAAGTGCCTCTGCCAAGCCCTGCGAATACTGTGAGCTTTTAAGGCCAGAGTCACAGATAAATGATTTCGCTTAAAATATCACTTAAGAATGTTGAAATAAGCAAACACTAATAGATTAATATTACTTTGACCCAAAGCAGTGTTATCTACCTTCTTTTCTTGTCCATATTGGCCATTGCAAAAAAAAAAAAAAAAAAAAGAAGAAGAAAAATTAGGGATTTCTGTTTAATGGTATAGAGTAGTTTTAGTTTCTCAAGATGAGAAAGTTCTGAAGATCAGAACATGAGTGTACTTAACACTACTGAATTGTACAGTTAAAATAGTTAAGATAAACTTTATGTTGTATTTTTTACCACAATTAATTTTTTTAAAGAAAAGGAGTGAAAGAAAGAAAAATAACTCTCTCCCCTCTCCTTGCATCCCCTTCTTCCAATGAGATATCTGTTTTGGGGATGAAAAGATGTGAGCATAGTGGAAAGATATTTTGAAGACAAAACTGAAAAGACTTGGTGTATTACCAAATATGGGGATGAAGAAGAAGGAAAACAGGATTCTTGAAAACTGCAAGAGAGAATGAACTAGAAGAAGCACTTTTGGAGGATAGCAGGGTTGGAAAGACATGTGAAGTTCATCTAAATAGACAGCACCAGCAAGGAGCCAGCTCTGGGGGTTCTGGAGCTCAGGAAGGAGGGGTAGGGCAAAGATTCTGTGTTATTTCTACTGGAAACACTAATTTTTGGTCAAACCCTATGCCCTTCTAAAATCTTTTTCTTCTATTGTTAATAATGATAAGTTTGTATTTATAAAAATATGTATGGATTTATCTTATGTTTCTTACATAATACCTCACATATAAATAATTCTAGACAGGTATTGGACAGACATTGAGTCATTTGTGTAAATTAAAAACAGGTATCTAACACAACAGAATCATTAAATAAAGTTGCTTTTTGTTACTTCTATATGTTTCATTTATTCAGTTTCCAATGCCTTTTTTGAAGTTATTTCCATCTCATCACAGCTACTTTGACCATTATGCAGAATCAAATGCTGAATTTAGGCAAACATGGTGTGTTCAATAAACAGGTGGATTTCTAACAGAACACCAATCAATTCAGCAAGTGTGGTCAAGCCAGCTGTGTCTGTCAATGCAATAATCAGTACCTGGCAGCATCTGCAAGGCCAGCCTGCCATCAGCACTTACAAGTTGGAATTGGAGAGGGCTCAGCAAGTTGACAGGCGAAGGTTTTTGCAGCACCTGTCTATAGTGTATATGAATGCCTCTGGGCAATACCATTAATTCTCTACTTTCGTGGACGCTAAGACTGGTTCACAAATTTAGGAGGGAAATAAAAAAGACAAACAGAGCTAGCCTCTGGCTGAGAAAAAAACACTTGAATGAGAAGTACCCAGATATAGGGAAACAGAACAGGGGAAAGAGGAATGAAAAAGACAGGAAACCACCAAATGAAAGCAGTCATGTTTTTTTTGCAGGTAGCTGTTAAAAAAAGTCTTTGAGGCTTTTTTTTTTTTTTTAAATTAGAGATGTTCTTGATAAATATGCAAAGAATTCAGACCAGGGTTTCTTAAGCAAGTTTCCACTGCAAGGCATATTGCAGGCACAAGTACTTTGAATAGAACTTTGTGACTTATTTATCTGACATAGTAACAGCTTCCTCAGATCCAACCATCACTTTTATGTACTATAAGATAACAACAGGTTATGTGATTTTAGGAAATTGAGCATATAAACAGGTATATATCCAGTGAATATTAAATGCCCACTTTTATCTCTTAGAGCTTGATGTGTGAAGGTAACCAACTTAAAGACATTGGAAAGATTGTATTCATATGGTGACATTTTCTAAGAATTTGTTTTTTAAAACGCAGGTTTATTACACTAATGTTCCACAAAACACAACAGTGCATGAATAGCAGGTCTGTCCTCTGACTTGTGAAGGCGAATTCTGTCCTCAATTCATTCGAGAGGAAAAACAATATTACAGATAATGATATAACAAAACCCATATTTCTACACTGCTGGTTCTTTCTGAGGCTGGTGGTTGCACATAAAACCTTACAGGTGTTTATTTATTCTTATGCCTCTGACTGCTGAGTTTTAACTACATATGTCTACACTGACATTGTTAATTCCAGAAAGAAAACTCAAAATATATTTGATTTCAGAACTCCAGCAGTAATTCAAATGCATGCGCTTGGAGACTGAATCATTGATAATAATGGAGAAACCACATAACAGTTCATAAACTAATCTCTGTGTTTATGATTCTTAAGACTACACATGAAATGAATTAAAATAGTAAATCTCTCTGGGGTGTATTTACTATATGTGAGCAGTGAAATTGTGACAACTGGAGCACAGCATCCAATCATAATGATCATAATAATAGCTAACATTTACATAGCAAGTACTTTAATTTACTCAATTAATCCTCCAATAATCCTATGAGGTGGGTACAATTACAATTCCTGTTTCATGGTGAGAAAGTAGCATGCTAAGAGAGCTCCCAAATTAGTAATTTGCAGACTGGAATTAAGGCCAATCCCATCTGATTCCAGAATTTCTGTTCTTAATGCTATACTGCCTCTCGGGCAATTTGTTATATCTTAAAATACAGGTGTATTTGTTTGCTAGAATTGCTGTAACAAAATACCACAAACAGAATGGCTTAAATAAAGGAAGTTTATTTCCTCACAGTTCTAGATATTGGAAGTCCAAGATCAAGCTGTAGACAGATTAGTTTCTCCTGAGGCCTCTCTCCATGGCTTGCAGAAGGCCCTCCCTCTGTATGAACTCCTCCCTGGTGTCTTTGTGTGTGTCCTGATTATCTCCTTCTATAAGGATACTAGTCAGATTGGGTTAAGACCCATCCTAATGGGCCTAGTTTTAACTTAATTACCTATTTAAATGCCTTATCTTCAAATAGTCTTTTTCTGACATACCAAAGGTTAGGGATTTAATGTAAATTTGGAGGAAACACAATTTAGCGTTGAACAGCATGCGTATTATAGTAACATCCCACAAAATACAACAGTGAGAGGATGGCAGTACTGGCCTCTCGCTTGTGAAGACACAAATATTTAGGACCTCGTTTTGGATTTTCTACATATAATGGGTTCTGGGAATGTGATGTTTAGAAACTATGTTTATCAGAATAATGAAGGGCCTTCAAGAAAATATCCTCTGAGTTTTTTTCATAATAACATCCTCTGATGACATTATATGTGTTTGGGAGTAGCCAGCATGATTTAGTTTGCTGCTTTAGAAGGAACTCAACTAGGGCGTTTGAAAATGTGATCATAAAACCATAATTCTGCATTGAGATTTCAGTTTTGTCACTGTTCTGAGTAGAGTTAATTATCATTTTAAAAAATTGTTATTTTAAATTTTTTTAGACTTTATTTCTTAGACCAGTTTTAGGTTTATAACAAAATTGGGAGAAAGACAGAGAAATTTCCCCATTCCCTCACCCCCACCCCCCCACACAAAAGCCACCACCATTATCAACATCACTCACCAGAGTGGGGCATTTATTACCAAGGATGAACTACACTGACACATCATAATCATTCAAACTTCATAGTTTACTTGAGGGTTCACTCTTTGTGTTGTATATTTTATGGGTTTGGATAAATATATAATGACATATATCTACCATTATGATATAATGTATTTTCACTACTTTACAAATCCTCTGAGCTCTGCCTATTTCTGTCCTCCTAACCCCTAGCAACCACTAATCTTTTTGTTGTCTCCGGAGTTTCACCTTTTCCAGAATATCATATAGTTTAAATCACAAAATATGTAGCCTTTTCAGATTGGCTTCTTTCACTTAATAATATGCATGTAAGTTTCCTCCATTTCGTTCATGACTTGATAGCTCATTTCCTTTTAGCACTGAATATTCCATTGTCTGGACATATTCTCACAACTTTTTGTTTCAACCCAAGATGCCTAAAACTGAGCTGGGTAAGCTCCTTCACCCAAAGCAGTAGCATTCGAGAATTCTCTTAGATGTTATTTATGTTTTCTCTTTTGCTCTCTTCCTTCCTAACCACATGCTACCTCATCCTATGGATACAAGTATATTCTTTGCCAATTATTTTCTATATTATATGTGTGTATGTTGTAAAAAAAAAAAGTATAATGCATTGATTTTTTAGTATATGATCAATTTATTTAAATAATATTTTACTATAAATCTTATCCTTGTTCTTATATTTTTCTTCCACCATTATATATGAAAAATACATTAAAAATATCCATATAGTTACATGTGGCTCTCCACCTATGCTGTCCAATAAATCAGCCATTACTCACAAGTGGCTAGTGAGCATTTAAAATGTGGCTAATGCAAATAAGAAACTGAATTCTTAATTGAACTTCAATTAATCTAAATTTAAAAACTGGTATTTTATTAAATTATTAGAACTTTAAAGTATTTTTAGAATACTTTGAGTATGTGAATCTATTTTTTTGGTGTATATTTTATGAAATCTAAATATGAAAATAAGGATCAAGTATTTCAAATGAAAATTTAGCACCTGATTAAAGTATGCCGTACATATAAAATATATACCAGATTTTGAAAACTTTGTACAAGCAAAGAATGTAAAATATCTCATTAATGATTTCTGTATTGATATGTTAAAGTAATAATACTTTGAAAATACTTGCTTAAATAAAATATAACATTAAAATTATTTTCACCTATATCTTTGTATTTTTTAAATGTCGCTACCAAAAACTTAAAATATCACATTACATTTCTATTGAACAGTATTGCTCTAGGTTTTAAACCCCCTGATGACTTCTCTGTATTCTATCACAAGCATAAACCCAAATTCTACTTCTCCATTTCCCTATCAGCAGGTAGATAGGTTGCTTCTAATTCTTTGCCATACCAAACAACTCTAGAATTTCTGTATTTGTGCATCCTTACTGGTACTTGTTATTATCTAAATTTCTTATTTTTTTTTAAATCAACCTGATGGGTATAGGGTAGTGTCTCTTATTATAATAGACGTATCTATAAATAGTAATCTAATAAATATGACTAAATATCTCTTCCAAAAACATATTAGCCATTCAAATTTCTCTTTCTGTAAAATTGCTCATTTAAGTATTTTTCACTTTTAAACTTCTGTTAACTAGTTAGCTAGAAGTAAAAAAAAAAAAAAAAAAAAAAAAAGTATGTCCTCAGTATAAATCTCTAAATCTCTTGTCAGCTATTATAAATATTTCCAATATTTTCTCTTGATTTGTCCATGGCTTCCTTCACTGAGCATAAATCTTTAATGATAAATTAGTTCCTCAAGTTTTACCTTTATTATTTTAAGAAATGTTACCCCAGCATGAAATTATAAAGAAATATCTTATCTTTTCTACCTATAATGTTATAGCTTCACCTTTCATATTTGGATCTTTAGTCTATCATGAATGTCTGTAGCACTTAGAGCAGATGGTTCTCAATCTGACTGGAATAAGGTACTTCTTCCTTAAGGATATGATCAAAGCCCTAGATTCTATCTCCATAAGAAAACACATGCATATGACACTGTGCACATAATTCCAGAGAGTTCTCAGATCTCTACCCAAAGCCTTTTGACATAGCATACTATGATCCATGGAATCCAGGTTAAGGATGCTTAATTAAGTCTTACCAGTCCTACCACTTATTTTAACACTTCATCATGGTATTTCCTAAGATTTTGTTCACTCTCTATATTCCAGGTTACCTCATATTCTCAATTAGTTTATGAACTCTTTTAGGGCAGAGACCAAGATTCAGATTATCTTCAAGCTTTTTCATAGTACCTGACAGCAAAAAGTACTCAATAAATAAATCCTTAGCAATTGGTACCTCAGAAATTGGACTCAGAGAAGACTGTAGCTTATTACTCTAAAAAGAGCTCACAATTAATTCACCCATTCAATTAACATTCATTGAGCTTCTTCATGGCTTCAGGCCCTGGACTAGATGACAAAAAGTCAACAAGGAAAATGACATAGTTTCTGCCTCTCACAGAATTCCTAGTCTAGTGGAAAGAGCAGAGGAGAAACAATTATAACATGTGGCATAAATGCTCTCCCAAAGAAAAGAGAGGTTCTATGGGACTGCACGAGAGGATGGCACCTAATGGAGCTTTTGTGGGTGAGGAAGGGTGGGTTTCTCAGGAGGAGCCACATTTAGGCTGAGATCCAGAAAATGAGTGGAAGGTAGGCAGCCCATCTAAGAACCATAGGAAGAAAAAGAGGGACTCCTGAAAATCACTCTGTAATTAATACTGTGAACCAGCTGGAGCACTCCTTATGCTGCTTCTGAGATCAGAAAAATAGCAGGTTCAACATTCAGCAAGAAAAATCAAGATGACCTATCTATCACAAATACAAATCAATCACACTACTTCATCATTTACAACCCATTGGTGGCTTCCCTAGAGTAACCAAATAAAATACAGGTCACCCAGTTAAATTTGACTCTCAGATAAACAAAAGATATTTTAGCAAAAGTATGACCTATACAATATTTGAACCACAGTTACACTAACAAAGTATTTGCTATTTATCAGAGAGTCAGATTTAACTGGAAGTGCTGTGTTTTTATTTGCTAAATCTGCCTGTCCCATGCAATTAAAATTGTACTTAAAATACAATCTGACTCCTCTCTACATTTTCAATCTCATTTCAGTCCATGCTATGCCTTGCGTACCATGCTTCAAGCACACTGACTTTCTGGGAGGATGAGAACATGCCAAGCTCCATCCTACCTCAGCACCCTGGTTGCAATATTTTCTTTGTTAGGAATGCTTTTCTCTTTCACTCAGGATAGTTGGTTTCTTGTCATCTTTCAGCTATCACTTTACATGTCATTTCCTAAAGGTGCCTTCCCTAACCACAACATACAAAGTAGGCTATCCCAATTTTCACATATACATACAAATGTATGTATGTATGTGTATCAACATGTATAAACACACACACATACATACACATATACTGGCATATATGTATATACCAGTCCATAATAATTATTATTTTTACTTGTTGCTTAACAATCTCCCTCACCATAATATCAGAGATTTCTTCTGCCTTTTGTATCTCAAGTATTTAGTAATCTTCCTGTCACATATTAGGTACCCAACAACTCCTTATCAAATAATAGAATTCTTCTTTTAGTATTTTCCCTGGTGTTGCCAAATCACATGTTTTGCCTGCACATGTCATCATTCATTAAGATGTGTGTTGGTCAAGGCAAAACATACTGCCTGCACAGAGAAATCTCTACACGTGTTCCAGGAAGATTAAAGGACTACCAAGATGAAGGATGGTCAAGAGCCTAGCAACTATAATACTAGGAAAAAATCTTTCTAGGCATATAAAAAATTAAAGAGAAATCAGGTCTGTGATTTGATGACACTCCCACTTTGTTTTTCTTTCCTACCAGTCATACCTAAGTCATGCCTAAGGTACTCAGGCTGCACCTATTCAGCCTTCTTCTTCTTCTCTTGCTACTTTAACACCATCACTTCACCTCCCCTAAACAATCCTTTGCTAATGTAACCTTACATGATGTTCACAGGTGAAAAGCCCAAATACTGAATATAGGAAAAATTTTTTTCTTAAAAATGTGTATATATACACATACATATATGTACAACACACTTCTTAGTATGCTATCTGCAGCCCTACTCAAATTAGGTATTTTATACACGTGAACCAGAAATCATGCACATGGTATTCTTCTGAAGGATTATTATGAGGAAAAAACACCTAAATACATTTATTAAGAGGATAAATTTAATGATTTTGTTCAATCATTAAAAAGGTTATAATTATAAACTATTACAAGTAGTAAAATCAGTTTACCTTGATAATAACTCCACACACGAATTATTTATTTTTCAATCATAGAATTTACAAAAATTTTGGATTAGATTGAAATTTCCTTTTAGAACCAAATGACAAGTTGCAAACAATTTATTAGAAAGAAATAGGAACAGACAAAAGTTAAATAAAGAAGAAAGGTTACACAGTATAAAATCACTTTAAATCATGAACTTATATGAAATTCTAACATAGAATCTGGAAAACACTTCATATGTGGGTGAGATAAAATATAAGTACCAGATCAGAAAACAGAAGGTCAGATCAGAAATAATATACAAGGTTTATCCCAACCAATAAATGGCAAAAGGAATGTAAATGTACCCTATAATTCTGTCACTAATGGGCTGATATACTGCCCCCAACTCCAAGCAAACATTTCTTAATAAGCATCATGGTTTTTAAATTATTGGGAACTCTATCAAAATGATGGAACAAGGAAGTTCATTTACAATCTTGACAGCTGTACATTATTTTTCTAAAGATAATGCTGACATCAAGGCTTCTGCCTGATCTGCTTATTAATAATACCAAAAACAGCATTTACTCATCACTTACCAGGTGTCAGGTGCAGGCTGAGCACAGGACAAGAGTCTAAAAGTGATACTTTGTTTTCTTTATTGTTGTGATGATGGTTGTTGTGGTTGTTTGTGATTGCCGATCTCTTGACACACTGTCTTTATATGAAAAATTTTAAATTACTGCTTAGCCTCTCCCACAATAATGACATTTCATCACCTGTCACTAGTGAGAATTGTATTTCCTTTTTGTAAATTAAGAAACCAATGAAGTGAGAATGTATACTTGTGCTGCATGCTCCAAATTCCCACTTAAGGTAATGTGCGCATGCGTGCGCGTGTGTGTGAGTGTGTGTGTGTGTGTGTGTGTGTGTGTGTGTGTGTGTGTGTGTGTGTATCTGTCTTTGACCAGAAAGGACAGTTGCTCAAATAGGAAAAAAAATATCTTGTCAAGATATGATTCTCCACAGGAGTAAAAAGAATAGACTACCCCCCATTCCAAAGTACAGCCTCATATCTTTGAGCCACATCTGAAACACTCCTCTTGTGCTGAGATTCTCCAATACACAGTCAGGTTTTTTTCAGAAGGCACTGCATTGTCAGCTCCAGCTTACAGCACAGGGAAGTGATATCTCGAGTAGGCCTCTCCTTGTCACTTTCCTCATACTTGGCACATACAAAAATGCCTATCAAACACTATTTAACACACATGGTTTCAAGGATAAGAAAAAAAATAACCACTTTACAATGAAAGACTAACTAGAAAAGGCAAAGAGATATCCACTGACAAATGCATGGTGATAGGCTTTCTTCTATTAATTCTCAGATTTATTTTGGGGGTTCCTGTGTCATGAAGATGGTGTTGCATAGAGTTCAAATGCTTTAGTATTTACAACAGAAAAAATTATACTGTAAACTAGGAGGAGAAAGAAGAGGGAAAACCAACAATTTCTAGGCAGTGGCTATGTGGCAAAACACTGTGCGAAACCTTTAGAAAAAGTTCTTTGTTTTTATTTAATCTTGGGGACCTATATGTTTAATAGTCAGGTTATCATCATTTTACAGGAAAGCACACTTAAGCTCAAAAGTCACACAGCTAACAGTGGGAAGTATAACTCAGTTCTGATTCCCAAGCTTACAATCATCCCCACACACCACAAACCCTCCCCGGGCAGCTCTGAAGATTCTAAACAAGGGGTCTCGTGGACTCAGTAAGTACTTGAATCAGCTGGCAAACATGAATATGTTGGATAACATCCAGATACTTAATAAGGAATACTAGTTTAAAGGTGTGGAAAAAAACTGTTCCAGGAACAAGCAAATCTCATTCATGTCCTCTAAAACAACTCATGACTCGCCTCCTTCTTGAGGAAGATATCTGAGAACACATCTCTTCAAGTGCCAACAGCTTTATGTAATTTCCACACTCAGGGCTCCTGAGGCAAGGTGGGGTGCAAGGTCAGCATACAACATTTCTACTTTACCTCTGTAAGTTCACCTTGGCTATAATTTTTTAGAGACACACAGAGGGAATGGAGTCTACATAGGACTTTCCCTAGAAATTTTGGATCAGTGCGGGAGGGGAGAAATGGTGCTCATGTTTTGCTATTCCCATCACCCAGTCCCAATTCTATTATTCAAAGGACATTTTTCAACAGAAATTCTTGTGCACTCCTTACTCTGTAGAAAGTTTAGATGTGCCCAAACAACCAGTAGTTTGATTCCAAGCATACGCATCTGATTCAAGTGCATTAACAGAGGAGGATGTGTGTTTCGCTCTGTTGTTCTTCCAGCCATCTCCCTTACCAGCTGTTAAAATGGTGCTATGATAGCCTCAATGTCATGCAGATTTTACTCCTGATACCAAGAAAGTGGCAGCATTTCTCAAAGAGTCTTTGCTGGCTTGACAGGAAAACAGAAATTGCTTTTTATCAAAATAAGATTTTTTTCATGGGAAGCAGCAAAAGCAGTTTGAAAAAAGGGCACATTTTCTTTTGAAAAAGGTGTTTTTTCATCATGGCAAACAAAAAAGCATGCTTTCCTTTCTCTCCTGAGATTAACCAGACCCATGAAGCCAGCCATCCCTGGTTTATGGAGCAGATATAATCAGTGGTAAAAATCTCGGAGGTCAAATTTCCTAGTTTGAGATTCTTGCTATTCCTGCCTGACAATACTCAAGTCCTTGTCCTAAGCACTCAGGGTCCAATTTTTTTTTCCTATACTAAAAGAGAAACACTCCCACTATTATGTACAGTAGTCACTCTTTATCCAAGGGGGATACATTTCAAGACCCCCAGTAGATGCTTGAAACAGCAGACAGTGCTACACCCTATGTATACTATCATTTTTCCTATATATACATACCTAATAATAAAGTTTAATTTATCAATTAGGTACAGTAATAGATTAACAACAATAACTAATTAAAATAGAACAATTATAATATATTGCAATAAAAGTTATGTGAATGTGGCATTATTAAGTAAGGTAAGGATTAATTAAACACAAGTACTGCCATATCATGACAACTGACCTTATAATCCAGAGGGCTACTAAATGACTAATGGGTGGGGAATGTATACAGCCTGATACACTAGGCAAAGAAATGATTCACATATCAGGCAGAATGGAGTGGGTCAATGTGAGAATTCATCACTCTACTTCATAATGGTATGCAACAAAAAACTTACAGATTGCATATTTCTTAAAAATATTTTTGGACCAACGTTGACCGTGGGTAACAGAAACCACAGAAAGTGAAACAACAGACAAAGCAGAACTACAGTATATTTTCATTCTTGTCATGTACAAGTTTCTAGGAATGGGAGGATGGGTGATTAGGGAGAGAGTGGATTTACTTTCTGAACACCTACTATGTGCCAGGCCAAGCACATCATATGCATTATTTCATAGAAACCTCAGATCAAGACTTTAAGAGGTATTATTATGTTCATATGGCAGATAACAACAACAAAAAAAAAGAAGTTTAGGGGAGTTAACTAAAAATGTAGCTAGTCAGACATGAGTGACAGGGAAACAAAGGAATAGAGGCCCAGCCTGGTGACTGCCCAAAAAACACCCTATTGGTAGTTAGAGAATCCCTCCTGAATCCCCAAAAACAAAGAACAGGAGGGCCATAATCTATAGCTGGTTTAATCTGGCCATAGATGTGTGCATAGAAGGTACTACCCTAACCTGCTCATAACTTCGGCTTCATTATACTGTCATTATAATACCATGTTTATCAGTGAAAGTTCATGAATCTAATTATAACAGATTAACTTCTGAGTAAGCACATGTACACTAGGCAAAGTGCTATATAGCATCCAGGTGTCAATCAAAATGACCTCATGTGCCAATCACCTAGGAATGTCTTTGGAACCATCCATCATGGCCTAAATATCAGTAACAAAATGAGAAAAGTCAAACTACCACTAGTAAGTGGAACACTAGAAAGATCTGAAATATGATCCTTGCCTAATCTGTTGCGTCTGAGCCTTCCCATGCCACCAGGCTGCACTGCCATACCTTTCCTTCATAAAAAGCCTAGTTTAAAATGCTATTCCTTAAATAAACAAAATGTGATATATACATACAATGGAATATTATTCAGCTTTAAAAAGAAATAAAATTCCAGTTCATGTTATAAAATGAAACCTTGAATACATTATGCTAAGTCAAATAAGTCAGAAACAAAAGGACAAATGTTTTATAGTTCCACCTATATGGGGTACCTAAGATAAATTCATAGACATAAAAAATACCACAGAAGTTACCAGTGGCTGTAGGGGAGAATGAAGAATCACTGTTTAATGGGTACAAAATTTATGTTTGGAATGATATAAAAGTTCTGGAAATGAATAATGGTAATGGTTGCACAATATAAATATATTCAATGACACTGAGTGATACACTTTAATATAGTTAAGATAGTAAATTGTATGTTATGTATATATTACTACCATAAAACAATATTTCCTCCTTCTCCGTTTTATAGAAACCACATTTTCCTTGTTTCCATAGCTGTCTTAGAATTATCTCTTGTTAGTGAAGAGACAAAAGCTCATTGACTCTAGGCATGTCATTCTAATCCATTGATAGTGGCTGCCAAGAACATTGTGTTAAGAAGGATACTGAGGATGTTTCCAGGTACACAGGGAATAAATAATATGATTTATTTGTAAAGCCCTTTCACAAGGACACACATAGATATCTGATAAAATAAAACAAAATATTTTTAATTGCTCTTGGAAATGTGAATTGGGAAACACAGACAAAATGGCAATAGCTTAAGGTAGAGAGGTTATGGTACAGACAGACCATGAGGATGGCCATATGCAAGCTGACCTTCTGAAAGCATAGGAACCAGGTAAGCAAGTTAGTCTAAGTAACTGGAAAACATAAAATAGATTTTCTGTGATCATGAAGTTCATGAGTGAGGGCTACCTAGAGTGTTCTTAGTTTTTGTTGCTTTCTCCTGCCAGTGCAAAATACCATGCAATATTTTTGCCCTTCATAAAATTTTAGTATGTATTCCTTAAATCTAAAATAGTCTAAACTCAATAGGGCCTCAGTCTGCGAGGTGGTCATATAATATGTCATCAATGGAGAGCAATTTTAATTCACAGGCTTTTACTATGCTTCATGAGCTTTCTGTACTTTGAAAGACAACATATCCAGATGTATGGAGGAAAATAAGTAGTTGTCCAATTTCTTACTATTGGTATAGATATGACAATATTAAAGTATATAAAAAATTTTTTTAAATTTATATGACTATGAAAACATGTAAAAGAAAAATTTTAACCCTGGGAAATCTCTATACTTTGCCTGAATCATAAACAAAAATAAAGATGATACCGAAAATTATAATTATTGAAAAGGTAAACCACTGAAATCCATCCTCATGTTACATAAAAATGTTTCTCTGGAATGAAAGAAATTCTTTAATTAAAAAATCAACTTTTTAGCTATCTAAAAATCAAATTAAAATGAATTTAGATCACAGAATCAATACTTTGAGACTAAAGATCACTAAACTCTATGTGTTACTGATTGACTGGGAAAAAAACCTGTCTTTTAAAATATGCATCACATAACACTGTCTTTATTTCTTTGAACTTACCCTAGATCCTGCCAACATGTGGTTTATGTAATGGTTAATTATTTGCATTTATATGCCAGGAATATTGGAATATATATTAACTGTTTTTTGTAAACTGTTTCATGTTATTTCTCCTATAAAGAGTACTACCTACTTTGAATAAGAACATAAAAAGTGCTGCATATTTGGGAAGAAAGTAGCTTATTAGGAGAAAAATAAGATTTAGAATTGTAAGGAATCAATACATGGTTCTCTTATGTCATTTTCAGATTTAAAATAAGTGGTAGTACTATTTGCCCCCAGTATGATATAAAAATCAATTATTCTTTTTCTTGTCTTTTTTTTTTCCACTGGAGAATACTTGTTGAGTTTAATCATAAAGAATAATCTTGTTTTTATTTCCTCTATCAATTATTTCTTAGAAAGAAATGCATTGTGGCAATCCTATTCAGAGTCTCAGAAACAGAAATGTTTTTCATTTTTCAAACTACAAATGAGGGTGGGGTGAATGTGGGAAGGAGCTAAGGTCTGGGTATATGAGAGCTCCTATCTCCAAACTTAGAGAAGGCTTTTTCAGTATGGTGGAAATCAAGGGGCACGCTATTGCTTGGTACACACAATGCCTAAGGGTTGGTTGGCTGTCATGCTCCATTCTGATCCACAATGCCAATGAAACCTGTCACTTTCAGGTGTGGAAACACTAGGAAGGAACAGGAGCACCGGAGTTGGATATTCTACAACAAGAGCCCAGTGGATTCCTACCTTTCATCTAAGAAACTTCAGTGATTTAAGAGTAGATGTGTGGATGTTATACAGTGAAAGAACATGTGCAAAATCACAGGGAGACTCTGAGTAAGAGATGAAATGTAATGATCCCAGGCTTTGCCCTGCAACCTTAAGTCCACATCATACGGCCTCTTTACAAAACTCTCTGAAAGCCCTACAGTTTTTACCCTGGTTTGAGTCTCACAGCTGAAGTGTCAGTTTGTAGAGATGGATATCCAACTAAGCTGAGTTTTCTTTTTTTATGCTCTCTCTCAAGAACGAACAGTTTTTCACATTCCAAAATAAAATGCAAACCGATAGCATTTTGTATTTTTGCATTTTGATTCCCTGTTTTGTCAGTGAGTAATTATAGCAAATAAAATCGCAGCTGAATGTAAATTGTTAGGCAACCAGATCACACCAGGATATTTTTCTTCCACAAGTTTTACATCATAGCATGTTAAATATTAAAATATTATAAGTCAAGTAAACAGAGAAGGTTCTTTGCTTAAAGCATTAATTTTAAACAAACATTTCACTGTTACTCAGATCAGATGCTAGAAAACAAATGATGTTTTCTTTCAAATATGGTGAATATATCATCTGGAAGGAAAGCTGACAGGAGAATCACATAGAAATGAGGGCATTTATGACACCAGAGATGAATTTCAACCAGAAGAACAGGAGAAAATTCATGTGTAGGAGAGAAAGAGAATGAAGGACTTACAAAAGGGAATTTGGGAAACAGCAAGAAATAAAAAAGATTGATTTATCCCTAGAAGAGAGAGAGAGAGAGAAAAAAAGATATGTCTTATGTCAAAACACAGAAACCTGACTCAAAGTAAGAGAGGCAGGGAAGAAATCAAACATTTTCTAATACAGTGAATTTCAATTTCCTTAGGTTGTTACCAGGAAGGTAGAAGAAGAATTTTCAGATCTCTGAAAGATTACCAATCAATAAAATACCAATCAATAAGTATTGACTGAGTACCTAATGTGTTCTCAACAATCAAATAGAAAATTAGACATGGTCTTTTCCAGACACTTTACTGCAGGGTTAAGAAAAGAAGTATTGAAACAGTGAACAATGAGAATGTGTGTATTACACACTGTGGAATTAACAAAATGTATAACTCAGAATTCAATGACAGCGAAGTACAGTTACAGTCATAACACTATCATTTTCTGAGCACCTTTTACTTTCCAAGCCCTGGGATAGTTGCCTGATATTTATAATTTCAAAAGTTTAAAACACACATACAAGAATGCAAGAGATCCATGTGAGTACATACTAGTCAAGTGCACTTAGTATTTACAAAATAATTTACTTTTTAGTGTACTTTTGCATTTACTTCCCTTGCACTTAACTATTTTAACCTAATAGATTGACAAATACTATGTTAGTCACGTCATATGCAGTCTCATTTATTTCTGATAAAAAACTCCTTGGTTAATATCATAATCTTCCCATTACATATGAAGAAACTGACACTTAAAGATAGGTAACTTTCTCAAAGTTGCATCTGTAGCACATATGTGGCAGATCTGATATTTAAATGTAAACTCAGCGGGCTTCAAAGCCACTAGAGCACCCTGCATTCATTCCTGGTTCCGGTCTCGTCCTTTAACTTAAAGCTGTCCAAGAGAACACAGATCAAGCAGAAAGCAATCAATTCACAGAGGAGAGGTTTTCCAATCCCAAATAGTAAGATCTGAAAAATGAAAACCATAAAAACATGGTTGTGGTGACAGAGTACACTGCAGTGTGAACCTGCCTTGCAAGCTATAAAAATTAGTAGTTAAGAGAAACATCTTTGGGTTCAGACACCATGGAATTAATTATCACCAAGACACTACTTAATTATTCCACTAAGAGGTAGTAATTTAACCTGACTTAATCTCATTTCTTTCACTGGTAAAATGTACAGCATAACAATGCCTCACAGAAGTATGGTGAGGATTGAATGAGATTATGCATATTAGGTACATAAGTATCCAGGACATAGTAATCTTTCAACAAATGTACTATTTTTGATATTATAAAGTTCTTATTCAAAATTATCTGAGACCCTGTTTGAGAAAAGCATCCTAGAGACTGGTTTGCAAAACAAGGATTTTTGAGGAGGGCACTAACTATTTGACTTATTCATCTTATAGTGTGTATTGACAAAGTGCTTTATTACTTTTCCTAGTCACTCTAAATGCTGTCAACCAAAGGTCATTATCACCTTTTCAGTGCCAACAGGAGTCCTAGATGTGGGGGGCAGTGAGAGATGAGAGATTTATTCAGTGCAAGCAGCTCAATTGTGAAACAGCATGGCTGTGGAACACCTCAGTTGTGACACAGCTCAATTATAATATAGGGCATAAGTGGAACAGAACAGCTGTGAAACAACTGGGGTGAGGCAGGCCAGGTGAGGTGGCCTGGGTGAGGTGACCCTGGTGTTATAGTTCCAGTGTTACAGCTCCTGTCAGGCAAGATAGCTCCAACACCTGTGCTACAAATCCAGCTCCCATGTTGCTGCTCAAGCCAGGAAAATGCAATCTTCGATGGAAACTGGAATTGTGTTCTGGTGAAGCAGATGCAAAGCTGGCTTTTATAAAGAATAGCTCCTGCTTGGTCTGTTCTCATGAAAATGAGGACACCAAATCCTCACAGTTTGATTGTTCCAAAAAGCACTGTCCTGATTGGTCAGATGCAAAGTAGGCTATAGCTGCACATCTCTGATTGGACAGGGGACAAGTCTTAATCCTTTTGGTTGAATTTCAGTCCTAGGAGCTCTCTTATAAGGGCCAATATAGAAGGACGGAGCACAGTGCAGGAGGTTTGCAAACCCAGTCTGTGTCTCTTCTGTAAAATGCAGTGTGGATGAGGAACCTCTAGAAACAATGACTGCTAGACTCTGGTTATGAATCTGAGCCCAATTAACCATGAGGAGTCATTTTGGGCAGGTATATTTTTCTCTACTTCTATCAGAGTAGTAGGCACTTCAAAATTTTTCATTAAGTGCTACAATGGTATAGCAGGAACTGTTGGCCAGCTTATTCAATAAGCTGCCATTAAGCAGAACTCAAGAGAAGATCCAGGGACTAAAAGCACCCAGCCGTGGCATAAACCTGTCCATGACACTGAGTCTCTAATCATCTTCTCAGGTAATTCAGTACTAAGGTTAAGATGGTAAAATGGAAATATCTATTATCTATAGGTACATTTCACTATATAGATATAAAAGTATATCCCAAGGCCTAGCACTATGGTGGCCACATAACAACTTCTTTAACATTACTTAAATAGATAAATACATATGTACATGCACATGATAGGAAACTCACTATGAATGAATATTCTTTCTTTGTTTTCTTTTATAAAGATAATTTTACTAAAATAGATGGGCAGTCAAAACTCTATACTTTGATTTAACCGGACAAATAACCCTCTATTTCCTCTTTGCCTTTTTTCCTTACATGATGTAAAATGAAAAGCACTTGTTAGCCACATTTGTCAAGAAAGCCCACAGGTACTATCTGGCTCATCACAGCTTAACTTATCAATTGCCTTTGTTGTTTGGTGGATATTGATCTGGGAAGACCTTGTATCTTGCTAAAGTCACTTGTACAGTAATTCCTCATTTTTTTTCTAGTCAAGTGTTGCCTGTTTTGGGAATTTCCACCTGACAGCCCCACTGCATCATTAAACACCCATTTAGAGCTTGTTACCTGGATGAATGTCCCAATTAAACCAGCATATTCTTGCCCACAAGTCACAGTGGCAGCAGGTTTAGGCCAACACTTTACAGGGCCATAATTGATATAGAAAATAGTCTGAGGAGCCACGAATTCAGTTTCATTTTTTGTTTACTTCATTCATTCATTTGCTCTTTCAACAAAACTTTGATTGACAGGTCCAAATGTCTATTTCCAAGCTTAAAACGTTGTTTGCTTTCCTGAAGGGACATATTTCTTACCTAATTTTTCTCAATAGCACAGTGTAACTGATCTTGACTCTGCATCAAAAGTACCAAGTGGTAAGCTGGAGGTCCTGACAATCAGAAAACAATATCAATAGCAACAGTGGAAAACTCCAGATATCAGGGTGGCACTATATGGTTGTGTGGGTTGTATACTGTTCAAGTCCAGGAGTACTATTGCTAGGACTATGATATGAAGGGTGGGGGAATGGTAGTGACACCACATGAATGGCATTGAAGTGTGGTATCCCTGACTGACAGTGTTTCCCAGTTCAAGGGGAACAAAATAGTCAGTGTTCGAAGTACAAGGATGTTTACTGCAATACTGTTCCTAATTACTAAAACATAGAAGTAGCAAAATAAATTATGGTACTCGTATACATGAAATCGTACGAAATCATTACAAAGAATGGATAGCCTTATAAATGCCCTCACAAGGACATACAGCAGATCTTCAAATAATGTAATTTTTTTCAATGTTTTCCTTTATAATGCTGACAATATGCCATAGGAACTTAACTTCTGTTTATATCAATTAGCCCTTGCTAAACTAGCTTCCTTATCCCTCATTTTGCTTAAAGTTGCAGTTTCTGAGAACTTATCGACATTAAGTGAGGACTTAACTATTTCTCCAAAACAGACCCTTAAAGGCAAAAATGGAAACAAAATAATATGTATATTGTAATCCTGTTAGTATGTCTTAAATTTATGTATATTGTATGTATAAGGATGTTAAGGGACAGAAAAGGGTCTGAAAGGGTACATACAAGTCTCCTGAGACTGGTGACCCTTGGGGAGAGAGAGGTAAATAGGGGAATTTCATTTTGTATTATGGAACTTGAAATAACATCTTTATGAGAATTATTTATGTATATATATATATACACACACACACACACAAATAGTCCAAAATGACAGCAGAATATATCCAGGAAGTTTATATAGCTTTATACCAACCTGTTGCAATTCATGCTAAACTACTGAATCAATTTGAAGATAACGTTCCTAATGTTACCCTTCCGTGTCAATTACTCAGTTCTGAAAGCACATACAGTCATTGAGCATGTACATTATGTAAAACAGCCTCCTCACCAGTAAAAAGACAGGGAAGGCCACAGCCTTTATGGAGCTTTAGTCCAAATCAGTAAAAAAAGCATATGTATTTTAGAGAGATTTTCAGATTAACTGTTATTTTCCTACTAAACAATTTAATTAACTACAACATTCTAGGCCCTGTAGCTGAGGGAGAAATTTGTTGTGATTCTACTGAAGTTCCTTCCCAGAGACATCTATGCTGCACAGCTCATTCCTTGCCTATCAAATATTCATCCTCCTCACCTATCAATCAACTTAAGTTCTCTCAAACGGGATCCATAAAATAAAAATACTTTACATTCGTAAATGACTTTATACCTTTCCAAACACTTTTACATACATAGAGTCCTAAGAGAGGGATGACTATAATGCAGAAGCAAGACAATATAAATTAATAATATAAAAACCTCCTTCTGTCTGACACACCTTCCTCTCTGCTCTTTACTCATCAAACTTGTTCTTGTCCTTTAGCTCACAGCTTAGGTGTCACTTCTTGCAGGGAGTGTTCTGGGCTGGCTTAGGGGTCCCTTTTGCATATCATTACTTCCTGTTACCCTAACTCCCCAATCTCCCCATGCTGTTTTGTAATGGCCAACTTGGTGTCCCTCTCCATGACACTGTAGCCAAAATCACTTGAGAAAGACCCTGGTTCTGACTCTACATTCAAGGACCAACCCACCAGGTAGGGGTGGAACTGATATTCACATTTTTAAAAGCTCCTCCAGGGGTTCTGAAACAGCTAATCCTAGTAAATAATAATGTAGGTGTGTACTGTATCGATCTCTACATTACTAGCCATTGTAGCAACAGCTTCTAACAGCACCTGTATGTTTTTGGTGCCCAATGGAGTTGTTCTTTAATCCAATGGTTCTTTCAATAGATACTTACTGAGCACCAACAGCATGCTAGACTTCTGCTGAATGATGGCATGCAATGTGCCAAAATCATGATTATTGCATAGTTTTTATGATTATGATTTTCTGGAGTTACTTGATACCTGAAGGAGCTATAGGAACTCAAGTGTAACATGTATCCCTGAGTTCTGTGGCAGGTGGGTCAGAGAAGACCAACTAAGACTTGGGGGATTCTGTCATGCTCATTAGCTAGCAGCATTCAGCAACTTCTGGAATGGCAGCCTTGGGCTCCAAATCCTCAGAAGTATTTAGGGGTGAGGCACAAGCAAAGGGAGTCCACTGCAGGCCAAGAGGTAGACTGCCTCTGTTCAATGTAAGGGTATAGTCATTGAAATAGAAGAAATTATAGTAGGGCTAAGTGGGTTTTCCTTTCAAATTTTACTCTGTGGGCTTTTTAGATAAATTCCTTAAATCTTTCTTCAAACTATTTAGAAGATATTATTCTTATCTTTAAAAGATTTGGCTAAAATCTGCTGCTATGTGTTGTCTACTAAGCAGGAAAGGGGAGGAATTCCCACAGGAATTCTCACGTGACATCGTGAAGACTGGTTATAGTTTACAAGCTGCTTGTACACTGAGGTTCTCTATAAGAGAAGTCTCTTGTTGAAATTCATGTAGGCTTTATCACAGTCAATGAAGCCTTTTCTCATCTGTTCCTGACTTTACTTCCAACTTCATCCATTCTATTCTCTTCCTTGCTTACCAGTTCTAGTTACAGTCTGTTTGATAGAGTAGCCCCTAGCCACGTGGGGCTGCCGAGCACCTGAGTTGTGCCTGGCCCAAATATAAGATTCAAACCAGGTTTCAAAAACTTCATACGAGAAAAAAAAAAGAATTCTATTAATAATTTTTTCATTGACTACATGTTGATAGGATACTATTTTGAAAATAACAAGTTCAATAAAATACATTATTGAAATTAACGTCACCTATTTCTTTTATTTTTATTGAAAAAAATCAAAACTACATGTGTGACTGGCATGGGACAGCACCTACTTTTTGTACTGGCTTTTTAATTTTATTTCTTTATTATGACAAGAATTTCCCCACCCCTAAGGCTTTGTGTTGGCTCTTGTCTTCACCTGGATGACTCTCTTTCCACAACCTGACATATCTGACTGCAGTTTACTCCTTCAAATGCAGGTTGTTGTTGTTTTAAAAAAAGCATCTCTGGAGTAAGGCTCTTCCTGACTGATCTACATATAAGGTGTCTCCTCCACTTACTTTCTGTCCTAACCTATTTAGATTTTCGTTAGCGCCAAGCAAAACCTGTCATTATTTTGTATACATATTGTCTACTAGTCTGTCTGCCTGCACTCAACAACAAACTCCGTGATGGCAGGGACCATGTCTGCCCTGCTCTTTTTGATATCTCCAAAGCCTATTATATTAAAAGTTGTTGAAACATTTTTTCTTGAACTAAATCTCCAATGGCTATGAATAACAGACATGCAAAAAAATCAAAATCGAGTCTTTTGGCTGATGTGGAAGAAGGCAGGGGTACAGAAGTGGGCTTGCTAAGCACTCCTTGCTCCCACCTTGAAGTGGCTCTGAAGGCAACATCCCATCTCCTACTTGTAGAAACTCAGCACTTTAAATATCATTATCGTAGAGTATTTCCCAAACTCTACACACTGTATGGGAGCTGCTGCCAAGGATACCTACAGATAGCTTAGGGCTGGGGAAGACTTAGTCCTTGGTATAAAATTTCTTGCACCACCAGTATCAGACTGTGGTTCCCTGCACAGCCCCCAGGTGGCATGCAGACCCACTGAATCAGGACCTTGAGGGAACCTTCCCCAGACTAAACTTTAATCAGGCCCCTAGGCAATTTTGATAGACATCAAAGTTTGAGAATTTCTGACTTTTGACAGTAGTGGTTTCCCTGACTCTCCTTAAGGAAAACCATCTTTGAGAGAAGAGAAAGGGGATGAGGATGGTACAGGGAGGGCAAACTTCGATGATTTTTTATATTGGGGAGAGGTTAAAAATAGTTGGCCTTGTGGTGCATTCCTAATAAGGAGGGTGAAAGCATTTCCCACTAGGACAGTAATGAATTCAAAGGCAAGGTCCCCAAAATTGGACAGGGGTATATACCAGGGAAAGGCATCTTGTTCTGAAAGTCAGCTCCCATAGCTGGATGGAGGAACAATACAAAGAATGGGCTTCCTTTGATTCTTGGGCTTCCATCCATCAGACATTTTGATGAGCACTGTATTTTCTGTTGTTTGAGAGGTTTTACTCATTTTCTCTAAATGTTTACGTTGTTGGTTTAGCAATTAAAGCTAACCAAGACTATGCAACACAAAGTCAGAAAACACAAAGAGCCAAATGTTAGGGTCTGCTTTGTTTTTCCCTGGCACAGAGCTCAGGGTTACAGAGCACATTTCCACAAAATATGTTACTATCCACTTAGCCACCAGCAGTTAGACTGGGACAAAAGGATAGATTAGCTAAAGAATTGCTGAAAACACCCTCTAAGAGAAAAGAAAGTAATTTCTTGCATATCAAGAACCATAGCTCAACAGTCAGGAAAAATAAGCAGTGCTTTAAAGTCTTAAAGAGTTGACCCCAGAAAACAAAGTAAACCTGGATTCTTCATAACCCTGCACTTGTGTAAGCACTCAGAGAGCACTGTCTGTATCTTCTGTACAGCTCATTTTTTTTCTGCCTTGCAAGTAAAACTACCTCCACCTCTATAACCACTATAATTAATAATGACAGCAGCAGAAGCAGCAGCAGCTCACACTATATACCGCTGCCTCTGCCCCAGGCACTGTCCCAAGGACTTCACGTATATGACCTTATTTGATCTGCACAGCAGCCACATGAGGTAAATACTACTTTCATCCTGTTTTAAAAATGAGGAATCTGAGATATACTTAAGACAAGTGAAGAAACTTGCCTAAAGTGACAAAGCCAGTAGGTGGAGTTGTGAACCATCCTTCATTTGCTAAACGGTTCATGCAGTGCTAGTTACTCACTGTGTGTCAGGGCTTCTGTAAGTACACGTTAGGCATTTAATTCTTATCCCAATCCTGTGAAAGAAGTAGAATTATTCCTATTTTACACAAGTAGAAACTGAGGTATACGAAGTTCAAGGAATTTGTCCAAGGTCACTCAGCTAGGAGGCAGTGGAGTCATGACCTCAAGCCAGGTCTCCTGTGGCCCATCACCAAGATTGTGACCAATCAGTAGACTCTGAAGGAATGAATAAATGAATATCCACGAATCCTGGACTCTTATCCACCGCCTCTGAGGAGCATGAAGTGAGCACAAGCTGAACACTCAGAACAGTCTTTTCATGAAACCTATACCTCCAAGGGCAGCTTTCTCTCTCAGCCGAGGACCCCATCTCTCCCCACTTCTGACTCTCATGTCCAATTATCTATTTAACCTAGAACCATGGTTTTGGGGGAAACTTAAGGGAAATGCCTATTGATTACTCAAAAGCCCCATCTTGCACGAAGTCAGGAAAGAGAAGACAGTGAGGGGCCTATACCTCTCCCATAATGAAACAAAACACATACCTTGCCAACAACAAAATTCAGTACATCTAAGCGTGTATGCGTACTTATTTATGTGCCAAGTATTGATCGATACATTTTATATACTGTTGGAGGAGGTCACTGAGAGGGCATTTTCTCTGGTTGATCTGCAGGCTAGACCTAGGCAATCAGAAGCTCCACACAGGACTCCTCTGTCCTTGGAATCTGCATTCTGTTTGCTCTTCCCATGCTAGCAACTGTCCCAATGACACAGCTTTGAGACAGTAAGGTGTTGGTAAGACGATCTGGATGGTATATGTGACTGTACCCAGTTACAGCCTCCATGTACACTTTTGAGACTGGCAGTAGATGCAGAGATTTACTCATATTACAGCCATCCAAAATAAGCCTCTTATTTAAGTTCTCTTGTTTATTAAACCTGCCACCTACCAATCTAGAGCAATCTGCCTCTTTCTTGGGGCTCTCCCTGCTTTCTATGTATAGGGGGCTGGTTTCAGATTTTACCCAGGAAGCTCCCTAGGTTGCAGACTAACATATATTAATTTACTTAATCTTTTCAATAACTCTTTGAAGTAGCAATATTATTGTTGCAATTAAACAAATGGAGAAACAGAGTCAAATATATCAAGTGACTTGCCTGGTGTCACAGACCTAGTAAGTGGATGAACCAGGATCCAAACCTACACAATTTCATCTTGAGCTTGTACCATTAACCCTTTCAGCATACACCATTCTGCATCTTCTGTACTATCATCTTCTACTGACAGCATACAGACTAGAATTCTATGGTAGTAGGATATAATACTTCATAATTACTCATGATTTTATTTATGAATATATGCCTTCTCTTCCAACTAGACTGGTTGCTGACTGAGGGAAGAGAGTCAACTAATTCCTTCCCCCAATATAATAATCTGTCTTATTTGGACCCTGTACCAACATGTCCTATTCTAAGCTCATGGCCAGTATATACTCAATGGATAACTGCATTATGTCACTAAATCCCAGGGAATAAAAGAAGTTAAAATTACTTATGTATTCCTGAAAACAAATTCCAATTCCAATCATCCAGGGTTGAAACTAGGTCTTCTTTCCTATTGGAGAAAATTTTTGCAGGTGAGAGCAATTAAAAAAATTAAACATTAATTAGCAACTCAAGTGACTGACTGTGTTAGTAAGTTGCTTGATAACTACACGGGTAAATATTGTGCCCCCACCTAACATTTGAAAATAAGTTCCCTTGAGCATATTAAGCAGTAGGGGTGATCTCAGGATTTAAGGGTGTCATGCATGTACCCTTTCAATATATCACATTTACAAGTTTGCATATAACAAAGCTATGGGGAAAAGGGACTGCCTTACTTATTAACCTAGCCTTATCATCTTAAAAAATACCTTATACTGAATGAAAAAACAAAGATGACAGCCCTATTTCTATCATCTATGACTCATTATCCTGGGATACCAAATAACCCCAGAATCATCCATCTTTGAATATAAGCCCTCATAGCATATGTGTGTTTCCCTCTTCTACTCTCTCTTATCTCAAAACCTTTTTTTCTCTGCCCTTCATCTTCAAAAGAGATACTGTTTGATACTGACTGCCTCTACGTCACTTTCTTTATCCATTTTCAATCTGGTTGCTGCTTTTTTCCTACTAAACCTGTTTTCTTAAAAGATATCAAAATCACCCCACTAAGTAAATGTTTTTGAACAGGTATTCTTAGTTCTCATCTCCTTGACCATCCTGTGGACTCTGACCCATTATAAGAACTCACTCCATGCTAGTCTTTTGTAATATTATTATCTCTCCTTTGCAACCTTCGTATTCCTTTTAGGACTTAAATCTTACTGCTTTTCAACCAGTTCCCTAGACACACAAAATAAACCTCTATTCCCCAATGAAGTATGTTAGATAGTTATTTGGGATATATTCAATCTCTCTCCACTTTCCCTCCCTGGGATGAGTGTATTTCCACATTCTTTTGATATCAGGCTTGATTTGGCCAATGGGAAGTTAAGAGATGTGACTTGAGCAGAGGCTGGAAATATGACTTATAATCCTGCCTTTTACCTCGAGAAGAATGTATCTTGATTTATGCTAGCTCTTGGAGAATGAGAGATACATGAACCTAAACTACAGCCTGAAGGCCAGCCCAGCCTAGCTGACACACAGACACCTGAGTTAGAGTAAATGATATTCTTTCAAGACACCAAATTTTGGGATGGTTTGTTACATATGTAGCAGAAATAGCTAACTGATATACCCACAACCAATTTAAACCTTATTTTTTTTTCTTTTTTCCAAATTGCTCCAGTGGAAATGTTCCTTTGTTCACACTAAACTCCTACAGCAGTGTTACCTCTCCTATGATACTTTCCCCTTTTTGTTTCCCGTCTTCTCACCTTTATTACATTATAAATCCCTTTGAGGCAAAATATGTCTCATTCATCTTTGACTCCTCCTAGAATAAAAAATTCTTACCCCTAGGCAGAACCAAATTAAAATGTGTTCATTCATTTATCCATTTAGCAAATGACTACATATTAGGAATAAACTTCCATCTCAAAGGCATTTAATATAACACCTGGTCAAGTTTCATGGACAAGAGATACATTACATCTGTGATGATTGTACTGCTTCTGCTACTTCAGTAAATTATTCATAAGAAAGAAAAATGGCATTCATTTTAATAACATGTTATTCTTAGTAGAAACTACAGAAGTTTATTCCTTGGCATTTATTTCTCCCAGTGCTTTCCTCGGCTTTTCTCTTCTGATTTTTTATTACTCTCTTCTTACCTCCTCCCTCTTCCCCAGAAGACATCCCTGGGAAATGTTACTGTCCTCATTAGTATTCATTTAGATGAGTTGGTTTATTTACTAAGGCCACTGACTTTATAGGCTCTTAGAAAATTGGACACATCTCCTCACTTCCAATGAATCTAGGACATGAAGAAATGAAACTGAATGAGCATTGAAAAGCAAATTCAACCAAAATCCATTTTGGTTGGATTCAAGAATTAGACTAACACACTAGCCAGATCCTTTGAAATGTTACCATTTGGAATGACAAAAGATTTGCAACCAAAGTGCCTATGACCAGAAACAGCTGAGGATATATTAGTCACACACAGTAAATAAAGGCACATTTTTAGCAGGAGCTGATGGATTGTTTGTAAAGCAGCATGCTGCCTGTCAAGAGACCCGTTGGAATAATATATTACTCCATTTAAAATGGTAGCTTCTTTAAATGCTAAGCCTATGGGGTATATGGATATAAAGTAAACAACTGAGAAGAAACAGTTCCTCAGCCAAGTTCCACGACTGTAAGCACCGGTATGAAGTGCACTGGATCAAGAGTCTGAAAAAAAATGGTGTGATCTTGACCCATCACTAAACGAATCTTCATCCATATCATTTAAAAATAATACAGTAGAACTCCATGGATTCAATTAAATTTAATTCTATATTATTAAAGTCATTTGTCTAAAAATTAAATTTCTCAGAGCAATTGTCAAACAAGTTTTGGAATCACTGGGTTAAAGAAGGTGAGACAGGATTCTTTACCATGGAACTTTTCAGAAATTTTAGTATTCTAATATGTACTATAAAACTCTAAGAGATGGTGGATGTGGTGTAGATCATGTCCCAAAGTGAGCTGACCAAAGATCCCTTTTACTATAGACCCTCTTCTAGGACTGTTGTTCTCTATAACCCTATGATCATGCATTATCAGACACAGTAGATGCTAAGAGAATGATACCTTTAGTTCCTGGTCCTAAGGGCTGACCTTTTCATAAAGCCTGCTTTACCTGCTTCTCTTATAATTTATGGTATACCCTAAATCCTTAAAATGATGTCTCTTTTTGTTCTTAAGATAGTTTAAATGGATGATTATCATATGCAAGCAAAAATGCCTTAACTAAACACACACACACAGACACACACACACACACACACACACACACACACACACACACACAGGTGTATAAGGTTTAGGAGAATACTACTGATTTGTTCATATTGCCAATGGTCACTTGAGCTAAAACAAAAATGCCAGGTAAACATGCTAATCAGTTTGTAGTGGAAGCCTCAATCCTTGCATCGAAATACTTTCATAAGTCAAGATGCAAGCATCTCATATAAGGAAAGCAACTTAAAAATACAATTAGTAATAAAAACTAAGTAAGACCTTTTGTAGGAGAACAGATATCATGCTTTCCATTAAAAGCTTTCTCTTTTTTCATATTCACTTTTTCCTACTTTAAAATGAAATTGACTTAATTTTCAAATGACCTTTTTAAAAGTCCAAATATCAAGTACCCTAAGTATTCCAAATATTCAGAATGAAGCCCAATACTATGTTAAATTAGATATGCCTAAAATTCAGAAAAGCTTTACTCTTTCTTTAAATAGACAACTTAAAAAATGAATCATATTTTCTTCATAAGCCCCTATTATGTGACTTGTGGAGGAAGGAAGGCTTTGAAAACTGCAACATGTAGTAATAAGGTCGAACCAAAAGCTTTTGGAAAGGTTTTGCTCGTCTTCTCTTTTCTTCTCCTTCATCCTCCTTCCCTATTCCCCTTTACCCCTTCTCCCTAGTCCTTTTACCTCTTTCTCTCCCTCTCCCTCTCCTCTTCCTCTTCCTCCTCCTGCTCCTCCTCCTTCTCTCTTTCTCTCTTTCTCTTTCTCTTTCTCTTTCTCTTTCTCTCTCTCTCTCTCTCTCTCTCTCTCTCTCTCTCTCTCTCTCTCTTCTCAAGAGAGGATATTAAAGGCAGATTGTGACTGACAACTTATGTTTATGTAGAGAGACAAAGACATATCAGGGAGCTATTACCTCTCATGTCACCTAACAGTGATTTAAAAAAAAAAAAAAAAAAGGTACTTTGGGACAGTGGCACAGCTGTTAAGGATTCCTAGAAGTAAAATCATTTTTTGAACTGGTTTTGAAAAGAAAAACAAAGGAAACAAAAATGATTGAAATCATTAAAGCAATCTTCATCAAAGGAAAAAAATCAATCTGTTTTACTCCTAAGACAAGCATTAAAAGTGAAATAGTCTCCAAAGTGATATATGATCAAAATGTGGAAGGAAAACTCAGATTCCACTCTCTTATGAAAAAACAACCAAGGACCACTTAAGGCAAAGAGTTAATTTAAGCTAGTACTTTTGTGGAGTTTTTAGGTCTATATCTATATCTATATCTATATCTATATCTATATCTATATCTATCATCTATATCTATATCTATATCTATATATATATAGATATAGATATAGATATAGATACACATATATATGTGTGTGTATAGATATATACACATATATATGTGTATATATCTATACACACACACATATATATATGTATATTTATACACACATACATACATACATACATACATCATACATACATACATACTGGTGATTTGTTTATAATGCATAATTGGTTAAATAAGATAGATAAAACTTAGTATATATAGAAATATATTTTCCCATGGAAAAAAATAACACATTTAAAAGAGAAGTGTTGTTGAAAACAATGACAACTAAAAATCACTCAAGGACTCTAAAGTATCTATTTCAGACAGGAGGAGAGGAGCCTGCAGAGGACTTACTATAGACTAATGTATCACTATGAATTTATTGCTTTTAGTATATACAATGAAAGATATAGATGTAGTATGTGTATAAGTAAACATACATATTTTTCCTAGCTATATCTACTGAGAGGCTGAGAAGTAATGATACTCCAGTACAAATGAGCACACCTGACAGAGAGAGCTTGGTTTCTAAATATCATTCTTCAATATAAGGAATCAGAGCTCCTTGGAGAAATTCCACAGATGGACAGGAAAGAAGTAAGATGAGCCTGGAATATCCAAAAAGCAAGAAACAAATGACCAAAAAAATTACAGGGGGCATGGCAAACAGACATAAGAGTCAGCATGAAGAAGCTCCTGTGGCTAATGCTGGGACAATTTGAGAGTAATTGATCATAACCACAGAATAATGAGAGTAACTGTATAATCACAGAATAAAAATGAATCTATGAGTCCATACTGATATAAATAAACAAATAAAAAGAGAAGAAAGACATGCTCTTATAGTAAAATTCCAACTAATAAAATAACTAAATTAGAAAATCACACTTTGTCAATCACCGCAATAATTTTTGCAGGTAAGGAGCATTGGTAAATGCTAAAGTGAATAAGTAACGGGAAGAAGATACTTAAATTATCTAAATGTGTCTCTCTATCAGATATTTCTTACAAAGGTGAAAAATAATGATTCTGCAGTGAAAAAAATGTGATAGACTCCACATTAATCAAGAGATCAAAGTTAAACATCACCAAGGAAGGGACAGACAGATATCATGTGCCTCCTGATATAATGCACTTAGAAAGATACAATATTACATGTGTGATATTCCTGCCCCAAATGCCAAACCTAGATATAATCATCGAGAAACATCACATCAGACAAACACAAATTAGGGAACATTCTGAAAGCATACTTTTCAAAAATGTAAAGGTCATAAGAGTCTAGGAGTCTGAGCAATTGTTTGAGATTAAAGGATCCTAAAAGACATGAAAACTAAATGCAATGTGTGATCCTGGAATGGATTATGGACCAGAAATAAATTACACTGGCAAAATCTCAATAAAGTCTGTGCAACAGAAATAGTATTATATCCATGTTAATTACCTGGCTTGATAATTTCACTGTGTTTAAAGAATGTCCTTTTTAGAAATTACACACTAAAAGTGTTTAGAAGTAAAGGAGAATCATGTCTTAAAATTACTTTCAAAGATTTCAAGAAAAAGTAAGTACAGTAAGTAAGTACAGTCAAGTGTTAATATCCAGTGAATCTGATGAGGGTAGAATAATTCTTTATAACATGTAAGTTTTTTTGTCAAAATTATTTCAAAATTAAAAATTAAAAAAAAAAAGACAGACACACACCCCAACTTGAGTTCAAATCTCAGCTCTACCACTTACAAGTAACCTTGAACTAATCAGTTAGCCTCAATGAGGCTTAGTTCTTCCTTTGTTCAGTGGAGCTAAAGTGACTTCATGGAGTCTCTGAGAAACAAACAAAATGCTGCAAAGCCCACAGACCTGCCTCAAGAAGTCTTTACTAAGCATAGCTACTGTTGAACCTAAAATAGAGCAATGCTAGTCAAGGGCATTACTGTTAACAAAAGCAATTCTGGAGCACACGGTCATGTGAGTACTGGAGACACCAGGCTGCTGTGTCAGGCATAAGAACACAGCCAATTCATACCTGGCTTTAATTGTGTTTAATTATTTTTTAAATATTTCTATATTACTTCAGATACCACTCTTTCCAGAATAGGAACATGAATGCAACTGTGGGTAGGTGCTTCCTTAGAAGAGGGATTGTTTGTTCACTTTTAAAATGGTCTTAGAATATTTGAAAACAGTGATTCCTTTTGTCAAGATTCCCTCTGCTCCCAGTTCCCCTTAGCTGTTCTATTTTTTGGTGCCTTTTCTTCTCTCTGCCATTTTACCATCTTTCTCCTCCCTCTTTTTTGTTTGTAGTCATTCATATGTCATCCCTCCTGAGAATCTACCTGCTCTCCTCTTATTTTTTGCTTGCTTTTGTTTTGAAAAAATATATTAATTTCAAATGAACAAAAGAAATGTGTGGGAAGGAAATGCATGGTGAGCTTAGTTACTTCACTAACAGCCAAGTTTTCAGTTCTTCCTCCAACTCACACTAACCTTATGAGCAACCAGAAATCACAGTCCTTGCCAAAGCCCAGACGATAACTGAAAAGCAGAAAATGAATAAGGAGTGTGGGTTGCATTCTTATTATTCATGAGTTCTGAAGAAATGCCCAAGAATGTCAAATGGTTTTATGCTAACTATTAAAAAGTCACAGTAAAGATGTACTAATTATAGATTTTTTCCATTTCAATGTGTTTTAAACATCACTCACTGTCATTATTTTAATGATAGAGAATGTTTATATTTCAATCTAGGTTAAGTCCTAAATGCATAATCTTGAAATAGGGAGGGGGATTTTTAAAAATTTCAATGTGATTTCCCATTATTCCACATTTCAAAATGAGGATCCAGAAAACAAAATTACAAAGGTCACAGAGGGTTGAAACATACCTAACAAGGTACATAAATCTCCAAAATCATTTTCCGGAGATACCTTCTGTGATTTCAAAAGCTGAAAACAAAAAGAAAATCCATTTTTTTGTTTGCTAATGTTCCTGATTTAGGACTGTGTTTGGGAGTGGGAGGACATCTGCTAGGAGAGGAGGGAGCTGCCAGATACATATTCAGATTTGATAGAAACATCTTTCAAGTCAAAGCTCTAAATATTAACCATTACTGAAATGGAAAGACCTTGTTTCAGATAAATAAAATGTTTTGAGAAGCTTATAGCCCTCCTTAGCAGCTAGTAACATTTCTGAGATTTACTCTGCATTGCTTTATTTCATCTGTGAATTGATTGTTGTTGTTGTTCATTCTTTACTCACCAAATATTTACTGAGCACTAAGTTATTCACCAATGGCTATGCTAGATACTGTGACATGATGAGCAAGACAGGCCTAGCCTGATGGATCTGCCAATCTCCCTTAGCTTGTCTGAATTCATACAGTTGCTGAGAAGGGTGAGAATTAGCAAACTCACCTTAATGATAATTAGGCCCAGAAATGAATCCAGTGATTTTCTTAGATGCAAGAACCTGCATGAGAGAGACAGAGGAGAGAAATACTTGTGGACTTGTCAGGACAGTGTGAGGAGGAGTGGGCATGAGTTCCAGTTCTTTTCTTGGGTGCAGCCAGCATGTGTGTGTGTGTGTGTGTGTGTGTGTGTGTGTGTGTGTGTGTGTGTGTGTACACATATGGGTATAGGAGTGTGGGAAAAGAAAGTTGAGAAGAGAGAGGAAAAATCAGAGGAAAGGTGGAGAAATTCTAGAGGAAGGCAGTGCTTTTCCAAGTTTGGTGTTTAAAAGTTCCCCTCAGAAGCATCTGAGGGAGTTATTTAAAATGCAGATTCCTAGGGCCCAACCCAGGTATACTGAACGTAGATCTCTGGGGCTAGAATCCTGAAATTTGCATTTTAAACAAGGTGGTTCTGGGTGGTTCTACTTATTATAATTTAGCATTCGGTCTTCTTTCAAAATCTAAGGACTCCATTTCAACTGTAGAGTTGGACAATGCTCACAATGAACAAATACATGGAACCTGCTCCATGTATTTCTCTGCATTACACTGGCTACTGTCACTGTAAGAAAGTTGGAGTGATCTTTAAGTTGAATAAAAGTCAACTCAGGCTAGCATTGCTCCCTGGTAATAAGGCCCTATTCAAGAAACTATTGGCTATCATTTATATTTTTATCAAGATGCCTTATCCAAATATGGATAAACTGTGGATGGATTCCAACCAGGAAATCCAAGACTGTATAATTCACATACAGTGCTACTAAGTGATAATAACAAATGTGAGCTATTACTTAATTATTCCCTGGCTTATTAACTATCTAGTAATGAACTAGGAAGACTCCATTTAAACAAACAGATGTGGGGAATGTATGTATTTCCGTGTGTTTTTTGAGAAATGTAAACATGATCTTAATTAGTAAAACTGTAGTAATAACAAGTACACACGCCAGGCATCTTTTCTGTCTCCTTTCCAGTTACCTGGATCACTCGTCAAAACTTGCCAAAAAAAAAAAGAAGTAACTTGAATTTCCACAAATACGAAGCAATTTTAATGTTTTCCCAAACTGGCTGAGTCTATTGCATTGTCCTTGATACTGGGTTCATGCCAGATCATCAAAACAGAGAAGGAGATGTATCTCATACCCATCTCAGAGGTCAGAAAAGTTTTCTTTAAAGGCCAGAGAATAAATATTTTAGGCTTTCAATGGACTCTACTGCAACAATTTAACTCTACCATTAAAGCATAAAAACAGTCACAAACAATATGTAAACAAATTAGTACATCTGTGTTCCAATGAAACTTTATTTACAAAAACAGATTTGGCCTTTAGGCTATAGTTTGCTGACCCCAGCCTAACTCATCCTTACGTGAAAGCTAGGCAGCCGCTGACAACAACAAAGTCATGCTCTCTTGTACTGGTTATTAAACTATTGTCTCTCATCATCAAATTCACCCCACTGGATGATCTTCTGTGATAAATGGCACATCATTGTATTGACTAGAACTGCTACATATTAAGTAGAAAAAAATGACATTATTTATAGCAATATCATTTTTTAAACAAATGAACAGAAAACAAATATAATCTTGTATGTATATATATACAATATTGTATAATGCACACACACCAGGTTGTATAATACACATACATAATGTTGTATTATAATAATAGATAAGCATCAGGAAGGTTCAGAGGTGTAACTTCTGAAAAATGGAATCAGGGTGGAAAGAGAAGATGACTAGATTTTTACGTTCTCTTGGCACCTTTTAATTTATTAATGTGAACATATGTTACCTTTGTAAATTGAAAAAATAGTAAAGAAAAACATCAGTTTGAGCTCTTACAGATTCTTGAAGCCTTTTGTTAACACATTTTCATTAGCTCCCACCTAAGTGTTACAGGGGTGCTACTCTCAGGCAAGTATTCATTAATTCACACATTTATTCATTTCACATGCATATGAGTACTCATTATGTGCCAAACACTAGGGTAGGAGCAAGGAATTCATGGAGTTTAGAGTTTAGGTGGGCAAACAGACATTAATCAAATAATTATGCAAGTACAGCTAAAATTACAATTGAGACAAGTGATATGAAGGAGATATGACATTACTCATTCCTTTAGTGAATTATTTATGAAAACCATAGCCTATTATTTCTGGAGTGTAAAATCTGTGACAGAAAGCTGAAGCAGAGAGGGAGGTAAGAGTAAACATGCTGAGGAGTTTAGACTCAGCACTTTATACTCAGGGCAAGCGACACCTAGTAAATAAATACTCAGACTTGAATAGAAAGGGGTATGTAAGGAAATTTTTAAGGAATGTGTTTTTAGTTAGCTCAAATGTGGGCTTTGAAGTTTAAAAGAAGCTGGGGACTGATAAGAACAAACGGCTCCAAGTGTGATAGTAAAGCCACCATGTATGATCACTTATGAGACGAAGTCCATTGGTTTATTGGGTGACAGCTGACAACATAATTCCAAATTGCCCCATAAAATGTGATTTTGAATATTGGTAGATTAGTTCAAGCATACCTTCTTATAAAAAGCTATAATGAGTAGTCTAAGCAAGTATTAATCTTTGTTGATTTTATAACACATAAATTTTTTAGAGAACTTATCAGAATTTATGCTAATTTTATTGACCTGCTTAGTATTTTTTGTTTTGTTTTGTTTTGATTGTGTCCCCAAGAGACTGTGAGCTCTATGTAGGAAGGAACTATGAGTCTCTGGGCCCATTGTCTACTGCCTGGCACAGAGTAAATGAAATTCAATAAATGTTGACTAAATAAATGTACAGATGGCAGCTGGGTGGATGGCTCAGTGGAAGGATGGAAGTAAGTAGGTCAGCTAACCAGCCAGATGGTCTTCTGGGTCACAAATCATATAATAAAAGCAAGTCCCAACATCAACAAAAAATCAATCTCATTACATTATAGGAGAAGTGAAAGGCTTACCCATCTCTAACAAAAATATGAATTAAATAGAATAACAACAATAATAACAATAGCAGCCAGCACTTACACAGCACTTACTGTGTATCAGGCTCTGTCCTAAATGTTTTACATATGTGAACTCTTAATTCTTAATGTGAAAAAAGTATATTCTTTCTTGATCCAGAGCTCAAATCCTATCAATCAAAAGGGTAACCTGACCATGGTCGCTTCCCTCCACACAGCAATGGTAGTCTATCTGATCTAGTAGCATTTAATTCTAGAAGCAAATTTCACCCTTTTGTAAGTGCCCAACCCAAACACTATACATGGTTTTCTGGTCTGGAAATCTGGAGAGTCAATCTGCAATTTGTTTCCTGCAAAACTGCTATTGCCCCCTTCATATGCATCACAGTAGAAATTACTTTTCAGAGGCATCTACAGTTTGAGAATACTAAATAAGCTCTAATGAGTTCAAAAGTCAGTAAGATACTACTAATTTGGTTGCTGGTTTGGCAGCAAGTCAGTCTCCCTTCTTCAAAGGAAAAAGAGGGTTATCAATTGAGCTAGGAGAATTTTCTTTACAAGATTGATAGAAAGAAAAAGTAATCACCTTTGAAATGCCACAACATATAATACTTCAGTGTTCTCTTTCTTCTTCTGACATCCATGAGTAATTGAAGGAAAGGTAGCCTCTTAAAATGACCAGTGAAGTGAAGATGACAACCCTCTCTCAGCTATCTACCAATAGAATGACATGCTGAGGTCTTGGATAGTTGGAAGCTGACATGATGTAAAGTGTCTTTGATGGGCTCCTCTGATGTTTGGCTCAGCGTGCACTTGCTGCCAACCAGACCACATAGGCTTTGGGTAAAACATAGATCAGAGGAAACAAGACTGTTGCTTCTTAGAAGCCAATGACCTGTGGACTTGTTGTGAGAAGATCCGTCTAAGTTTAGGGGTGAAGGTAAAATCCTCTAGATAGAAGTAAAGAAAATAAACAAGCAAAAGAAGATGGAGCAGGTAAGAAACACTAAATACTATTTCAAAATATTATCCCATCATATTTATTCAGAGTGACAGATTAGCTACAATGTTAGAACTGACATGCAGAAGACCACTAACCTTTTGGCCCCAGCTCATTGACACAAAAGTATACAGTTCTCCCACTGGAAAAGGCACTATTCTCCAGAAGCTTATTTAGTAAAGCCACCTTTGCAAATGTGAATAATTTGGCCAAAAAAAAAACCACACACACACACACACACACACACACACACACCCACACACACACACACACACACAGTTGATTCTCACAAACCTTAAGAAGCAGGAATGATCGGACAGGTGGAAATTTTCATTTTCACAAGCCTGCTCTTTCTAAACTCTGCTAAAGCCTATCTAGGCAGGCTGACCTATAGTAAGTGGTTTTTGAGGATAGATTTATAGGATAGAAGAGCCCTTGGTTTGCCAATAAGAAAGTAAAAAATTTATTGGAGCTGTAGCCAAAATGTCACCTAAAATATCCCTGACCAGCTTCTAGAGTCTACAGGCTAGAGAACAGGTGATTAAAGGTGGAGGAGAGATGGAGGGCTCCATGTTGCCTGGCATAGAATAGTCCTTTCTGGGTCCTCCTCTATAAAGAAGAGGGTATGCCATGGTACCTCCAGCATGCTAATCAACAACTGTCCTTTAGTAGCTATTACCCACAGATCCTATTACTTCTGAGTTATATAAGACAAAGTTATTTTAAGAAACATCAAAGCAATAATCTCCTCTGCAAACAAATAACAGCTATCCTTCTCAGAAGCTATGCCTGGCACTTAGCAGACAAATAATAAACAAACAATCAAACAAATAAATAAAATATAAATATATATATGTATATATATGTATAATCTCTTTTAAATAAATGAAAATGAATGAGTGAAAAAGTACACAGTATAGTTATTTTATAAATGCAATCATTTTACATTGATTCAATTGTATCTGCTTGGTACCACATAAGATTCTATTCCATAAAGATTTTTAGTATTTATATAACGTGGCCTCAGAACACAGTCAACTTCATCTGGTTCTCAACTCAAGAAAACAGATTTGCTCTAAAGATAGAGGACAGATTGGCCATGGAACACATAGAATGCAGCGTTATGTCTATGTAGTACTTGAAGGATGATGTAAAATATTTTCAAGGTATTATTTTTACTATACGTGATTTCTAAATTAAGACATAACTTTAAACTCCATGTGAAGCATGATAGCATTTTTAGATTGATTCAATCCAGAGTTGCTTTTATTTCTTCCATATATGATGAATACAGTGAGAACAAAATTTACAGGAAATAACCAGGAAAGGATTAACAAATAGAGGAAAATGAAAGCAGAACAAAATATGGGAAAACTCCTAAGTCTAATAAAATGGGCTAGGATGTCTGAGATAAAGAACAGGAAACAATAATAAAAACAACATTTCACTGTGAGTAAAGAACCTTGTAAGTTAATTTAAAAATCAGCGCTAAGGGTCTTAATAGCTGATTATAACTAATTTCTTCATGTAATCTCAGGGAGCAGGGAAAAGAAAATAGATTGTGCATCTGTTCATACTAAACATATTTAATGTTAGAACCAGCTTGGTACCAAAGACATCTCTGTCACAGGGAGGGAAAAATTCCCAATAGAAAAAAAAAGTCTTCTTTATGCCCAAAGATCATTAACCTGGGAATTAAAAGGAGGAAACCATTTCCTCACTTATGAAGCACTGTATTAGTTTGCTACAACTGCTGTATCAAATCACCACACACTGAGTGGCTTTACACAACACAAATTTATCATTTTACTGCTCTGTAGGTAGGAAGTCTGACATGGGTCTCAATGGGTTAAAATTAAAATGAGGGCAGGCTGAATTCCTTTTTGAAGACCTCTTTTCCAGCTTCCAGAGGATGCCTACATCCCATAATCCATGGTCCTTGTCCTTTTTTCTTCAAAGGCAGCAACAGTAGCCTAAGTCTTTTTCACATGGCATTTCTGACTTCCTCTCTTCTACCTCCCTCTTCCATTTTTCAGGACTCCTTTGACTGACTACCTCAGGTTTACTAAAATAATCCAGGATAACCTCTCTATTTTAAGGTCAGCTATTTAGCAACCTAAATTCCATCTTCAACCTTAATTCCCTATTGCCGTATAAAGAAATTTATTCAATTCTGGGGATTAGGGCATGAACATCTTTGGAGATAGGGAGATATTCTGTATTCTGCTTACTGAAGGCATCATTATTTCAAATTTGTTTCTTCTTCTTCTTAAATCTGTCTATCTCCAACTATCACAAAGACAAATAAGGTCCTCTCATTTTTAAAAACTATATACATATAAGGTGTGAGAATCATACTTTTCTCACTGGGCAGAACTGAATATATGTGTTTTCAGGCAGAAAAATGAGAAAACCAGAAATAAACAGAAACAATGGGGGGTGGGGAAATAGAACAGTGTCCGCAAATATCTATCTGACTTTACCCTGGGTACAGTTCCTAAGGGAGTGTACCCATGAACAGTCTTTTCCCCATGTCAAGTTCTCAATTACTTATTTTGTAATATTTTGTATATCTGAAGAATGATTTCTGAGTTTCATTGCTATTAGCAGCCTAGACATTTATGCTAAATTAAAACCCCATTAAATGTGAAGGCATCAAAAGAATAGCAGATCTGCCTTCCACTGAATATATTTTAGGATGACAGCTCTGCTTCATCTGACTTCTTCAATGATAACAGCTTATCAAAATCACAGTTGTAGTGATGGAACACCACCTATTTTTGTAGCACCTGAAAAAAATGCCATGTACTAACTGTACATCTGGTACAGAAATGAAATTAAATTTAACAATATTGAGGCATCAACCACTCAGATCCATTTCATTGCTTCCTAACCAGAGAAGCCCTAATCGAAGGTGGCATTCCAAGGTTAAATCCCAGTTCTGACAGCATCTTGGGTCAGACACCTGTCAAAATGTAATAAGACACCCGTGAAAGAGAAATGACGCCAAAGCCACTTTATATTTCTCTACATCATGATTCCTAATTTGGAGGATTCATGTCATCAAGCAAACAGGATAATAAGCTAGGTGCCACCAAGGCAGTATCATCATTTGCAGGCAAAGAAGAGAAAAAGATGACACCCCAGGAGAGAACATTATTTTAAGTTTGGCATAAAGGGACAGCTCTGAATGGGTTTAAATTTCAGGGTTCAGCCCTAGACACTTGATCCCTGGTAGAGGCAAGGAATTATTTTTAAAGATCTGTTTTACATAATTAAAGGGTAGTTGCTTTCATGCAGATGAGTATTTAGAATGTTCACAGCACCAAGGTGGCTTCATTAGCTTTGCTGGACAATTATGAAGCCAGAAGTAAAAAGCTGAGATAAAGCCTTATCTTCAAAAAGGCCTGTGCAGGACCTACTGATAGTCAAGATGGGGTTACAATGCACTTTATACATTTATTTACTTGGAGGCAAAACTTCTATAGCTCTTGATAGCTCTGAAAGCACTATGTGCATCTTGTTTAAGCCACAAATGAGAGAAACAGGTGGCATATTTAAGGCTTTGTAGAAAGTCTTGAAGTATTTCCCAAACATGTGTAGGTTCCACCAAACCTTTTCTATTCTAAATGCCTTTTCTATTGTTATCCAATTGCTTTCCTCATTCCCCTCCCATGTGTATTACAAAGGAAATTGAAGAGCTTAAAATGTGGCCAAGTATAACACTGCACTAAACAAAGGGTAAATAAAACCTCAAGAAATTATTTTAGATTCATGTCCCTCCTCTTCTGATTAGGAAACTGCAATATCACAAATGAATCTTGCTCAGGAGAAAGGCTATTTCTTTACGAGACAGCAAAGCACATAGAAGGAAAACTCGGGCGGCAAGGACTCAATTCAATTCTCAGCTATTTCAACACAGATGCTTTTCTAGATAATCAGGCACGTACTCATGTTCTTTAAAGGATCAGATAAATCGAATCTCTCATGGTTAAGGAAGATGAAACCATAGCCTGTTAGTTCTGCAAAGGACCATTACGGTTAACTTAATCTGGTGCAACCACCTTGTTTTAAAATTGGGATATTGAGTCTTGCCAAAAGTCGCTGACTGTCCTGAGTATCGCTGAGCTACCAACCATCCAGGATTAAACCTCAGGGTCCCTGGGCTCTCTGCATTCTTCCATACACCTCCCTGGCAGCCAGCTTCAGGAACAGGGGGATCACAGACCCAGTATATACATATACCTGAAGAGATCATCTGTTTGTCAGCCTGTTGTCTGTGTATCTTCATTTCTCAATTATTGAAGGGGCCAGTTTGTTTTGCTTTTGTGTGGTTCCCTTCCTTTTACCCAGTTCAAACTGAAGCAGATACAGGACTCAAAGAAATAAAGAGCTGGCTAAAGACAGAGCAAAACATTTCACAGCATGTTTACAGAGCAAATATAGGCCCCAGAGACTACGGAAAAGCTCAAGCTGTGGAAGGAGTAGCAGGACACAGGAGGTTGTGCCTCTTGAATACAGAAAAAATGAAAGAACACAAACATTTAAAGAACTAGGGCCCCTGTCTAGAGGACCAGGTGGCCAAGTGAAACATGTGAATGACAAGTGAGGACCTGCATTGGTTAGTGTCCCCAAACCTCAGTCTGCTTACCAGCTCAACCTGGACTGGGACTCATCCCCTATAGATAATCCAACATCCTATGGTCTTGGGAGACTTATTTGCATTCCCAATTGAGGTTGGAGACCTTACATAGAATGGTAAGAAGAGAAAGCTTAACCTCCTGACCAGGGTGCGTCTGAACAGAAAGAGTGATGAGTTCCCCAGGAGCCCACAGTAGCAGTATACAGAGAATATACCTCTCCTCTTAAGTATATCGTGTTCTTCTGGCATCTATCTAATCCCAGTTTTCCAGGAGAGCTTCAAGCAAATATTCTGTTAGCTCACCACTTGTTATCACCTCATCTGATTTTACACCTGTCCCAACTTCTAATATGAAAAGGTCAGCCCCACGATATAGTGGGTTACTTACAGCTGTCTGGTGAACAAAACACTCGAGGCCTCTCCAGTACTACTGCTTCTGCCCTTCTCACCTCTTCTCTCACCATGCTCCCCAAAACAATATTCTTCCAAGTGGGAATCATGTGCTGCTACTGGAACATGTCCCATACTTGTTTCTACTAGTCTTTGCTCATTCAGGTCTTTCTACCCAAAAGGCTCTCCCTTCCCTTCCTCATCTCTTGATAATTTGTTGATCCACCAGTTAAGGAATTTAGACATTTGGAATGACTTGAGAATGGAATGGGATGACCTAGGAGGAGAGCCCCTATTTGAAGGTATTCAAGGAGAAAGATAAGACAATAATATGTTAAGACTGTATCAGATAAAGGTTGGGAAAAACAGTAAAAGTAGTGATAGCTAACTAGGCTCTGGGAACTGAGCTAAGCATATATCATATATTATTCACTCAACCATCTCAAGGGGGTGTACAATAATCCACATTTTAAAGATGAGGTCCTGGAAGGTAGAGGAATATGCCCAAGGTCACTACTCTGGGATTTAGATCAAAACAGTAGTAATCAAGAGCCAGCTGTTAATCCACAACCCTCTATGCCTCTACTGGTCCTTCTTATGCCATGATGCTGGCATTTTATGACATCACTCTTCCTCCTTGGAGCCTTCTCTGGATGACTTAGTTGGGTGCAACCCCTTTTTCCTCTGCACACCCTTGGCTCTTCTGGTAATTATCACATCGGCCTCACTGGACATATTTGTGTACTTACTCCATCAATTAGAGTATAAGCTCCTAGGAAGCAGGAACTCTGGCTGACCTAGCCACAGAACAACTACACTGCCTGACACATAGCAGATGCTAAAGTTTTATTTGTTAAATGAACATTAATGGTTCATTAGTGCTCCATTAATGGTTGTTAGAGTTTGTTGAAGATAACTGCTCAAACAATTATCAATAGTCAAGTTTTCTAGCAGTAAAAGCCTATAGGAGCACCCCCACACACTTTTTTTTTTTTTTTTTTTTTTTTTGCTGAGAGCACACTCCTGACCTTGACAAGCAGGCCAACCAGACAGTATGTTCTTACCAGGCTCAGGGAAAGACTGAAAAACCTTTTCCAGCCAAGAAGTGCTATTATAAAGTTATTTGTGATTGTTTGAAACCATTAAATTTTTCATTGGTTCCAAGGTACAAAAAAAAAAATCATTTGCTTTTGTCATTTAAACAAGTCCAGAATTATGTTATTTATAAAAACTGAGTTTTTTAATCCTAATTTTTCCCCCTGCAGGCATATTCAAGGAAGTCTTCCTGCTTTACTACACTTGAATGTTTCAAGTGCCATCATTCCAAGGAGTCCCCACTCCACTCTTACTTTAGAAACATGACAAATCACTGAGATTGTTCTGTCTTGGGGCAGAGGGAACTGAAAGAACAAAGGTTAGCTGGACACTGGAATGAATTCATTCTTACTCTTACTCTTACTCTTACTCATGATAAAGTCATGACTCTTCTCATCCCCAAATCTGAAAGGTAAGGTCATACTAGTATTACACCATTAGCCATGTCAGACACACAAAAAGACTAGTATATCCCTTTTTACTTAATTTTATTCTCCTATTACTGCATATGTGACACCAAAGGACTATTTCTTTGAATAAAAGAGTGGTTACATATAAAACCATTTATGGCTAAAGTCCTGATTCTACAGGCTAGGAACATACACTAGTTTCCATTTCTGTTGGTTCTGTTTTCAAAATATTGTCTGACACTGTTCACTTATTTTCATCTCAAATCCACCACTCCATTCCAGATCACTATATCCTCTTACCTGAGAAATACTGTAATAATCTCTCCTATTTGGCCTCCCAGTCTCCCTTATTTATCCATTCTCCACATGCAAATCAGAGTAGCCTTATTATGCAAATGTCAATCCAGGCATTCCCACCTTCTGGGAATAAACAGCTAGCTGTGCAGGCTCTGCGTGATATAGTGTGGCACCTGCCCAGTTAGCTATGTCCACCTCAAGCCACTCACCTTCACACATTCTAGGTTCCAGGCTGGCTGGCCTCTTCTCACATCTGAGCTAAATCATACCTTTATCTGGAGCACAATGCCTGGCACACAGTAGGTGCTCAATAAATGTTAGACACATGTATGAGTTAAATGTAACTATCATTTATTGAGCCTAGTTGCTAGGCTCAGAGAGAGATAATGTTGAAGGTTTCCAATGCTGCGAACAACAAAGCCTGCTTAAATAACAACACTTTATGGTAGATCATTTAGTAAAAAAGTTAGTGTAGTGGGTGTTTCAAAGAGAAATGAATCCCACATGAAAACAGAGCAAAGGGTAAGGTGACCCTGAGTGAATGAGACAGCACCTTCTATTTTCACTTCTATACGATGGAGACATTTAGTCTAAAATAATCTCAGATTTCTGACTTGTGTTTCTAGGAGAGTCTCCAGGTCCCTGGGTATATACAATCACAACCTAAAACTCCTTATGAGACATAAAGTAAGGATCTTCAAATTCAAACTTCCTGACATGCTCATTAAGCTGAAGTAATGCTAAATGAGTAATAATTTAAAAAAAAGAAAAAAACAACCCACAACTTTTATCTTTGTCTGTAACAAAGCATGTCTTAACAATGAAGTTCATCCACATTAATAACCTTCCTTCTGTTCTTGGGTTCGTAAAGATCATTGTCATTAATATCATTACAGAATATAAGGAAGAATAAAATTAAAAGAATGTGCAGGATAATTTTTTTTAAGAGAAAACAACCTATATACCAAAGGATGAGTCCTGTGTTGGATAAAATTATAATTATAGTCAAGGACACATTTAGCTGCTCGTAAAACATCATGCATTTGAGAAGGCACTGGGGGGACTGGCAAAAGTCAAACAATCCCAACCTTTTTCTTTTTGAGCACAAGTAACAGTTAATATTATTCACTCTTGCAGCATGAAAATTATAAAGCTTATAATTCCATTGTTTTTTGTTTTTTGTTTTTTAAAGCACATAGCATACCTCCCACCTTGATCCAGTACATTCATTTTCCATATTCTCCTTTCCAGGTAGTTCTCTCCTTCCGTTGTCACATGAAAGGAGATGGCTGTGTTACTCTAGTGACAGGTTTATTTGCATTTGTTAAATACACTGTATATATTTGCCCTCTCCTGGTAAAGTTTTCCTTTGTGCTTTACTTGAATATTAAGTTACAACAAATTTTAATATCTTGCATGAGCACAATACTATCATTTCTAAAAAGCAGATCATTTGTTGAGTTAGAAGGCATATCTGGTTCCCTTCCTTGCAGATATTTTTGAGGCAGAGGGAAAGGAAATCCTGTGCATAATGGGCCTTTTATCAGATATGTGCTCATCTTCCTGTTTCAGATTTATATCCTCTGGAATCTAAATGATTTTGTTGGAAGTAAGAAAGGTAGATACATTTCCAACTATACCACAGCACAAAAATAAAAACTCACTTTGGGGGGGAAAAAAAGTGCCACCAAATCAATATGCAACAGTCCAAATATTGAGACACAAAAGGTAAGTTTTCATTTATCTTTCACCATCATATGTCTATGCCTTGAGAAAGTCACTTTGCCAACCTATCTTTAAATGCCAACTCTGTGCTAGAACCTACTTGATATTAAGAAGTCTATTCAATGTTCAATGTCTTCATTCAGGGCCTTGATTATAACTCTCTTGAAGTAAAGTTAATCATTCCAAATGACTATAAATGACTTTATATCACCAGTATATAAAGACTGACTTGAACACACAATATAAAAGACTTGAAAGGAACATGAGTTAAACCATATTTTTTACAACAATTAATTGGCTTGTAGAAAAGAGAAAGTGTGAGGAGGGGGATATATCTTTACCAACGAGAAGTGCAGTGTAGTCCTTAATGACACCAAAAGAACAGTAAAGGATTAAGAATGAAAACTTCAGTGTTTATAACTAAACATGATTTCAGTGTTTATAAAAATAACACTGAAGTAAACAACATTCAATCAATGACCTTTGAGAATGTGAGATTAGAAAGAGAAACTGAGACCTTCGTAGACCTCTCTTTAAGCCAGATCACATTTTATTTTGTTATCCACGATGAAAACCAAAGAAACCAGCAACCTCACCAAAGTTGAGTTCAAATTTGGCCACTTAAATCACTATGAATCCATTAAACTTAGTCATCAGGGGAACAGAACCTCCATTTCAAAAAAAAAGGTGCTATTTCTTTCAAACTCTACCAGCTTTATTTCTCTAGCTAAATCCAAGATCATAGAGAGTTATTTAATTCTTTTCTTGAAGCTCTTACTGTCTTAATGTGTTTTAAAATAAAATCCAACCATAAAAAAGTTCAATTAAGCCTAATTTGTGTGCTTCAACATCTGCTTGGGTGGCTGTTCCCCATATTTCACACATGTACAGTAAAACTTCACACTTTTTAATTAAGAACAATCATTCTGTTTCCCCTGTACTAAACAAAGATGAAGTTGTTGTTTGGATACAGGAAAAGGCTTAACTAACAACTAATATTTTTCTTTTAAGTGCCAGGCAAACACTAGTTCAGAATATAGGCTGCCTGTCCTACCTTAAAACTGATCTCAATTTTACTTTAGAAATGCTAAGATTCCATTGCTGCTGTATAGTACTTAGCAATAAAGGCACACATGCTTGTGCATGCACACACACAATCTCTCCATAGTCCTGCATATAGTCATGTAGTTTTTGTACTCTATAACAATATGGAGTAAAATACTTGGTAAATCACAAAGAGTGAAGCACTCTTAATTCTTGGAATTGAGTAAGGTTTCTCTCCTTTGCTGGGAATTATATTTAAAATGTAGAGAACCAGACCTCATCTGACCTTTTATGCCAGCTTTAGCAATCAGAGTAGAAACACAGAATATGAGACTCCAAAACTGCTTTCTATTCAGTTAATGATACCTATAAAGAAACATCTCTTAATTAGCTTTACCCTGAGCTAACTTCCTCTGATCTGCCACGTATAATTAAATATGTTAGCAAGACAGAAATGTGAGATGCAGCAGCTTTCACACCCAAATTTTCAACTCCAGCTTTATAATAAGATAAATGTGGATGCTTTTTAGTTGAAAGCTCATCTTGAAGTATTTTGTTTTCACTCTAGAAACTTTCAACATTATGTTAAAAAAAGAAAAAAGGAGGTGGTTAAATTAATAGTAAGGGGTGAATTTTTTAAAGAAGATAATTCTAAATCAAACCAACAAAATGTTAGTTGCTCAGCCAACGACACTGGTGTTAACTCAGGAAAGACAAGAAATCTCAGTCCAAAGATACATGTGATACCTGCCCCACTGGCCTCTCACTTCTAAGCATGAATCTAAGAGTCACAATGTTGATACAAAGCAAGAAACAGCCATCATTTGGGCACTAAAGAACCTTGAAGGCAGTATCCAGCTCCAGCCATACAGTGCCTCCTTATAGCTAAGTTAAATAACATTAGATTTTTATCATTTTTAATTTGACACCCTGTAGAAATGTAAAACTTCCTAGTGAAAATTACTCTTTAATAAGGAAATGAAACAGTTTCAGAATATAGGCCTCTCCTATGTATATATGTCTAAATATGACTTAGAAAGATGAGTGGTAATTCACATTGGGTTTATGATAGGTAAATAAAGTTTAAAAACTGATATCTCACATGCATTTGAAAATAAACCTGGGCAATATTTATAAACCTAGGAAAACACCTATTTAATTAAATAAATTTTGACCTTTAAAGGTCTTAATTCTTTTTTTTTTTAACTCAAAAGATTCTGCTGTGCTGGTTGAATCAATTTATACATACAAAGCATATAATATAGATAGAACTTCATAGTAAACTATCTTGTTACAGATAGGTTTTCTTATAGATAAAAATACAGATATATAATTCATACTCTTATCAGAATAACCTACCATGAAGAAGATTAGAATAGACTTTATACACACAGAGATATTTTTTCAATACAATATTTTATAAATGCCAGATAGGTTTTCCTCTATGTTGACATTCTTAATTTGCTTGAAATGCAATATCTATTTGACAAGAAACATCAATTTCAATCCTTTAATTAAAACACACACACACACACACACACAAACACACGCACACACAATTCTAAGGAAGTTTTGAAAAAACATTTAGAGTAGCCTAAAGCCCTTTAAAAATTTCTCCAAGGTTTCATCTTCATATAAACACTATTTGATTATTTTGACAGACTGCTCAATTTAACATTAATTCAGGTTTATAGATTTGGAGACGCATTTTGCTTGATTTTGGCCATATGTACCATTCCAGGAAAATTAGTTAAAAGCTAATTCAGTGAGTCCACTTTGGGGTTGTTACCATAATAAAGCATAATGTTGTTATTTGAGTACTTAGAGTCTCTCTAAATTTATTAGCCAGATACAGGGATTAGACAGTTTAAGATTCTGTACTTACAGTAGTGAATGTTTGAGGACTGCTTAAAACTAATTCAGAGTCACCTCAAAGGTTGGTTCTCAGCAAGTTAAGACAAAAAGTCAGTTAAGTAACACAACTTCCTCTAAGGGACCATTGTCCAGTGTTTTTGTGTATTTGTTTTGTGATTTTCTGCTTATACAGTACTCACTGCTCCCTGGCCCCAGTCCTATTTGGCTGGAATTCTTGCTGTGTTCACCTTGGATGGCTATGAAGTGCCCACCTCCCACTACTGGCCAGACCCTTCCTTCTTCCCCTCTGGGAACTGTAGCAGAGATCTACTGGCCCAACTGATCTTGCTAAAATTTGTTGTCACTCTCATTTCTTGGCACTCAGGTTTCTTGGTTCCTTCTATTTCCTAGCTTTCTTTCTCAGTCACTCATGGCTTTGTGCTCTCTCATGGTCAACTTGGTAATTCTCCCTTTTACTCATGATAACCAGAGCTGGTCTGCCCAGCGCCAAGTGAGAGCTTCTGAACTCAAAGATCCTCACACACTTAATTCTGCTTTAGAATCACTAAAAGAGAGGGAGGGAAAGAAGAGAGAGAGAGAGAGAATGACAAAACGTAAATGCTGTTTCAGCCAGGACCTTTCTTCTCCGCCACCTCATATATTAAAACAGGCCTGGTTTTCTAAGTTCAGCAGAAGAGACTGGGAAGAAATATTAGCTTTTCGGTTAATGTCATTCACACAAGAAATTTGTCAGCAGAGTCTGCATTTGATCATTTTATGTCATCTCATGCATCTCAGAGGGTATTGAGCTCCATAAAACACAATTTCAAAGTGAAATAATTTCCCATTTTGACTCTATAAGTGAGTCTTAGGGAATGCAAAAGAGGGGAAAAAATCAATCTCTGGCTTTTTCCTAAAGTGAAAATAAATAGAACAAACAGAGATATTTCTTCGGCCGAATAACTGAAAGGATTACAACTTTTAGGGTTCTTCCAAATCTTAGCAGGTCTGGCACAGCAGAACAGAGAAGGAGCTGGGTATACATTGTGAGAAAAACAGAAGCAAGTAGTTAATGGTTTTCTTAATGCTGCAGAAAATGGCTTGTGTGTAAATGAGTATCCTATATTATAGAGACTTACCAAGGAAAAAAGGTGTAAATGGAACTCTAGAAACCTGGAGGCCCTGTTCTCAGCTAGCCTTGCTTATGTTTGCACAAATCTGCCCCCTCTGTTAGTGAAGCTCTTCTTTACAGCCTGCATCCTCTTCCTGCTAACTCACAGCAGTGGCCAGAAGTAAACCAGTGACAGATAGACTGTACTTCCTCTCCCTTCTTTAAATAGGATTTAAAACGGCCCAAAGTGGCATTTTAAGCAGATTGTTTCAGTAGCTGCTTTCTGAAAAACTATTGCAAATGTTAAAGGACTTTTGTTTTAGAAGCTTGGATCATATACCCAATGATTTAAATAACTCAAATAGGCCAAAACTGATCCAATGTTATGGCTGTGTAAGAAAGAGAAAAACTTGGTCACAAGGACTACCTTCCTGACCTTTCTGTGCTCAGCATCCTTGTGGGGTATAGGCTACCCCACAGAATGATGATACAAATCTGGTCAACATCATAAATTTTCTGAGCATATACTATGCAAACATGCTGTGTGAATCTCTAAGTGGGAAAAGAGGCAGAGTAAGTCACAACCTCTCAATTCATTTGATCATCTTGCTAAGTTCTTCTCTGACACACAAAGAAAGAATAAAATAATTGCAGCCATCCCTTCTAGCTTTGTGTAACATTTATATTACTTTCTCATCAGGACAAAAAAATTCAAAGGAATAACTTAGGAAAGTAAGAGGCTCTTCTTCTTCAGAGAATCCAGAGATCACTAGACAGATACTATTGTTAGTGGTTAATGATGTAAAGAATGTTCACCTTGGAGCAAAGCTGATGAGTTTGAATCCTGTTTCTGCCTTTTGTTAGCTGAGTGTTCTCAGATAAATCACTTAATCTCTCTGGGCCTCAGTTTCATTATTAGAGTTACTAATACTACTTAAGATGTTTGAAATAAATTATCTAAGAGAGCAAGCAACTGGCTTTATATGTAATATAGTTATTTTATTTTATTTCAGTTATTCTTTTTTCTTTTTTTTTCTTTTTCATTTTTTAATTTCAATAATCATTGAAGTTGAGACCTGGTCATGATCACCTGGTTAAGAAAGTTTTAGCTTGACATAAAGATCAATCAAAATTTCTGTCTTGTTTAGAATTGTATGATTGGCTTTGAGATTGGCTAAATTTTTCATGTGTACATTTATTTCACCAAAATCTTCTCTTCCATATACATCACAACTTACCCTATCTAATCCCTGCTGAGCTTTTCTCTACTCCCCCTGCCCAGCAGGACAATCACCAGAGCCTCGGAGAGTCCTCCATAATGCAGCTCCCGAAATGTGAGCTGGAAGTAACGAGCACAACCATGATGTCAGAGGCAAGCTATGCTACAAATCAATTACTCCAAAAGAAAAAAGTATGAATTGTTCCTCTACCAAAGAATACTACTGAATATCGATTTTTCCATTTTTTTGAATGGTCTGTTTAGAAAAGTGTTAAAAGAATTCACTTAAAAAAATGCATGGAAATAGGTTAAAGGCCTAGCTTAAATCTAGAATAAGTAGAAGCAAAAAGTGAAATTAAAGATGGCCCTGTGATAATATGATACATGCTCTCTAACCGAGGCTGTAGTTCAAACGCAATAATAAAAGTTGGTAATGACATCCCTCTAAAATTGTGGATGTGTAACAGACTCCTCCTGAGTCCTCAGAGAGATAATACTAACTCAGGCTGATGAATTTTCTTACAGCAATTGAGGTCATCTGTTTTCTTTATTGGGCATTTGGAAATAACTTTCATTTATATTACATTTTATACAAATAAAACATGTTTAAAGTGCTGTAAGCATTTATCCTTTAATTATTTTTAAATTTAATGCTTTTGATAAAAAGAAAACAACATTGGCTTACAAAGAGACAGAAAAGCTGTCAAACTACACACAAAATAAATGAAAAAGTGGTCCCTATTTTTACTGTGCCTCTAGCCTTGTCTTGACCTACCACTGCTTTCTATCTACAGACTCAACTTTTTTGCTCAGGTGTAAACTTATACAGCCAATAGCCTCCCAGGCATCTTCACCTGGACATCTCTACAAGACATCACTCAACTCACCACCTGAAATACCATTCCCCAAATTGATCCATGGTTTGCTCTCTCTCTCTCTAATTTTGCATCTCTTAATGTCTGTATCTCTTAAAATTATTTTCAGTTTTAAGAGACAAAATCTCAACTAAAACTGGCTTGAACAATAAGGAAAATTATTGTTTCACATAATAATAAAAGTGGCTAAATGAAGTCATCTGTCATAGGGTTAGTTCTTTCTTTTTTCTCACAGAAGCATCAGTGTAACAGTTGGATTCAAATATAAGAACCAGAACCCATTCTAGATATTTTAAGCAGGAGGGATTTCATATGAGAAAGTTGGTGCTTTAAAAAACACCAGAATAGCTGAAGGAACAGGCTGTAGGCCACAGCTCCAGCAAATCTTCCGTAAACAGCGTCCCACTGACTAATGGGAAGTTACAAGGAGCCACTACCTCTGAGACCACCTTCAAGCCATAATAAAATTGAGAAGCGACCACCAATACAGCTGCCTCTGGACATGTAGAAAAGTGAGGAAAGCATATTCATAGCCGCTGTTCAGAGCTTAGTTAGTCAGATCAAATGCTGCCACCATTGCTTCTACCACCCTCAATTATTTCTTTAAAAAAAAAATACTGGAGAATGAACAGAGAGAAACATGATTGCAGGGAATTCCCACATTTCCACAGAAATGCTTGCCAGCAGAAACAGCAAAAGTGGTGCTAAATGATGCTTTCCACCTCACCTTCACCTGCCAAATAGCACATGAATATATCTCATTGGTGGAATCTTTTCTGAACATAGAACCTGGCTAAAAGAGAATCTGAGAAATGTTGCTTTTAGCTCAACAACAATTCTAATTTGAATGAGGATAAATGAAAACCATAAACTCATCTAGATCATATAGAAAAATCAGTTTCCTGGGCTGAGTCTCCATGTAGGAGCATAATAGAAATGAGCTGCAATCAAAGCTGACTGAGCCATTGATTTAGTCCAAAAGCAGAGAGAAAGCCATTTAATCACCAGCCATTGTATGTAAAACCTTCCCTTGAGTTTCATTGGGCCATCTTAGGCCATTTGCTGACACATTGTCCTACACCAGTGACCAGGCAGTGTTATGGGCTGATTGGCTTAAATGGTGCATTGGTAGAGAGTCGACCATTGTGCCCCCTATTGCAGGGATCCCCAACCCCCAGTCCACATAATGGTACTGGTCGATGGCCTGTTAGAAACAGGCCGCATAGCAGGAGGTGAGTGGCAGGTGAGTGAGCGAAGCTTCATCTGTATTTGCAGCCACTCTCCAGCACTAGCATCACTGCCTCAGCTCCACCTCAGATTATCAGACATTAGATTCTCATAGGAGCACCAGTTCCTGGTGCCAAAAAGGTTGGGGACCATTGCCCTATAGGGTCTCTGCTTACATATGATCTAATTAAAGAGATATTTCCTGACCATGTTGTCTAAAGTTGCCTCTCCTCCTGTCCTTTTACCTTATTGATAAGTTTTAATGCCACTTATCACAATCTAAAATTATCTTGCCCATTTAACTTTTTGCTGGCATACTCTCTCTTCCCTACTAGGATGTAAGTTCCATGAAAGTAAAGATCTTGTTTCTCCTTTTCCCTTCTGTATCCCCATTATCTGTAACAATGTGGGATACATATTAAATAGATTGGTGAACATATAAATGAGTGGGCTAGCTCCCATATACTATATAAACTTATCATTATAACCCTTATATCCTTCCCAGTTAGGCCAGTTTAGCAGTTAAAAGAATATGAAAAAGTAAGAGCTGTTCAATGTGTGTGTGTGTTACCTATATATCTCACCCATTAATTGGCTTAGTCTACTGGGATTTAGAGTTTTGTCCTCCTACTTGATAGTCACTGTATCCTACTATCAGTTATGCATAAATCAATATCCTTTGCCCTAATTATACATGAACATTTAGAACACAATATGACAGACAGAACTCTTATAACTAAGGATTTAAAGAGGCCACGTTGAGATGGGTAGGAGTGCTAGCCCCACACCCATGTGTGGTGGTCAAGTATTGAGAGAGCTATCTCAGCTACAGAGGCTCCCCACAAAGAGTAAGAGGACTAAGCCTCACACCAGGTTCCCCAAACTCAGAATCTAGTGCTAGGAAGAGAGTCCCCACAAAATGTGGTTGTGAAAATTCATGGTAATTCTGTCTGTCAGAGTAAGATGGAAGGCTGCAGAAACTCAGACATCCTCTTATAGGGCCCATGCACAGACTCACTTCCTTGCAGGCACTCACCTGGGCTCTGGCAGAGGGATGGTGACTCAGGAAATGCCAGAGACAAGCAGGGAAAGACTGAGTTGTATTGCAGAATAGCTGCTATTATCTCTGTGTCGAGCCTTCCTCTCATGTAGCCTATAGGCAGACACCATTTTTCCTGTGCTGAACCCTCCCCAACATGGATAAATCTGATTTTGCATTGGCCTGGTAAACTCCACTTGCTCCACCCCAGTAACTCCCTGGGACCCCGCTCCACCAAACTCATGCACTGCCAAAGACACTTTCAGTGGCAGGTAATCAACCCTGGCTGGAGCTCCAGTTTTTCTGCAAATCTCAGTGGTCTCTGGGTATAAGGCAGGTGGTGGCTGGCCTTGGTATACTCTGAGACTTTTGTGAGTGGCTTAGCACTGGTGCCAAATCTGGATCTGCATTAAACTGATCACCACTCGCCCCACCTTGGTGACTACCAGGGACCACTCTTCACCCAGTTCACATACTACCTTAGATTCTTTCAGCAGCTGAGACTTATAGGTAGCTGGCAGGCAGCCTCAGGCCTTGGGATGCTCTGGACCTTTTGCTGAGATACCTCATACCCAGTAATAGCGGCAACTAGTCTTGTTTGGCAGGCTGGCCTCTCCCATTAGCCTCCAGGTCCAGCACAGGCAGTCACCAACTGTGGATAGCTTTGTAGCTACTACCAGGTTGCCCCAAACAGGTAGTTGTTTTGGCCTGCATAGGAGCCCATTCCAAATGGTCCCAGAACCAACATCCCTAGAGGCTGGCTTTGAACCACAATAAAAGAACATAAATATAAATAATAAAATGGCAATAACTTTGTACCTATAATCATTTACATATAAATGGATTAAATGTTCCAATCAGAAAATAAAAGGTAGCTGAAATGATAGGAAAATAAGACCCATAGATATGTTGTCTATAAGAGACCTATTTTAGATCAAAAGACACACAGAGACTAAAAATAAAGGGATGGAAAAAAGATATTTCATGTAAATAGAAGTGAAAAAGAAAAGCAGGGGCAGGGCATTTATATCAGACAAAATACACTTTAAAATGAAGGCAATAATAAGGGATTAAGAAGGATACTGCATAAGAGGATCAATCCAACAAGAAGATATAACCCTAGTAAACATTTATGTACCTCAAATAGAAGCACCTAAATATATAAAGCAAATACTGATGAACATAAACGGAGAGATCTACAATAATACAGTCATAGTAGGGGATGTTTATATCCCATTGACACTGATGTAAAGATCTTCCAGACAAAACTACAAGGAAATGGTTGCCTCAAATGACACAATAGGCCAGATGTATTTAATTGATACTCTTACAGCATTTTACCCCCAAGCAATAGAATATATTTTTTTCAAGTGCACATGACGCATTTTCCAAGACAGATCACATGTTAGGCTACAAAACAAGTCTCAATAATTTTAAGAAAATTCAAAACATATCAAGCATCTTCTCTGACCACAGTGGTATGAAACTAGAAATCAATTACAAGAAAAAAGTGGATAAAACAAACACATGGAGGCTAAATAATATGCTATTAAACAATGACTGGATTAACAATGAGATCATGAAAGAAATCAAGATAACTCGAGGCACATAAAAATTAAAATATAATGATCCAAAACCTATGGGACACAGCAAAAGCAGTCCAAAGAGAGAAATTCATAGCAATACAGGCATACCTCATGAAACAAGAAAAATCTCAAACAATCTAACCTTACATTTAAAGGAACTTCAAAAAGAACAGCAAACAAAGTCCAAATTGAGTAGCAGGAAGAAAATACTAAAGATCAGAGTGGATATAAACGAAAGAGAGTCTAAATAGACAATTCAAAAAATCAATGAAACCAAGAGCTGGTTCTTTAAAAACATTAACAAAACTGTTAAACCTTCAACTAGACTTATCAAGAAAAAAAGAGAGAGGACTCAAATAAATGAAAAATGAAAGAGAAGCAACAACTGACACTACAAAAATACATTGGATTATAAGAAAATACTATGAGCAATTATATGCCAACAAACTAGACAATCTGGAATAAAAGGATAAATTCTTAGAAACATATGATCTTCCATGACAGAGCCAAGAAGAAACAGAAAATGAACTAACTGATTACTACTAATAAAATTGAATCAGTAATCAAAAAACTTACAACAAACAAAAGTTCCAACCTGGATTGCTTCATAGGTGAATTTTATAAAACATTCAAAAAAGAATGAACACCTAGTCTTCTAAAACTGTTTCACAAAGTTCAAGAGAAAGAAAGGCTCCCAAAGTCATTTTATGAGGCCACCATTACCTTGATTCCAGCACCAAACACATTACAAAAAATATATATATATAGTCTGATGTCCCCAATGAAAATATAGATATAAAACTCCTCAACAAAATATTAGCAAACTAAATTAAGCAATATATTAAAAAGACTATATACCATAATCAAGCTGGATTTATTACAGGGGTGCAAGGTTAGATCAATATCCTCAAATTAATTAATCTGATACACCATGCTAACAAACTGAAAGATAAAAATCATATGATCATATTGATAGATGCAGAAAAAGTGTTTGACAAAATCCAGCAACCATTTATGAAAAATACTCAAAGCAAAGTGGGGATAGAAGGAACATAACTTGATATAATAAAGGCCATATATGGCAAACCTACAGCTAACATCATACTCAAGGAGAAGAGGCTAAAATCATTTTCTGTAAGATCAGGAACAAGACACAGATGTCCATTTTAACTGCTTTTATGCATGAAAGTATTAAAAGTCCTAGCCAAGGCAGTCAGACAAGAAAGAGAAATAAAAGGCAACCAAATTGGAAAGGAAGAAGTAAAACTGTCATTATTTGCAGATGACATGATACTATATGTAGAAAACACTAAAGATTCCACCAAAAAATAAATAAATAAATAAACTATTAGAACTGATAAATCAGTAAAGTAGTAGGATACAAAACCAATATTCAGAAGTCAATTATATTTTTATATACCAATGATGAATTATCAGAAAAAGAAATTAAGAAAACAATCCAACTTACATTTACATCAAAATCAATAAAATACCTAGGAATAAATTTAACCAAGAAGGTAAAAGAATTTTACTTTAAAAATTATAAGACATTGAAAAACAAGTTAAAGAAATCTGTGGCCATGCCACCCTGAATAAGCTCAATCCCATTTGATCTTGGAAGCTAAGCAGAGTCAGACCTGGTTATTACTTGGATGGGAGACCACCTAGGAAGACCAGGTGCTATAGGAGTAAAAAATAAAAAATAAGAGATGATAAGCTAACATGATCCTTGCAATCTGTGAGGTCAACCAAGGATTGCTTTACCTAAAAAATAAATAAAGAAAGAAGACACAAATAAATAAAAGCATATACCATGCTCATGAATAGAAAGAATTAACATCATTAATATGTCTATTCTATCCAAAGCAATCTATAGATTCAATACAATCTCTATCGAAATACCAATGGCATTTTTTATAGAACTAGAACAAATAATCCAAAAATTTATATGGAACCATAAAAGATCTCAAATAGCCATGGCAATCTTAAGAAAGAATACTAAAATTGGAGGTATCACATTACCTGATATCAAACCATATATATTTCAAATCTATAGTAGTCAAAACAGCATGGTATTAGTACAAAAACAGACACAAAGATCAATGGAACAGAATAGAAAGCCCAGAAATAAATCTGTAACTATATAGTCATTTAATCCATGATGAAGAAGGCAAGAATACAAAATGGAGTAGAGACAGTCTCTTCAATAAATGGTATTGAGAAAAACCAGACACATAATAAAAATAAAAAAATAAAATAAAACGGGACCATCTTTTTATACTATATACAAGAATAAACTCAAAATAAATTAAAGACTTAAATGTAAGACTTGAAATCATAAAGTTCCTAGAAGAAAACAAAGACATTAAAACTCACTGACACTGCTCTTAGTAATATTGTTTTCTGATATATCTCCTCAAGAAAAGGAAAACAAAAGAGAAAATAAACAAATGGGACTACATCAAACTAAAATGTATTTGCACATCAAAGAAAACCATCAACAAAATGAAAAGACAACCTACTGAATTGAGAGAAAATATTTGCAAATGATATATCTGATGAGGAGTTAATATCTAAAATTTATAAAGACTTCATAAAACTGAATACCAAAAAACAAATTAACAATCCTATTAAAAAATGAGTAGAGGACCTAAATATGTACTTCTCCTAAGAAGACCTACAGATGATCGATAGACATGTGAAAAAATACTCAAGGTCACTAATCATCAGAGAAATGTAAATTAAAACCACAATGATATATCACATCATTCTTGTCCGAATGGCCATCATCAGTAAATTAAAAAAACAACAAGTATTGGTGAGGATGTCGAGAAAAGCAAATCCTCATGCACTGTTGTTGGGATCGCAAACTGGTACATCTATAGAAAATAGTTTGGAGATTCTTCAAAAAATTAAAAATAGAACTACCTTATAACTTGGCAATTCCTCTTCTGGATATTTATCCAGAAAAATCCAAAACACTAATTTGAAAAGAAGGGAGCAACATCAGAAAACTGGCGGAGTGAGAGACATCCCCAGATCTCTGGTCTTGAAACAACAATAAGCTGAACATCTAAAACTCAACAAAAAAAACACCCAAACTGCACACCAGCACATCTGAGCATGGGATCTGCACATAAGAACTACCACACATCAGAACTCAGGGTGTCGGCCGAAACAAAAAAGCTGCCTCTCACATCCAGAGCTCCCTGTAGGAGGAGGGTTGGGGAGAAAGTGTGGCGAGTTCCCTGAATAGCCTTGCTGGTAGAGCTGTGAGCTCTACATGGCCATTGGCAATTCCCAGGCATTAAGGCAGAAAGCAAAGAAACAACAGGTGAATTTTACCTACAGTGGTTGCAAAACTGAGGCTTACCTTCAGCCCCATCTCAACACAGAGGACCCCTTCCTCCATGCCCTCTGAAACCAAACATCACAGAGCCACAGGTGAATATGAGAGAATGCTATCAAAACTGTCACTAACACTGACAGAGACTGAGACTGAGGGTAGCGAGCATGATTAAACATCTATAAGAAAAAATAAATCATTATTAAGGCTTTATATAAAGCAGGGATCCAAGAGGCTTAGATGCCACCTATTGGAAACCAAAAGAAAAACACCTTCTTTGCAACAAGCTAGAGAGAGCATTATATAGTAAATCTTTATTCCAGAAAAAAAGCAGAATATACTTCATTAATGCACATGTGGAGAAATAGTCCACTAAACACCAAGACATCTCAGAAATAAAGAGAAAAATCCACAAAAAAAATAAGCTTACAGACATAAAAATATGTGACTTAAATGACAGAATTCAATGGTACTTTGGAAAAAACTCAATGAGATCCAAAATGAATCACATTAACAATTTCAGGAACTGAAAAAACAACTAGATGAGCAGAATGAGTTCTTTAGCAATGAGATTGAAACCCTCAAAAATATACCTTTTTTGAATATACCTTGTGGAGATAAAGAATAAGATGGGGAAATAGAGCCGGCCAAGTGGAGGAAAGGATCAGTGATATCAAAGACAGAAATCTAGAAATAAATCAGAAGAAAGAAAAGAGAAATAAAAGACTGAAAAATAATGAAAGGTAAATATAAGATCTAGCTGATACTATCAGGAGAGGAAACACAAGAATAATGGGCAAGGAAAAAGAACAAGGACTAGAAAGCATTTTCAGACAAATAGTTGACAAGAATAGCCTAAATCTAAGGAATGAACTGGAGCTTGGAATTCAAGAAGTCAACAGAACATACAATTATCTCAACCCAAAAAGGCATTCACCAAGACACACTGCATTAAAATTATCGAAATTCTATGACAAAGACAGAATTCTCAGGGCAGTCAGGAAAAAGAATGGTAACATATAAAGGAAAACCCATTAGATTATCGTCAGACTTCTCAGCACATACTTTACAAGCCAGAAAGAAGTGGAATCAAATATTTAAACTATTAAATGAAAGAAACTACCAGCCAAAAATAATATATTCAGCTAAGCTCTCCTTTAGATATGAAGGGAAAATAAAGACCTTTCCAGACATACAAAAATTCAGGGACTTCTCCACTATGATCACACATGCAGTACAAGAAATACTGAAAGGTGCCAGCTTACCTAAAACAAAATTACCAAAAAAATACATAATTAGGAGTAAGGTGACCATCAGGCAAATAGAAGCAAGGAGTGCAGCTCTTATTAAGAACAGCATATTATAAGCTTAAACAATAAGAAGAGATTTGCTACAGCAAGATAGTAAGGAACATTCAGCATACATAGGGACAAATTGAGATAGCAATGACTGAAAAGGGGAGAATTCAAAGATCTAAATTTGCAAAGGGGAATGGAGATAAGTCATGCAGAAGAAAGTGGATATATATATATATCCTTTATATATCCATAATAATAACCAAACACCAAAGAGTCTGAACTGAAGTATAAAACATAAAACAAGGAGCAGAGGAAAACCCACAAAACTCACCCCAAATAAATAGAAACATGAGGACAAGGAAGCAATGGAAACGAGCTACCAAAAAGCTAAAGATAAAATGACTATAAGAAGAACTCATATCTCAATAATCACCCTATATGTAAATGAACTAAACTCACCAATAAAAAATCATAGAGTTGCAGATTGGATCAATAATCAAAACCCAATCATATGCTGCCTCCAGGAGACACATCTCAGTTCCAAAGACAAATATAAACTCAAGTGAAATGGCATTCAGAGAAAAGTGGGAGTAGCGATACTAATATTAGACAAAATAGACTTCAAAATAAAAAAAGGTAAAGAAAGATACTAAAGGACATTTCATAATGATAAAGAGAATCATGCACCAAGAAGACATAACTCCTATTGATATCTATGCTTCCAATCAGGGAGCTCCAAAATATATAAAGCAATTACTAACAACTAAAGGGAGAAATAGACCAAAACACTATTATAGTAGGGGACCTAAATACCCCATTGTTGGATATGGACAGATCATCCAAACAGAAAATCAATAATGAAATAACATTCTTAAATGACACATTAGACCAACTGGACATAATTGACATTTATAGAGCCTTTCATTCCAAAACAGTTGCTTATACATTCTTCTCTAGTGCACATGGAATATTCTCAAAAATTGACTACATACTGGGACACAGAGGTAGCCTTAACAAATATAAAAGGGTTAAAATCATACCAACCATATTCTCTTATCATAATGCTTTGAACTAGATCAACTGCAAAAAGAAAGCGGGAAGAATTTCAAATACATGGAGTTTAAACAACATGCTACTGAGGAATAACTGGGTCAGAGAAGAAATAAAAAGAGAAATCAAGAAATCTGTAGAAATAATAAATGATAATGATAGTACAACATATCAAAACTTTTGGGACATGGCCAAAGAGGACATAAGAGAAAAGTTAATATCATTACAGGCCTACCTCCCAAAAAAAAGAACATGCCCAAATAAACAACCTAATGCTTCATCTTAAAAAGCTAGAAAAATGAAGCCTAAATTCAGAAGAAAAGAAATAGTCAAAATTAGAATATAAATAAATAAAATTAAAAACAAAACAAAAAGATAGAAGAAAATAAATGCAACAAAGAGCTGGTTCTTTGAGAAGGTTAATAAGATTGACAAACCTCTGGCTAGATTCACTAAAAAAAAAAAAGATTAAGGACACAAATAAAGAAAATCAGGGATGAAAGACACCACAAAAATACAAAGGATCATACAAGAATACTATGAAAAAGTATATAACATCAAATTTAATAACCTAGAAGAAATGGACTAGTACTTACAAAAATATAACCTCCCTAGACTGAATCTAGGAAAATATAAATAGACTGATCAGCAGTATGGAAATGGAAACAATCATCAAAAACCCACCAAAAAGTAACAGTCCAGGATTAGATAGCTTCACCAGTTAATTCTACCAAACATTCAAAGAAGATTTAATACCTATTCTCCCCAAACTCTTCCAAAAAAATCAAAGAGGAAGTAATACTTCCCAACACATTTTATGAGGCCCATATCATCCTGATACCAAAACTTGATAAAAATAACACAAAAAAAGAAAACTTCAGACCAATATTTTTCATGAGCAGCAATGCAAAAATCCTAAATAAGATACCAGCGAACTGAATGTAACCACATATTAAAAAGGTTATATACCATGATCAAGTGGGCTTCATCCCAGGGGCACAGGGATAGTTCAACATATGCAAATCAATTAATGTAATAAAACACATAAACAAAATAAAAAAGAAGGATCATATGATCATATCAATAGATGCAGAAAAAGCCTTTGATGAGATACAGCATCCATTTATGATCAAAACACTTAAGAAAATCGATATAGAAGGAAAGTACCTTAACATAATGAAGGCCATATATCAAAACACTCAGCCAACATTATACTTAATGGTGAAAACCTAAAAACCTTTCCTCTAAGATCAGAAACAAGGCAAGGCTGTTCACTATAGCCACTGCTATTCTATATAAAATAGAAAGTCCTAGTGAGTGCAATCAGACAAGAGAGAGATGTAAAAGGCATCCAAATAGGAAACAAAGAAGTCAAACTGTCACTATTTGCTGATGACATGATTCTCTGTATAGAAAACCCTAAAGGCTCCACAAGAACACTACTAGAAACAAGCAAATACAGTAGAGTTTCTGGATACAAAATCAACGTTCAAAAATCCATAGCATTCTCATACTCTAATAATGAAGTGTCAGAAAAAGAAGTGTGAAAATAATTCATTTTGCAATTGCAACAAAAATAATAGAATACCTGTTATTCTATTAATGAAACATGTGAAGGACCTATATAATGAAAACTACAAGACCCTATTAAAAGAAAACACAGAAGATATAAAGAAATGGAAAGATATTCTGTGTTCTTATATTGGAAAAATCAACCTAATTAAAATGACCTTACTACCTAAAGCATTATACAGATTTAACACGATCCCCATCAAAATCTCATTAGTATTTTTTAAAGAAATAAAACAAAAATATCATCAGATTAGTATGGAAGCACAAAAGACCCTGAATTGCCATAGCCATCTTGAGAAAAAGAAATGAGGCTGGAGGCATCACTCTGGCTGACTTCAAATTATACTACAAAGTGACAATAATAAAAATGGCATGGTATTGACAGCAGAACAAACACACGGACCACTGGAACAGAATCAAGAGTGCAGAAATAAACCTGTATTTATATGGGCAAATAATTTTTGACAAAAAAGCTGAAAACATACAGCGGAAAAAGGAAAGGCTCTTCAATAAATGGTACTGGGAAAACTGAAAAGCCACCTGCAAAAGAATGAAACTAGATTGTTGTCTTTCACCAAGCACCAAAATGAACTCAAAATGGATTGAAGACCAGAATATTAGACTTGAAACGATAAAATGCATAGAAGAAAACATAGGAACCAAATTCAAGAACTTTGGACTTAAAAATTTTATAAATTTGACCTCAAAGGCAAGGGAAGTAAAAGCTAAAATAAATGAATGGAACTACATCAAACAAAAAACCTGTACAGTGAAAGAAACTATCGACAAAGTACAGCGACAACCATCTGAATGGGAAAATAAATTTTCAAGCAATGCCTCCAATAAGGCTAATATCCAAAATATACAAAGAACTGATACAATTCAATTCAACAATAAAACAAACAATCCAAAAAAAATGGGCAGAGGACCTGAACTTCTCACTAAAGGACATACAAATAGCAGCTGTCATAATATATATATTTTTTTTCAATTGGAATTGACATTTAATATTATTTTATATTAATTTTAGTTGTACAGCATATTGGTTAGGCATTTATGTAATTTATGAAGTGATTCCCCACAATTAGTCTAGTACCTATCTGACACCACACAGTTATTAACAATATTACTGACTATATTCTCTATGCTGTATTTCACATCCCCGCAACCATTTTGTATCTACCAATTTGTACATCTTCATCTTTTCACCTTTTTTTACCCAGCCCCTTAATCCCCCTCCCACCTGGCAGTCATCAGTTTGTTATCTGTATCTAAGAGTCTGTTTCTGTTTTATTTGTTCATTTATTTTGTTTTATAGATTCCACCTATAAGTGAGATCATAAGATATTTGTCTTTGTCCAATAAATTGTCTTTGGCCAATAAATATATGAAAAGATGTTCAACATTGCTAGCTATTAGGGAAATACAAATCATAACCACAATGAGATACCATCTCACACCTGTTAGAATAGCAATAATCAACAAGACAAGTAACAACAAATGTTGGAGAAGATGTGGAGAAAAAGGAACCCTCATACACTGCTGGTGGGACAGCAAATTGGCACAGCCTCTGTAGAAAACAATACAGAAAACCTAAGAATTGATATACAATACATTCCAGGAACCTCGCTAGTGGGTATTTACCCAAAGACTTGAAAACCCATATCCAAAAAGATATTTGCACACTGATGTTCATAGCAGCATTATTCACAGTGGCCAGGACATGGACGCAACTGAAGAGTCCTACGATAGATGATTGGTTAAAGAAGCTGTGGTACGTACATACAATGGAATAATACTCAGCCACAGGAAGAGATGAAATAGTCATTTGTGAAAACATGGATAGTCCTCGAGATAATCATGCTAAGCAAAATAAGTTAGACAGAAAAAGTTGAAAATCACATGATATCACTTATATGTGAGATGTAAACTTAAAGTAACAAATGAATAGGACAAATAAACAGACTCATGGACTTGGTGGTTACCAGAGGGGTAGGGGCAGGTAGACAGTGTGTAAGAGGTTCAAATATGTGGTGACAGAAAGAAATCTAACTATGAGAGGTGAACATGCAATGTAAATATTTATATATGCCTTAGTGTTAAAATGTACAACTGAAACTTATTGAATTTCATTAACCAATGTCACGATAAAAAATTAATTAATTATTTTTTTAAAAAAGAAAAGATATATGCATCCCTATGTTTACTACAGCAGCATTTACAAGAGCCAAAAGATAAAATTAACAAGGACCCATTAATGTACAATAAGATTTAAAAAAAGAGGTGGTACATAGATACAATGGAATATTACTGAGTCATTGAAAAAAAAATGAAATGTTACCATTTTTAACAACATGGATGAACCTAGAGGATATTATGCTAAATGAAATAAATCAGACAAAGACAAATATCTTATGATCTCACTTATAGGTGGAATCTATAAAACAAAATAAATGAACAAACAAAACAGAAACAGACTCTTAGATACAGATAACAAACTGATGACTGCCAGGTGGGAGGGGGATTAAGGGGCTAGGTAAAAAAAGGTGAAAAGATGAAGATGTACAAATTGGTAGATACAAAATGGTTGCGGGGATGTGAAATACAGCATAGAGAATATAGTCAGTAATATTGTTAATAACTGTGTGGTGTCAGATAGGTACTAGACTAATTGTGGGGAATCACTTCATAAATTACATAAATGCCTAACCAATATGCTGTACAACTAAAATTAATATAAAATAATATTAAATGTCAATTCCAATTGAAATATATATATATATATATATATATATATATATATATATATATATATATATAATGACAGCTGCTATGGAAAATAGTATATTCCCCCAATAAAAAAATTAAAACAGAATTACCATATGATCTAGCAATTCTATTTTGGGATATATAATTGAAAGTGGAGACTTGAGGAGTTATGTGTGTACATATTTTAGTAACAGCATTATTCACCATCGTCAAATATAGAAGCAACCCATGTGTTATTGGACAAACGAATAGATAAACAAATTGTAGTATACATATACAGTGGTCATTATTCAGCCTCTTAAAGGGAAGAAATCTGACACATGCTAAGAGAACCTTGAGGACACCACACTAAGTAAAATAAGCCAGTAACAAAAAGACTGTATAATTCCATTTATATAAGGTACCTAGTATAGTCTAGCTCATATAGACAGAAAGTAAAAGGGTAGTTGTCAAAAGGTAGAGGAGGGGGAATGGAGGATTGTTGTTCAATAGTTTCAGCTTTCTAGGAATAAAAAGAATGCTGGAGATTGATTGCACAACAATGTGAATATACTTAATACTACTGAAATGTACACTCAAAAATAGTTAAGATGGTAAATATGTATGCATTTTTACTGCAATAAAAAATAAAAAGTAAATAAAGAATACATGATGAGCTAAGTACATTTTATATAAATTACTTATTTAATTTTCATAATTATACAAGGTGAACATTATGAATATCCCTATTTTTAAAATTTCAACACAGAAAAGTAAATGAGCTTGATCAAGTTTACATAGTGAGTTAGAGGCAGGGAGCAGAATCTAAAATCTCTACTTCAAAGATCATGCTCTTAAGTAGCATGATAGAAACACAAATAAACAACAGTATCATGTTCCCAAATAGTCTATTACCTTTCTATTTAATTGACAAACTTTTCCCACAGTTTTTATAGATAGGTGATTAAGTGCACACATAACAACTTATAAATGTTGTCACTAAATTAATTGAGAATATAAGAAATCTTGTACTCTTGGACTAAACATTTTTTAAAAGAATAACTTCTTTAAAATAAATAATGGAAGAAAACTGTGATAGTTAGAAGCATACTGATCTAATAATATTTAGGTCAATGGACAGAAGAGAAAGGCTGAAAAAAGAGATTGTAATGTATATAAATGTCATCATCTAATAAATAAACATGGAAATACAAATCCTAGGGAAGAAAATATTGCAACAAAGAATGGTAGAAAAACTGCTTAACTGTTTACAGAAAACAAGTTACATTTCTTCCTCCTGTCGAATAGTAAAATACATTTCACATTTACTAATAAAATAAGAGCAAAAAATGGAGCCATATGATAATTAGAAGAAAATTCTACTATGTATCTGGGTGGAAACAAACGTTTTAAGCATAAAGACATTAAAATAAAACAAAGAAAAAAATAATGATACATATAACTACATAAAATTAAAACCTTTTTTCAGTTCCCAAAAACCATTATAAGCAAATCAAAGTGAGAAAATAATATAAGGAAACTGCTTGAAAAATGTACTACAGACAAACAGCTAATATCTTTAGATATAAAGAGCTATTATAAATCGATAAGATGCAAACACTCCATTAGAAAACTACATTAAAACCATGAATAGTTCACAAAATAAGAACTATAAATGGATAAGCACAATATAAAAAATATTCAAATTTTCTATATTCTATTAAGCACAATTTTAAACAATGAAATGGCATTTTTATTACAAAAAAAAGCAAATAATTTTTTTCAATAAAAATATTTAGACCTGCAGAGGCTATAAGAAAGAAAGCACATGAATATATGGTACTAGTAAGGGCAATATTAAAATATTCAAAATGTTATAGAAATCTATGCCACTGTAATTATCAGAGATCTAGACAAAAATTAGTTGTAAGATATGTCTCAGTTTTATGTATAACAACAAAATTATTAAAATAAAACAAGAGAACAGTTAATTAAATTTTGATATGCAATAGTTAATATTGAAAGACAATATGAAATCAGGTTTTAAAAGAATTCCTAATGTTAAAAAATGTTGACATAGTTAAATTAAAAAAGCAAAACACAAAATGTGTGAATATATATGCATTTGAATATAGTGTTAATGTGAATTTTATAAATATACAAGACACACGCATAGGTATAAATAGAAAAAAGCACTAGAAGGAAATTCACCTAAATGTTAGAATGACTATATATATATATATATATATATATATATATATATATATATATATATATATTATAATTAATGTTGACATGTTTATTTTCTATATATTTATTTCAAATATTTTTTAATATATAAAAACCATTGAAATATATTATAAATACTCTCTAGATATATTAGATCTGTTAACATTTACTGTAGATCATTACACTATGACAGAAAAAAAAGCAGCAGTAGATATGAAAATAACTCGACATTATGGAATATTCTGGGAAAAGAGACATGTTGGTGTAAAGTTTGTAATATAAATAAAATATAAATGGTAACACAACAGCATGGAAAGTGATACTGTAGGTCAAAGCCAGGAAGGCTTTCTTAGAGAAGGTGGCATATAAGCTGGATATAAAAAAGACTGGAGCCCCATCTGGTGTAATGGTGGGAGATATTTCCTCAATAGAGGGCAGCACCATTAGGCTGGAGCACCAACTTCCAATAAAAACTATTAAGTCCAGCTTCAGTTTCTCCCTTTTCTTACTTCTGCAATCAATTATGTAGTTCCATTCTTAGCCTCCTTCAGACACTATTTACCTATGAGTGAGATGATCCATTTCTTAGAGCCTATCAAGGACCACTACTATTCAAGGTAAAAGTGCTCACATTCATCAGAACATAGTGTCAATTATGGCCCAAGAATGAACTCTTCCTTGATACTTGTAATTACATTCTTAGTCTACCTGGTCTTCAGTTGTAAAATAAAAGGTGTCCCTAATCTTAAAGCAATTTCAATTTCAGGCAAGCAGGTAAGAAAGTTTAGTCAAGGGGAGAGGGTAGAATGACAACCAAAATCACACCATGTAGCAAATGAATGTTTCTCTATTTATTTGAAAATATTTTGCTGTTATAGGTAATTTTGATATACTACCTATTTTTCAGAAATCAAAAAGGTAATTTACCACTAGAATCTCCCTCAAGGAAAAAAGTTACACTGAAAAGTGTTATCAAAATATTGCATAAAAATGTACCATAAGTTAAAATAAAATGGAGACTTAACAGGAAATAATCTTTGTTTAAAAATTATGTCTTGTAGGGAGATGTACTATGTCCCACTCCTTAAATTAGAAAGTCAGTAAAAAGATGAACTGACTTCCAGATGTTAATTGCACAGGCTTAGTGGATTAGAACTAAAGATAATTAATTGCTTAATTTGAATATACATAGGACTAAACGAATAATGATAAGATTTTCAGTAGTTAGCTTTGAGGTCTAGAAAGGAAAGACTATTTTTTTAGAGGCTTGGGAGACCTAGAGGTCAAAAGTCTATTAGTAAGAAACTGGGTAAAGAGAAGAGGTTAGAAAATGGGGGAAACTTCCAGAAAAATAGTATAGGAGGTCAAGTTCAAATTGCTTTTTCCTAGTTGAAATTTAGAATATGATTTTGTATGACAGAGAAGATTTTAATTTTTTTAAGTTTTAATGCAGCTTCAGTGATTAGCATGTTTAATGTCAACATTAAATCCAGACAGATCCAAAGTCCTTTACTTCCTATCTGAAAATTAAAAAAAAAAAAGACGCTGTTTATCATTTAATTAAAATTTTGAGGTTCTTGTCTATGGCTATGCTACCCTGAACAAGCCCTATCCCATCTGATCTTGGAAACCAAATAGGGTCAGGCCTGGTTAGTACTTGGATAGGAGACCACTTAGGAAGACCAGGTGCTGTAGGCATAAAATAATGATGATGATGATGATGATGATAAAGTAATAATAATAATAATAAATAAGAGATTGTAAGCTGACAAGATCCTTGTGAGGTCAACCAAGGGTTGCCTTGCCTGAAAAAAAAATTAGGTTCTTAAGAATTAAGGAGCATGTATAATTAGTAGAGAAAATTGTAAGTTACATCTAAGTTGTGCCCTTTTTTAATATTAAATTTGTAACAAAGCAAATGATGAAGAACCAACAATTTGCCAATGCTGAGTATCTAGACAAAAACAGGTTTAGCAAAGTCACAGGAACAGATTCTATTAAAAAGCTGGCTATGAAGATAATATATAAAGAAGCCTGAGAAGGTACACAACTGTAGAGATCACTCGTGAATAGAACGATGTCTCCTGCCCCCTCTACATAACTGTCAGGCTGCTCAAACAGGACCCATTATCAACTTCCAGGTTATTACCCCAACCCCTTAGAATCCAATAAAACTGCCCAGACACCTTGGAAATCAGCTCTGCTTGTGCATCAGAATCATTTGTGGAACTCATTAAAAAGACGGTATTTGGAGCTTCATTCCCCCCAAATCCTGATTTGAGAGATAAAGGTAAGACCCAAGATAGTATTCTTTTATATCTTTTAATGAAATGGACAGTGAATGTGGATATGCAACTAGATTTGATAATCTCTTTTGGTTTTTTAAATTTAACTTTTTAAAATTAGAATATAGGTAGCATTTTGGAGATCATTCATTTTCATTTGAATGATAGGACCTGCTAAGAGGTAAATACATATTGAAGATATGACAACATTGAGGTCTTTCTACACTGCTTTTTTTTTCAATGCACTTTAGAATCTTTGATCCTCACCCAGAGGTGAAGTGACTTTCCCAAGTTCACAGAGCATTAGTGCACAAAAAGAAGTAACAATTGAATTCTAAAATTAGAATGTATGTATCTGTTATAATTGTTTAATTGTCCAATTATTAAATATTGATAACTGAAGGGTCATTGTCATATTTCTTAAATTGAAGATGGCTATGTTTATATTTTAAACATAAGTAGAGCTGCATCTTATGATTGATTTATATGTTTAATATGATGGCATTCCTTTTTTCCAAAATATTATAAAATCAATGATTTTCTTACAAATAACAGTATTGCAGAATCAAAGAAGTATGGTGTGAGTTTGTGAGTGTGTGTGTGTCTTATATATATGTATCATTTCTCTGAAACAAGCTTCTATTAATTATTTCTGTCTCTGTGGCTTTTTGTCAATATCTCATTTAAGGAAATCAAGACTCATCTAAGCTAGAAACCTGGAAATAAACTTTGGTGTAGGCATGCTTCCTACTGTCAACATCTAACCATTCACTCATTGAGTCATGGTGGCTCCATTTCTACCTTTTTAGTCTTTTCTCTCCTTCCCAGTTTTACTGCTTCAATTGTTTCTCTAGGGCATCATGAATCCAGTCAACCACAGAGTGGCCACATATGTCCTCAGGAGATACACATTTGATCATGTTACTTTCTTTTATACAACCTCTGGCAGCTCCCCAGTGCTTTCAGAATCAATGGCATTTAGGGTCCTCTGAAATCTGTCCCTGCCCTTCCCTTTCAGGCTTATAGTTGCCAGCTGTCTCTTCCCTGGTTAAGCAGTTCGATCAGTATTCCTAGAACTTACAATCTCTTTGCCACATTTCTACTAGTTGAAACTTTCAAAGTTGAGCTCAAATGTCACATTATCCATCAATTTTTTCCAGACCTCCCATCAAAATTAATTTCTCTTACCTCAGAATTCTCAAAGCAGGGAGGACCACCAGCCCATGTAACAGCCCAAAGCCACATGTGTGCTCATCGGTATCTCTAAATGGATAAGCTTCTGGACAACAGAAACTGAGTCTTAATCATTTTCATTTCCTCCAGAGAGCTCAGTATGGTGCACTGCACATAGTAGGTGTTTTGTCAGCACAAAATAATTAATAAAGCCAGAACTGATTCTGAAGCCACATGACCACAGGTTTAAGATATCAATAAAACTAAAACTTATTGAATGGAAGTTCTTAGTCCCATGCTGGGCACCTATAAATTTTTATTAAGTTCTACCATATATGGCATAATTTTAGATAATATGCTGATGATGCACAATTTTCCCTCTCAATCTTGGCCAAACTTAAGGGAAACAATTTCCTATTTAATTAAGAGTATGACAGCAGCAAGGACTGGCTTATAAAAATTTACTGTAGGATTGAGAATGTAAGTCTAATTTTGGATCAAATGGGAAACATTCTAAATGGCACTTTTTAAAGGAAGTATTTGAATAGCCTATTTCAAAATATTCAATATCACCTTCGACATTATGCCAATTGGTAACAATTTAATTTCAAGACAGGTACTCATTCTCCTTTCCATAGGATCTAGAAATGGGATGGAGGTGACTATCTGTTGCTCAAACATCTCAGCTTATCAATTCTTGCCTATATTATATCACATCTAGGTGATTCTAACCATTTGTTTACATAGCAGTGAACAAGCTTTACAACATATGTCTTCACATATCAGTTCCCAAATTTTGCCTTAGGATTTACATTATGTTTAATGATGCATTTTAAATGAAGTCGCCTTCTCTTTGGCAGAGCAATATTCAAAGGCTTTCTATCTAAAATCCTTGGAGAACCTTAAATGTTTCCTCCTCTACCTCATCTCCAGAAATCTTCAAGGATATAAAAAAATCTTGAAATTGTTTGTGGTTGCATTATTTTTTTTTAACATTGATCATGTATTCATTGCACTGAACCAGTTCAAAACTGAGCAATTTAAATTACTCCTATATTGTCTCACTAGCCTCAGCAATCATGTTTGTAAGAAGGTAGAGAGGTCTTATGTCCAACATTATTATTAATATAGTTTACGTTATATATTAGTACTACTAAATAAAATACAATATGAAATATATTACTCACTAATGTTATGAAACAATATATTAACATACATATTTATAATTATAAAAAATAATAGCAGTTTAAGTCCTAGATCTCTACTCAGAACTATCCTAAGCACTTTAAATTAATTTTTATTATATTCCCATAACATTCCTGGGGAAAAACTTTATCTCCACTTTACAGATCAGAAAATTGTGACCAAGGTAACATAAGAAAGAGGATAAAAATATTAATGAATTCCTAACTCAGCCTGCCATTTCATCTTCCATGTTAATTCATTCCCACTTCTGCACTGAGGGATTCAGTAAATAGTGTGAAGAGAGTTCATTTCATAGCCTCATTATACCTGGGTAACTTCTGTTGTGATAAAAGAACATATTACCCCTACAACCAGCCCCTCCCATCTAAAGCCACACAGTCAGCAGTAAAATACAAATGGCCTTGTGAGTTATATCCTTTCTCCATGCCTCTACTCCTGAAATTCTAATTCAGGATTCTTATTCTATGATGTGTCTCACAAATAAATTCCCCTCTAAATTGGACTTTTCCCCAAATCCCAATCCTTTCTTTCCAGTACTTCTCAAAAGTCTGGTAAGATTTTAGTGTCTACAGACAACGAATAAGTTTTTTAAGATTTAGTTTTATGTTACTATTCAGAAAAAGCATCACTTATAATGCCTGCTAAGTGTAAGTTGTTTTCCTAGGTATTATGAGAAATCTAAAATGAAGTACCTAAAAGACCTTGAGCTCTGAGAGAAATAAATGAGAGAAATTCACTAAAAAAAAAAAATGAGTGTTTTTTCTTTTTAATGGCAGCTAAAAAATAATTTAACACATACTAATAATAAAAGAGATGGCACATGGCTGAACATGATTGTCAGTTTGATTGTACTTCTAATTATTCTAGAAAGAAACATTCATTTCAAGCAGGAATAATTTCCACCTCTTAGGGCTGGTACAATAATTATAGGTAATCTACATAAAACACTCAATGTGTAGAAGAAACTAGTAAATGGTCACTTTTATTATAACATTGTAATAAAAATAATACATTATAGAAATGTGATTTTGCTCACAACCACGTCATTAGATAAAATTTTATATGTGTCATCTGATGCAAAGTAGAATTTTGGGAGAATACGGATCAAGGATGTGTTGAATCCCTGCCCTCAAAGAACATGTGAGTTCATGAAATAAAGCTAGGAATCAGAAAGACTGAGCAAAATTTGTTTTGCAGGAAAGCAAGAAAAACAAATATCTTGGGAGTCAACCAGGATGTTGAGGTAGAAACCTAGGGTTTAGGTAAAAAGAGTCTAGAAACAAGATCATAGGAGAGGTTTAAATATCTAAGAGAAATGTTTAAAGGAAAGAACAACCATCCCTGAAAACATTCAATTTAGGACATAAAGAAGAGTTAGAGACTCATATTTGGAGTCTGAGGAAAGAGACACTATGGTAGAACATCTTCTAGAAACGGGGCCTTGGAAGAAGTTATCAGTTTGGAATTTGTTGGGTTAAAGACCTACATTAAAGTCTTAGAAAAAGATAGAGGCAACTCCTTACAACTTGTACCAACAGAAAACAGAAAGGAAGAATAAATGTTAGTTAAACTTTAAAGATTAAATTACAAATTTACTCAAGTGATTTAAACTTTTACTGCACAAGTAGTAATTTTAAGTCATAAGGGATCTGAAATGCTTCCAGAGTTTTAAAGTCGACTCTTTTACTCTAGTGAAAAAAAAGTCTTTGCTTCCAGTGCTGAGCACACGCAAATCCTGTCTTGTAATATAACTGCATAGTTTCATTGAAATAATTTTGTCACTAACTTAATAATTTTCTGTTAATTATCATTTCAGAATGAGAAAAAATATTACTTTTAAAGCTTGCATTAAAGTGGGCTTAAGCAAGCATGGAAAAGGAAGGCAGCAAGAGAAAATACAAAAAGACGCTATTAATATTAACACAGTTATAGTTGGACATTTGTTCGTTTAATAAATCTTTGCAATATTAACAAGATGAATGAGAAGTAGTACAAATGGGAAGAACATGAGACAAGCAATCATTTGTTATCATTACTGAGATATAAAGTATGATTCAGTGTTTCATAATGGATGTTAAATTTGATTTAACATATGGTTGGCTCATTTGCTGAAAACTATCTTTAAAGACATAAACTCATTCTAAAGTCAAAGTCATTGTCTTAATAACAGGCCTTGAATTGCCCCTCCATAAAAAAAAAACTGAATAAATTCAGTAAATATAAGTATGAGGAAAAGATGTGCAAAAGCAGTATCTTAAATACGTATGCACATACACACCAACCATCTACCCAGACTCACTGAACATATTACAGAAAATATTGTTGCCAAGATTGAAAGAGTGATAAATTAATATATTTTAACATTAATACAGATAAATTCTGTTGAAATAGATGTTTAAGTGATCAGTAGAGAAACACTGTCATGACTGCTCCAGCAGCTACCTAAGAAATTCTCCTTTGTCAACTTTATCTCTATAATTGTGATAGAACATCAGTACCCACTTTAAGTTTAGTGGATTAAGCAGCTCAGTGCAAGTACTGTTAAAATAATTTATAATCTATCATTATATTTCAGAAGTGATCCTACCTGGAATGAGAGACACTTAGAAATATTCGTTACACGAGTATATTTCTATCAGCCACTCAATTTTGTCTGAATTCTCAGTTTTATCAAGAGAAATGCATTAATTTTTTTCAAAACAATTTTTCTACTTCCTAGAGACACAAAACCAGTTTGAAGACTAGATATCTTCAGTAGCCCTGTGTTAATCCTGTAGCTGAAGTCTTATTTCCTGAGCCAGCAGGTATCTGCTCTAAAATCAGGTTCATTAATAAAATGTCTACTTTACAAATAAAAACTGAATCTTCTGTTTTTACTGATGGCTGTACCTTTTTACATCTTTGGGTACCTATTCTTATAACCCAACCTACACTCATCTAAAATAAGAGATTACTAGGCAGCTCCATTATCTTGCCTTTGAAAATGACCTAGAGGTGGGGAGAAGAATTTCACCTTGGTATATGCATTAAATCAATATCTGTTGTTTGTTTGAATCTTCTCTGATCAAAGTGCATCTAATCCGCATTTAGCTGTCAGAAGCACATCTATGAAAAAGCACTTGAGCAAAACAAGCTTTGGGCACCCATTCTTAGGTTATATGCTTTAATGAATATTACTCTTATTTGCTGTTGAAGTTATTTATTGACAATGTGAATACTGATGTTTGACACCAACTAGCTTTGTGCCAATGAACCAGTCACTCTGACTCTCTGGGCTTCATTACCCTCATTTGTAAAATGAGGAATTCAATCTAATCAGTGATTTATGAAAGCAGAGTCCAATACCAAGCCAGCTACACTATATCCTCTGAGGACTTTGCTAGAGGTACAACCCAGTAGATTAGACCTGGTGGGGGCCCTCTAAATTCCGCATTTTAACGAGTCACCAGACAATTTGTATGGGTATCCCTTATGGGAATAATGGGTTAGATACAGCTAAAACAATCTATGATGTTATGTACTACATTTATTTAACCATTAATAGAAGAAGAAGAAGAAGAAGAAGAAGAAGAAGAAGAAGAAGAAGAAGAAGAAGAAGCAGCAGCAGCAGCAGCAGCAGCAGCAGCAGCAGCAGCAGAAGCAGCAGCAGCAGCATGCCAAATCAGATCAATAAGTCCTTCTGTGGAGATATCTAGTACTCTTCCAAAAAGCTGACCTCAAAAGGTCATGGAACCAGGGTGGACTGATGAGGTGAAGAACCAGGCAGCCAGAGTTTGGAGTTCCACTCTATTGTCGATGTGACTTTGGACATGCCTGGTAACCTCTCAAAAATCGGGGCTCTTTCTCTATAAAACGGGGATAATAAATCCTACCTTAGAGGGAGACTGTGCAAGTTAATTAAAAAAATATATATAAATATATATATGTATATATACATACATTATATATGTATGTATATGTATATATATATGTATGTATGTATCTATACATATATATACATACATATATATATGTATATATATATACATATATATATGTATATATATATATATATGTATATATATATATATATATATATACATATATATATGTATAAGTACTTTCCAAATGTAAATATGGATACTTAGGAGGACTACAGTAGGGCTTTATTAATCGTTCCATCTCTTATAGCACCTAACACATAATAGATGCTAAGAAAACAACAGTTTGAAGTATCAGAATTTAATCCAAGTACCTCATTCATTACATTTTTATTGAGAGCCTACTATGTGTGAGGCACTGTGATAGTCATGTCGCCTCTTTAGGTCCATTCCCCCAACTCCTGCCCCGCTCTCTGCCCAGAAGGCTGACCGGCATGGTCTACACCAATGGGCCCCCTTGCTCTCTGGCTTTCTCTGCTATCTGGCCAGTGAGGGTTCTGGCCGGAGATCAGATAGGGAGAAAAAAGGGAGGTCAAGTCCCCCTTCACAGACACACAGTTCCTCCCAAGGCAGCCTGCTCTTCCCAATTCTCACTCCTATGATGTAGCAGATCACTCTCCTCATCTCTCTGGGTGTTAGTAGTGACAACTCCATTGATGCTTCTCCCAGGTTCCTGCACTACCCTGTGGTTCCCAAACACCCTAACCACTGCTCTCTAAAGAGTGACTGTAAATAATCCCTCCTGACCTTACCTTCATTTAGTGTCTTCTCTTCCAGTTTGGAGTCTGAGGTAAGCACTGTGTTAAGATGGGCAGTAAGGTAATAAACAAAAAAGGTCCTGTTGCTCTCATGAAGTTCTAACAGTGATCACTATTGTAACAAAAATCATAATAAGCAGCTACCACTTCTTGACACATATCACAGGCCAAGCTCTGTCAAAATTATACCTCTGAGGTTCATACGATAATGATATCTGTTTTGCAAATGAAAATGCCTGAAGCTCAGAAATACAAAGCTCACATAACTATTAAGCAACAGAACCTGGATTCAAGCCAGAGTCAATCCAACTCAGAGCACATCCTCTTAAAACTGGGGTGCTGCTGTATTTAACTCAAAATGTCCCTGCCTAATGGACACTCAGTGTGAGAAATTCCCTACCACCCTTCTTCCCATACACAGGAAAGCCAGTTTGTGTGTCAGGAAGAACTGAAAGCTGTCCTCATACCACTTGTACACATCCATTTGCTTATGAGTTCCCTCCTGTGTGAGCTAATACTCCCCTCTGGAAAGATGAATTCTTCTATAACTAGTAGCCTTTGTTCAAACCACCAAACCTGCCACTTTCTTGCACAACTCAAGACAAATGCAGGTAAGCAATGGAGAGGAACCCTAAAAACTCTTCTCCTGTGGGAGTATCCTGGGACTTTATGGGTTTGCATGCTGAGATCAGGCACCTTCACAACTTGCCTCCGACTGCAACCTTCCACTTGCCTGAGTTACCCCTTCTGGGTTTACGGATCGGCGTCCTCTCTGACCTGGAGGCCAGAGAACTGAGTTAATTTAATGTTTTTAAAATAGACACCCCCAACCTAGGCTGGGCTGACGAGCACACAGCTGCAGTCTTTATTAATTAGTACCCAGACCTTTTGAGAATTGATTTCCACTTTGATCCTGGCCTGTGCATTTCTATCTCAGATATCTAAACAGCAAATCATGTTATTTTATAATTAAGTGATAATCTTCATGACAGGGAAGATGACAGGACTATAAATGACTTATGCAAATGATTGAAATAACTTCCTCTCTCTTCCCAACCAGCCCTGGAAATGTTCTCTAACTTCACAAGGCTATTAGTTGTTAACAAACTCTGTATGACATTAACCTCATTCCTATTCAACAAGATCACGTATCTGCCAAATTACTCTCCAGAAACCACAAACACTTTGCTCTTTGTGCTTTAAAAAGTACACCCTATTAGCCTTAGGAAGCTACACAAATTCAGCAAAAAAAAACTGACTTTAATGTTCATATTGTTAAATTTTGCTGATATATATGACTTATGTGACTTAAATATATAGAATTTCAAAGTAATTTGAGGGTCACTATCAATATAAAATTGAACATTTAAAATGCAATATGAATAAAGGCTATAAGAAGGTAAATTTTACTTAAATCAGTAAACTGCAAATTTACTGATTATTTACTGTATACTGGGCACTGTGATATGTGCTCAGGATATTATAGTAAACAAGATAGCATCTCTGCCTTTAAGGCAGAGCAGGACCAAGTAGCAGGAGAGCAAATAAGATTATGCAACCAACTGGTTACCACAGTAATTGAAGATCATGTGGAAAAAAGTTCTGGGATTGATCAGCAATGTCTGCCATTAGGATTAGATATGGGGATGACAGTCTGTTTCATGTATACTCAATGAACGCTGCACAAATGAACAGACAGACACATAAATATCTCTTTCTGATGAACTGTGAGGTCTTTGGGGGTAAGCTCCACGGTTATTTCACTCCCATATCCCTCATAACTCCTAACATCGTTCTTTGTATATAGCACATTCATTCATTTTGCTGGAGAGATGCCTAGATAAATTGCTTTAGTTTGTTTCTGACAACAATAATTCCGTTGCCATTTTGGATGCCTTATTGATCTTACACCTCTCCTTCTCAGTTACTCTATCCTTTTTCCTGTCTTTCTTCTTTCTAAATGCAGGTAAACCCCATTTTATTGCACTTCATTTTATTGAGCTTCACAGATTTTGTGCTTGTATAAATTGAAGGCAAGACCCTCCACCAGCATAAAGATTAGGACTTGTTTTATTGTGATACTTGCCTTTATGGTGGTCCGGAATCTAGCCTGTCATATCTCTGAGGTATGCCAGTACAACATGAAATTCTGTTTCTAGATTCTCAGCTTCCTGTAAGGGGAGTCTCCTTTGAACCAATTCAATAATTGTGTTATACACATATATATATGCATGACCCTTTGTTAACCACATGTGAAAGGCTTTGTGAAGTCAACATGAAAACTTTCCCAGACTACATATCTCTGTTAACATTCTTAGTAACCTTAATAAAACTACATCTAATTCTTTTTTTCTTCTAAGCAATTCAATATCTATAGAAAGTACTGGGAGATGCTCTAATTCTAAATCCATGCCATCTTTCTCATTCATATTTCTTGATGTTTAGGGTATTCCAAATGTATAATCTACCTTATTGTTTTCTACTATGCTTCATTCATCATGGTGTCTTTTTTCTAATCCTAAACTTTTCAAGGTTTCATTTGTTATCAAATTTAAAATAAAGAGATACAAGACCTTCTCAGATTAATAACTATCTTATTTTTGAATTTAGAGTCCTAGAAACATATAATGTATTATTATGTTTTTTACAGCCTTTACTAAACTTTTAATTTTTATCTGATTTGTTTTCTGAATAATGCTTAGATTACCATTTAAAAGACAGACCTCTTTTTAACCAATGCACACTTTGTATCTCTGAGGTTCTGCATTGCTCTCTGTGACTCTGCCTCACCATAGTTTGTGTTTGCTCGCGTGCTCTCTTCTCTCTGCTCTGCTCTGCTCTGCTCTGCTCTGCTCTTCTCTTCTCTTCTCTTCTCTTCTCTTCTCTTCTCTTCTCTTCTCTTCTCTTCTCTCTCTCTCTCTCTCTCTCTCTCTCTCTCTCTCTCTCTCACACACACACACACACACACACACACACACACACATCTACACACATAATTCAATATCCAAATTCATAGTCTAAGTATTTTTGTGGTATGACATTCCTCTTCCACCTTTGTTAAAGTTCTTTTTACTCATGGAATCAATTCTATGGAGAAGGTGAAAAGAAACCTTACAGAGCAATTATTGAAGGTTCAAAAGCAAAATACACAAGGGTGGGACTACCCCTAACCAACTACATGATATTTGCCATGTAAAATCTAACTTTGGTTTTTTAATTTGTAAAACTAGAGGGTAAAACTAGTCTTTTCTAATCCTAAAATTATTATGATTATTAATTTACATTTATTGTGTTCTGATGTGTGTCAGACATCGAGCTAAATGCTGGATGAGGTTATCACATTTAATGCTCACAACAATTCTATAAAGTGGGCATCATTGTTATCTTAATTATATTACTAAGGAAAGTGACACTTAGAGAAGTAAAGTAACCTCACTATTGACTGATATGGGTCTGAGACTGGAGCTCAGGCAGTGTGACTCTCAAGTTAAATGTTCTACACCACATACTTATATCAATTGATCTCCTATACTTTTATACAATTTAAAGAATGAAAACATTTAGAATATGACTGTTATAAATAATGAAATCATATAAAAATAACACATTACTGAAAAATTATTTCTTCTCCCAAAATGATTTAAAAGGACCAATAAGCTCCAGCATGTTTTTCAAATTATAGGCTTACTGCATGCAAGTATGTATGTATGTGTCTGTGTGTATGTATGTATATACATATACATATACATATACATATACATATACATATACATATACATATACATATACATATACATATACATATACATATACATATACATATACATATACATCTCCCTCAGCATCCCGTATTGCTGCCTGCTGACTTTCTATTGTGAGACCCTGGCTGTCTTTCACCAGCACTGAGACAATAGCTTTCATCCTGGGAGCTTCTACCCTCTTCAGCCCATTCTCCACAAAGCAGTCCTATTTTCTCTCTAAGCAAACTGCACAGGCTACTCCCTGCTTAAAATCAAATAATGACTCCCCTTTTACTCAGAAATAATCCAAACACCCTTCCATTGTCTCATGTCAATTGCCCAAATCTCCACATTTATAACATGCAACTGGTCTTTCTGCCATTTGTCAAACAGAATGACCTTTTTTTTTTTTTTCCTGCTCAAGACCTTTGCATATCATGGCCTCTGACTTGAAATGTCTCTTTCCCAGCTTCATTCTACAGCTAGTCCTTATCATCTGTAAGGACTGAAATATAACCCTTCTTCCAGAGAGCTTTTCCTGCCCTTATTTAATTTGGCCCCAGCTCTTGTCATTTGCTCTCTTCATCCTTCGTTTCCTTCATAATACTTAAAACTGATAATGCTTTATTTATCTGTGTTTGTGTATATGTGTATGTATATGTATATGTTTGTGTATATGTGTGTGTGTGAACTGTCTTCCCTGACTATATTACAAGCCTCAAGACGATGAGAAGCAGATATAGATTCCCAGCATTTAATTCACGACCCAGTACAGGCTAGATGGTGAATAATTATTTATTTGGATGAATGAATATAAGATCTCAGATCTTTTCACTTTGATAAAAAAAATAAACCATTTTAAAAAGAAAAAACGTAAAGTCTATCAAAAGCTAATGGTATTGGTGAACATATATTTTGGACCCTTGATAGATGTTAAAAGAATAAAGATAGTCTATTAATATATTTGATATACCATCCCTACTTAGAAGGTACTTTTAAAGTTCTGTCTATACCCATTAGTGAATAAATGAGTGAGAATGTTCTGTGTAACTAATGACTTGATAAACATTCATGAGACTCACTGGATGGGTAGAAATCTCTGACAGTTCCAGTGGTCTTGCCTTCCTTTTTATTGGATAGTTTTCATAATGGATTTTATGGCTCTACATTCAACGGCAAAGGTAAATAAAATGAAACTCTGGAGAGTAATCCTCAATAACACAGTAGACAGAAAATTTTTTACAAATCAAAATTTCATTGCTAAACCCATCAACTAACACCATTTATTATATGTAAATGAGATTTAGAAGAGCATCATACTTAAATTTGTTCCTAAGTTAGATTAATGGATAGAAATGAGATTCTGAAATAGTAGCTAAGGAGTTAATATACAAACATCTATCCAATAGAGAAATTTAAAAAATAGAAGCGATTTTATATCTACTGAAATATGAAAGCTTACTAGGAGATGGAGATTTTATGTCGATTGATATATAGAAACTAATGGAAAATTGGTAGTCTTTATTATTGAGACGGTGCATATTTTACGGCTCTGAACACATCTGAGGTTTTAACTGCCAGGCTGAATAGTGAAGACATGAGGGCTGGCACTGATTTGGAAGGGCGTACCCCAGATTCATGAATCTTAAAATCATATGTGCTTAGCTAAAGAAACTCTAAAAGTCTTCGTGTTTCTGCCACACCCCATGCCACACACTTCTATCCTTCCCTTGCTCATGAAATACAGGAAGAGAAATAATAAAAGGCAAATTTCATTATAATACTTTGAGTCAGCTCCCTGCCAGGACTTCTCCTGTGGAAAGGGATGATCTAGGGCATGTGAATTCCTCACTCTGCATTAGATGTTCAGAAGGACAGAACATATGGCTCAATGCCTTCAGCCTCTGGTCTACTGATTAATGTGATAAATAAATAAAGAAGGGAAATGGAGTTATGTGAAGTTGGAAGGCTCCTCTGGCTTATTTCTTTAGCTCCTTCTTAGATAGGAAAGTCTGTCTTGATGATTTGAGAGGCAGTGGTCAGAGTCACTGATGTAGCCTGTTGTGTGACAGCCACGGAAGAAGCAAAACCTGTTCACACATGGGAGAGAGCCCTCCCAACGTTACCCACCACCATAGCTACTTCTGCCAATTTTAATTTTAAAAGAGGAAGCATTTTGAATGACCTAAATCTAAAAATAGGGTAGTTTATGCTCATGACTATTTCAAATAACATCTTAAAAAACACCCAAAAAACTCGTGTTTCCATTTTTGTGACATTTTTCCCATCCCTTGAAAAACAGAGAATACTGTCACTTAATTGTCAATCTAAAATCAGACATTGTTGCCAGCTGGAATCCTAGCTCTATTTATTATTGTGCTCAGTTTTTAAATTAACTATTTGTTAAGGATTTTTATCACCATTGAAACGTTATATAAATGAAGGTCTTTCCTTTTGTGCTGAAAAAATTGATTTAACTTTTGACCATTCTGGGAGATGTGCTATTGAAAAACAGGTATAGAGGTACTACTTAGTAACTGGTCCAACTGTATTTTTGGAGAAATCAATTTAAAGACAAATAACTACCTAGTGAATTTGGGCCAAGATGGAAAAAAGAAAATATCCATGACATTTGCATAACAGGTTCATAAATAAATTCACAAAATTTTTAAAGTTCTCTAGTTTGAATATTTTAGGACAGGTGCAGACATGGTACAGCTCTTTCTGAAAAGTGAGCAGAATGTCTCTACACATCCAAGAGGCCAATGAACAGAGACCGGTGTTTATAGTGACTGCTAGTAAGAATAAAACCCTGAAACATGAATGGCCAAAGTTTACCAGGATGCTGGGAAACTGCTATAAGTAACTATTGTAAAAAGATTTCAAGCAATGGCAAAACCTGTGTAATATATCATATAAATACTGTTTTAGAAGACAAGAATAAAAAGGACACACACCCACACACACAAAACATTTTGGTTGGTATTTAGAAGTGTTGGTAAGCAAGGAATTAGTAATAAACTTGATTCTTTAGCTGATGAATTAAAATTCACCCCATCATTGGAATGGCTATGTCTTTATCAAGCAGAAATGATGAAGAAAAAAAGAGCAACATCTGATTTGTCATGAAAAGCATTTTGTTTTTTTCCTTTCTTGCCTAGAGAGGAGAGTAAAATGGGCTTCCTGGATTCTTTGGCCTGACTGACAATCACAGAAGCATAAAATGGAGAGAGCTGGACCAGTGGAAAGATCCAGCGACCTCAGGGAATGAATTTCTCACAAACTTGTCCCTAAAGCCTATGCTACTCTAATCTTAGATTCAATAAAATGCCTGGAGTTACGAAGGCACTCTGATTTTTCCTTATCAATTGGCATCATCTACAAAAGCGGTGCCCAATTTTTTGACACCAGGGACCACTGCTCCTATGAGAATCTAATGCTTGATGATCTGAGAAGGAGATGAGGTAGTGAGGCTAGTGCTGGGGAGCAGCTGCAAATACAAATGAAGCTTCGCTGTCTCACCCACCACTCACTTTTTGCTGTTCGGCCTGGTTCCTAACAATCCACGGACCGGTACCAGTCCATGACCCAAGAGTTGGGGACCCCTGGTCTACAAGCTTTGGCCTGATGTGAACAAAGCCAAGGTGTACTGCTAGTCAGAGTTAGAGCCTCTGTTTAACAAGCCGTTCCAGAATACAGTGATTTATTCTGTTTGCCAACACGGGGTCAAGTTGGAGCAGGCGTACTTCTCAGAACATGATGGAAGTTTGGAGCAAACTGTACTCAACTACCCCCACAGCTCAGGGAAGCAGATTAAGGTACCAGCAAATCTAGCTGCAGCTGTCCAGTGAGACACCTATGAGGAAGGTGACACTCGAATGGGTGTAATAGGTGCTAAGGAAATCTGCACATCTGGATAGTACTGAAGAACAGCTTCATCTTTTAGAATTTGTGCTTTCTGACAAAGCCTATAGTAAACTGCTTGGGTTGGAGCTGCTATCTTCATAAAATGGAAATTCTGTTTCTTTCTCCTCCACTACATCAGATCAAGATGTTATTTATATTGCCTCAGAAGACTATCCAGGGTCCCTTTTCCCAGGTCTTAAAGGAATATTTATTTTAGATAACTTGAAGCCTTACCTTCTAGCTGCTTTAAAGAAAACTGCCCAAACTCAAGGAAGACCATATACTCAGCTGCAGCTTCTAAATCCAGGATAATATGCATGTCTCATCAAAGACATAATGACTATTTTCTAGCCTGACTGAGAGTTGATTGTTCAGTAGTATCTATTTGATGAAGACAAAAATCATCCATCTGTTTCATAACTTAAAATGGTTCAGAAGAATATCTATGTACATTTTGCAGAGGATTTGACTTTATTGATGAGATGTCACTTATCCACAGATCTACACTAGAAGAAGGCTTTCTCTATTGTGAAGATATCATATGGAGAACTGCAAATAGTGGCAGTTCTTATCACCAGATGTTAATATTGCTTCCAAGAACTGCTTAATAAAACCACATTATAAACTGTTAGAACATCTGCTCTATGTTTGTTTGTACATATTTTCCACAAATGTCATAATTTATATAACACGGTTGAACAGGATGCAATCTTTTGTTTTCTAAAGGTGCTACAGTTAAAAATCTTTTGTTTTTCAACATGGCAGCCAGTGGAGTTTTTTGGATTTTACTTTGAAAACATAAAAAAAATGTAAAATCATTGTGACAATATCTAGTAGTTTATAACAGAGGAATTATCATCTTATATTTTCTCCATGAATGATTCAGAACTGACATTTAATTTTCATCATATTTGAATGTCCTATCATAGGTATTTATATTAAATTCTTTCTTTTGCAGAATATATAAACTAAATATCATTATATTTGTTAAAAAATAAGTGTGCTGACTGTAAATGATGCTAAATATAATATTTTATGCAGTCAAGGGCTTATAGAACATATTAAAACTTTTTTACTTTTACTGGTAATAGAGAATGTTTGTGCCTGCACTATTCTATTGCTTCTGGACATGAAGTCATGTAATTATTTCTGCTATTATGTTATCATAATTTTAATAAAGCAAATGTACATATGAAAAAACATCACATTTTATGGTCTATAGCATACTTATTTTTAGAGAAACCTGGAAAAGGTAATCTCATAAAAACAATATCTTATTCTTTCCTTTACAAAATGGTTCACATTTGTTCCCTAGGAAGAGTTCCAAATACAGTGGTTTTCAGATCAGCTCATAATTTACCAAAAAGCTTTTTAAAAAGTAGAGAATCAAAGTTTCATAGCATGGGGTTATATGCCTTTACAAAATTTTGTAGATTCATGTCTCCACAGCCCATAGATTGAGCACAATAGATAGCCCAATGACTGAGTGCACATGCACATGTTCACACACACATACACGTACAACACAGCCTAACTTAAATTTATAGGTCTTACAAGGTTTCACTTCTGCAAGATAAGGTTACTGCTCAACCTCTCTTGCCAGTGAGTCCTGAGAGAAGGAGAGGGAAAGTGAGGGAGGAGGAAAGAGAAAAGAGAGAGGCAAACAGAGACTCACTCCTCCAAGCTCCAATCACAGGTTATTTATTAAGTAGGCGAAGTAGGCACTCAATAAAGATGAAGTGGAATGGAGTGGTATGGAGTAAAAGGGGAGAGAAGGGAAGGGAATGACAGACAGGAAAAAAAAAAGAAGGAGGCAAGGAGATAGCAAGGGACAGAAGGAAAAGGGAAGTTAGTAAGGAAGTAAATAATTAGCTGAAAATAGAAGAATCTGAACCAGGAAAAAAAAAAAAGTTGTTAGAGGAGTTGTAAGAAAGACAAAGGGGGAAGAAACACAGTGACACATGAGCCAAAAGGTAAAATATTTTCAGAAGATTCCAAAGATGATGCCCACTGATGAAGTCTTCTCCTTGCCAGGAGTATGTGCAAATAAATGAAGTCAACACCTGGGGCTGTGTTGTAAAGGGTCACATCCTCAAAATGCCTAAAGGGACCAGGCAAACAGCATAAATATGAGATTATAGGTAAAACAATGCTTAAGCATCAAGTATAGAATCTATTTATAGGGCAAAAATTGTGCAGATCAAACAACTATGTTCAGGTTCTGTCTTGATAGACCAGCAAATCAATTTGAATATTTTTGAAACACCTACGATGGGGTTTTAATCATAAATCTTTACTTTAGTTTTTCCAAGCTTCTTCCCTCATCACAGGGAGAAGAGCACAGATATTTCAATATTTGGTAAAAGGTGGAAAGGATTTACATGAAGTACCCCAACTCTGATTTCTTTGTACTGAAAAAAAAAAATCAGTCACCCTCACCTTCCAGAGCTTCTTATCTTGGGTATCAGCAGTGGGCAGACACCCAAGATGAGACACCTACAAAGCCCTGAAATACGTGACCAAGAAACCAACACCTTGCCCAAGCCAACTTTTTTTAAGTTAAGAATATCTTACTTGGTGTTAGAAAATTTTAGAGTTTTTGAAAAAAGAATTTAGGGGCAAAAGGTGTTCATTTCCTACATGTTCTTATTGGTAGAGTGACTCAAAACCTAAATCCATCGAAATTAGCCACCATCCCATCCCAATAATTAATGCTTTCATTGTATCCTGTCTATATTTTCTTCACAAAACTTCTCAACATTCATGATACCATATTTATCTGACTCATTTACTGTCCAATTCCTCCATTAAACTGTAAACTTCAAGAACAGAGTCTATATTTGCTTATCACTGAGTATCTTATATCTGGAACACAGTCAATATGGGATATATATTTTGTCGACTGCTGGGAAAACAGCAGGAGCCCAACAAATATCACCTCTTTCTATTTGCTACTACATGTTTTGTTACAATGGCACAGCTCCATTAGTGCAAGGAAGGAAGGGGAGAGATAGGAAGGCAATAGGGGAGCTCAATGTCAAGGTTATTTCTGGAGCTACCATGTCTTACATTTCCTGACTGATGGAGATATACTAAAATCTATACTAGCAGATTCAAGGACTCCATATTCTTGATCATGCTATCACACTAAGAAAATAAAAATGTGGTATTTTGCAAACCCATTCTAATTTTAGATTCCAGAACCACTTCACTCACTAATGGATTCCCATCTCGTTCTCCGCATCACATATATATCTTTATATTGAATGTCCTCCCCTTTCCAAATCTGTCCACATCTCTGTTTCATTAGGACTGAGCCATTATTCGGTTTCTATCTTTACAGATGGTTTGATTTCAGAATATCCTTACACATCCTAAATGCCCAGCAGGTGTAGGAATTATGTTGCTGTGTACCTCACACATGACCCTGAACATCTCTATTACCCAGGACTGTAACATGTAGTTTACAGACTGCACAGTATTGGCCCATGAGAACATCTCAACAGGCCATGCACCTTTCAGTGGGGCCATGTCTCCCCAGAGTGGTATTTTTTTTCTATTTTGTACAAACATGCCCTATGGGCTAACTGAAAAAGGAAAGGACAAAACTTGATAGGGTGTGGCAAATGAAACCCAGTGACTTGATAAGATGTATCATATCACCTATAGTTTAATATTTCATCTGTTCTAACTAGACAAAATTATTTTTTAAATACAGTATCCTTTTGGCATTAGCACAAATACCTCTAGGGAGCTAGAGGTATTTGTGCTAATTCAAACAATTTTCTATTTCAAAATACACAGATAGTGAGAACAAACAAATTATTACATTTCCACTAAATGCACAGAAACAACCAACTTAATTAAGAAAACACTGAAGCAGCTTTTCCCAAATGGTACTCTGCCTCCCCAGGGCAGAGTGGTTTCCTTTTAAGGAAACCCCGTCTGATGGCAGAACTGCCTTGTATGGGTAATTAATGACATTTTAAAAGCTGAACTCACTTCTCATTTCCTTTCACAATGCAAAGCAAAGGTGATGAGGGCAAAAGTTCCCTTGGAACACAAAGTACATTTTTACAGAGCTTCTAATAGCCCATCTCAGTGAGAGAAATGCATCTTTACGCTTAAATGAAACTTTAAAAATAGTAAATAATTAAAGTGTGTTAAACTGTGAAAATACCTTATAACTGTGATTCCTTCTCTAAAAGAGATACCATTAGGTAACTAGTTTTCAATCACTCTTGTCTTTGCAACTCTATCACTGTGAGATGAGGGCTGATGTCATTATTTAAATGGAACTCAATCAGGGCACTGATACTGATGAAGATAAAGCTAGGAATGGGTGGGAGGAGTAAGAGTTGGGCTGCTCAAAATGGAGATAAAACAGGGTGATGGAGTTCATCAGTCACTGAAAGAGTTGGAGGTGTGGGCTCAAGAAAATCAGCCAGAATGACTCATGAGGAGTGCTGCTACTTCTGCCACCATCAGGAAGGCAGAACAATAGAAAGCCACCAAGAGAGCCATGGCTATTGGAAATATATGGCCAGAATCATGAGCAGTGTTCAGAAAACTGCTATCACTGATGCCTCTGGATTTATAAGAAAGTTACAGCAGCAATAAAGTAGATGCACCATGGTTTATTTTTCAATGACCCTTAAGTTAGAGACTGGATGTTGGACCAGGGTTGTCAGAAAAACCAATGTTTCCTGCAATGTTATAGCCAGAAGAAACTGCAGAGAATTAAAAACAAACAAACAAAAAAACAAACAAAAAAAACAAAACAAAACAACAAAAAAAACAAAGCCTCTTCATACAACAAATACTTCTAACTGGCAAACAAGAGATCATATCTAGAACTCTAGCTGTAAGGGTGTTTGGAGAATGTAATGTTTTGCTTTCCTGCTTTTCCACAGAGGAAGACACATGACAGGGATGTTAAAAAGGCTCCTCAGAGCCCAATCACTATATCTATTCCAGCAGGTGTGCCATCCAATAGGCAATTCAGAATTAAAGAAATTGAGAACTAAAAACAGGCAAGGCCAAGCATATGGGTAAATGTGGGGCAATATTACAATGGGTTAATTAGAGAACTAAAAAGGATTCAGCACAACTAAAGTGAAGGGTACTTTTGGGAACAAGGGAAAGGATGAAGATGCAAAGGCATATAAAGCTCTAGATGATGTAAACTCTACCGTGACAGCGAAGAAGCATTCTCATTCTATGGGCAATATCCCTCTTGAGTTTCCAAGAAGTCTTGAACAATCCTCAACTACTACATTTATCTCACAGAATTGTAACCATTCATTTTCTTGTCCTATGTACTACTCCCCTTAAGAAGGAGGGTTGGAGATCAAGGACAGGAAGGGGCTATTTTATTTTTGTATTTCCAGAACATAGAGCATAGTCTTTGGCACATACAAAAAAGCACAGTATTGTGTTGTATGGAATTATATCCTAACTGAAGTTCTTTACAGAATGAATATTATGTTGATTAAATTAAGTTCTGTCATTCATTGAAAAAAATGTTTCCCTTACCCTAAATAGCTTTTATTATAATAACTAATTGCAAATTACAGATTGATAATATAATTAAGAATATGTCTCTTTAGTTAATTTTTGTGCATTTATATATAGTAGTATATTATTTTTGTTGAGCAATCATTCCTATATTCTTATAATAGAACCTCAGTTTTCCTGTAGGGAAGTACATTTCCTTCCCCCACAGAAAGGGATCAAGGTGAAGTGCTTAGCCTCAGCTCTGGTGTTTCAGGTGGGACATGACCTCTTTCCATTAGCTGTAGGTAAATGTTCTTTTTCTACTGAGGCTCCTGCTACTGTTAAGATGGTTGCCTCATGTTGTCAAGGGTCACCATAAAAAACAAAGAAACCAATCAAGAAGGAGGCCAAACTCAGCAGTCAGAGCCCAAAGATGGGAAGTTAAAGAGTTTTCACATCATTTTGTGTACTTGGATCCAGGGTGGCAAAGTTACCACTGCTCACTAAGTTCTTCTTTTGGGGGTTAAGAAGTTATGCATGGTTGATTTCTTGCGCCACCAAAAGAAACTCATTTTTTTTTTTTCATTTACCATATGAATACTATTGGTTGAAGAAGCGGTAATCACTAAAAGCAGTGGAAGAATGGAACTCAGTTTTGGGGACACCAATCTGTCAGTGATCCACCATGCAGACATTTCAAGGGGAAGTATAGTCATCACTTGACCCTTCTTAAGAGAATTAGGAAAAGTACAAGCCCTTTACTTGTCTATTTTTACAGATAATTGATTATTAGAAAATGATCATTACAAAAATGGCTTCAGGGTTGTGGGAATTAAAATTGATTTGAAGGAAAAGTTATTATTTCAAGTTTCCCCCAAGGATGTTAGTTGTATAATAATTAATGGCATTGAGCAGCAATGATAACTATTAAACAAGTCACTGAAGACTTTCCAAATAATTTAGCTAAATGTGATACTGAAAGATCAAAGCAAGAAGGCCTTGTCAATAAAATAAATACAAGAAGATCAGCCAGTACAACAAAGAGCCGCTTTCATCTGAAATGGCCTTTGCTTGTCATTCAAACTCATATAAAATTCCTAAAATCTGTCAGTGTAGTAGTTTCTAAATGATATGTCAACAAATATATTCACTGAGAATACTTATTCTGCCTAGAGCCAATGTTTTTATAAAAACATTCTAAAGAGTCAACTGTTAAATCAATAAAACGAATGTTTTCAGCAGGTGTTTGGAATTGTGCTGATTTATCCATATTTTCCAGTTTAATTTCCATGTTTACCACCAAACTTCAGCAAGAAAATATAAAATGTACCTGCAAGTATTATGCTCATCATAAATTTGAGGACAGTTGTGCTAAACATATTTTTATCGGTAAGGGGATTCATAAATCATTTTCAATTGCCTAAATCCTTAAAGTTTTCTGCAGTGATTGGAGTGCCAAGTGTCATGCAGTTTAAATGGTATTTTTAAGCTATTAGCAGCTGACACTTAATTGGGTATATTTATGAGAGACATAAAAAATAAGTGAGCAAGGAATGAAAGCTGAATCAAAGACTTATGAAATACCATCCATTCTTTTTATCCTTTTCTTTCAGCATATAAGCCTGAAGCAGTATAACTTAGTGGTCAGCAATGCGAGAGCTAGAGTCAGCTTTCACCAGCTCATTCATAGCTCTGGCATTTACCAACTGGGAGAGCTTGAACAACTTCCATAGAGTACATCTGCTTCAGAAGGGATAATGTCAATACCTATCTCATACAACTGCTGTGGGCTCAAAATCTGAGATTACTCAAAAACATTTTTCATAGGCACGGAAGAAAAGAAGTGTTCAATAAAAGCTAGCTATTGTTATATATTTGTAACCTTGCCAGTTGGATAAAGAGAAAATACTTAGTATGTGATTGTTTCAAATTTATTTATATATTTACATTTATTCTTGCACCAGAAATAATGCAAAGCATTTAAAAAAAAAAAGGCCAATTTAAAAATCGAGGTTAAATAAACAAGTAAAACAGAGGTTGTAGACAAAAATAGACTCAGGAACATGACAAAGGATAAGAATCATAGCAATATGGCTGCTCATATATGTGTGTGTATATATATATATATATATATGTATATATATATATATATATATTTCTGCTTATATATTTATATATATATATATTTTTTTCCCTCTGGTTCGAGGTACAGAGTTTATAAAACCCTTGTAATTTTCTAGGTGAAAGAAAAGTCTTTTATCCAATGAATTCACTCTGGGTGGGCTCCTGGATCAGGGCTGATCACTGGAAAGACCAAGCCATGATTAGAATTCAAACATTTCCACATACACACCCCAATCTCTAGAAAAGGACTGAATACAGAGTTAATGATTGATAATGCCTACATGAGGAACCCTTCATAAAATCCCTACAATACGGGATTTGAAGATCTTCCAGCTTCATGAGCACATCCACATACTTAAGAGTGTGATGCAACCCAGCTCCTTAGGGACAGAAGATCCTGAACTTGGGACACTCCCAGACTTGCCCCTATGTATCTCTTCATCTGGTTCTTCATCTCTACTCTTTATCATATCTTTTAATAAACAGGTAAGCCTAAGTGTTCCCCTGAGTTCTACAAGCTGTTTTAGCATATTATTCAAATCCAAAGGAGAAGATCACAGGAACTTCTGATTGATTGCCAAGATGGACAAAAGTTATGAATAACCTGGGTACCTACTCCTTGTGACTGTCATCTAAAAAGAGGTGGCAGCAGTCTCCTGGGACTGAGCTCTTACTTATGGGGTCTGATGCTGTTTCCAAGTTGATAGTGTCAGAACTGAATGAAACTGTAGGGCATCCAGCTGGTGTCATGCAGATACTACGCACATTCAGAAAACTCACATACATGTGGTAACCAGAAATCCCAGAATGAAATGTGTGGTACCACTATGAATCATAAAGAAGACACAGAAGAAGGAAGACTGGGAAGATAGACAGTCACCAAAATTAAATGATAGGCTTGAAGTAATCAGTCTCCAAATTCATAAGCAAAATTCACTGGAGGGTGGGGTGTAATTGGGGGTGGGGGCTATACCATAGAGAGATAGACCATGGCATAAGGCATGATAAGTGGTCCATGTACCTGGCCCCCAGAGAAGAGATGCCATATGTATAAAATGCAATGGACAGAAAAATTCAGATCTTCAAATGTGTGCCTTATTTAAAAGTCGCACAAAGGCAGATGCTCCATATGGCTGTGTTGATCTCAGATTAGGAAGCTCTTCACATGGGCAACTCTATCCAGTGTGCAGAGATCAGATGATGTTGTAGGGATTTATTTATCTAAACATGGTTAATGCAACTCATGAGCAAGGCTTGTACCTATAATAACAATAAATAATAGCTAACACATATTCATCAGCATGGATGTGCAAGAACTATGCTAAGCACTAGGCATGAATTATTCCGTTCACTTCATGTAACATTCAAGATAACCCAAGGAGGCAGGTAATTTTATTCCCTTTCCAACTCACTTTGCCCTTTGCTTTCACAGTTTTTACAGACAGGTACTCTGAAGCTTAGAGAGGTAAGTGGCTTGTCTATGGTTACACAGGTACTCCTTATTTTTTAAAAAAAATTAAGCAAAATTGTGATAGATATACTTGATTACTATCTGCTTTTGATAAGTCTTGTACATTTCTTGGCTGATTGAAGTTTTCATTTTTTTATTAAATATAAAGTTTCTCTAATTTCAACTGGTCTGTGATGAACATATTTTGCCAAATAGAAAGCACTTTGTAAATGAAAAGAAGTGTGATACACTGTGAACATCTCCCAATTGGGTTAGAGAGAAAACATCAATTCCAATATTATTTTAGAATCTCCCACTGGTCTAGGTTTATTTAAAGAACTTTGGCCTAATCTCTCAACATCATTCTTTAACTCTGATCTGTCTGAAATCCTATTCCAATATTCTCACTACCAGATGGACAAACTAGAATGTTTTTCTCCTTTGAATTATTTTCTAATGAAAACAAATACACAACTCTATCCAGTGTTATAGGAAATCGCATCTTTGAACATGCAAATTTTTTTTTGTCTAATTTCTCTTAAATTTTGTTTATCTCTTTCATCACCTCAAATAGATGACAGATTTTGCACTTCTATTATATTTAAATTATATACAAGTTTTACCACTTGGGTTCGTATATTATCTAATGATTTTCAAATAATGGCATGTGAGACACATAATAATAACAGCCATAGTCATTCCAAATAGAATCCAAACACAGTGAAAACACCAGATATAAGCATTTTTAACGTATTTTGCTTCAAATGTAGATCACATGATGAAAAACAGACCTGTGGGACTGTTTAAAGGCACTAAATCCCTTCAAAATCATGCAGTTCTATGAGATGGGTATTCTGATCCAGAATACTCATCAATTTTTAGCAACTTAACCAAACTTAGAATTCACACATCCAAAACGTTAAAATGGATGGGCCTTCTTGACATAGCAGCTTGATTCAACTGATAATTGCTGGCACAGTGAGCAACTTCTTAACCACACTCATTCTGGTCAATTTTATTTCAGAAACAAATCACCACTGCTACTATCTTGAAACACCATGTCACCCAGATTTTTTCCTCAAGGGTTATGAATTTTTCACTATAACCACTGATGCACAAAGCAAATTTTGTTGTTCCTTCTCTTTGCCATTTAAAGGCTCCACCAAGAACAGTGAATAATCTGTCAGGTTGTTACAATAAGCCAGCAAAAAGTTATATTATTTCCTTTAGATATTTTGTAATTCCCAACAAGAATATGCAGTTTTTAAATCAAAAAGCTGTATCAGTTCCCTTATTTTATCTTCTATATAACATAAAACAAAGATATTTATCATAGTGACAAAGTAAATAATTTAGCCAAGCTATAACTTCTCTGGCTACATGTTACATGTGATAGAAAACCAATTCAAACTAACTTACATAAAGTGTGTGTTGGAGAGAGAGAGGAATAGGGAGTTAATTAGTTCATATGACAAGAGGTCAAGAGATTTTATTTAACATGTGTCCAAGCAGTGGTGTTTGGAAAATGTTTAACAGTATACTCGTTGTTGTTGTTGTTGTTGTTGTTGTTGTTGTTGTTGTTTTTAATGGAGGGGCCTGATTTGTCACATTAGCTAATTTCAAGCTACCAAAATGTTACCAATCAGCTTACTAAATTCTTGAAAATTTAATAAGAGGCTCTCATGCACTGGTATGAGCTAACTCTAGCACACCACTAGATACTCAAATGATAACGATTCCCATCTCCCCAGTCCTTCTGTTTCACTCTATCTGATTTCATTCCAAGACAGGTTCATTCCACATGGTGGCAATGACGACTGCAGGGAAATGTGCTCAGACGGGTTCTAAATAGCTTGGCTTCCAATCTGCCCTCTTACAACCAAACACCACAGAAAGAGAATGAGTTTTGGAGCTACAGCAAATGGGGCAGCTACCTTCAAATCATTTGGATTAAGTAGGACTCATTTGAAATTGGGAAAGATTAGTTTTCCTTAGAAACCCTATGCAGGTGAATATCATGAAGTGTTTCAATAACTCTAAGATTAAATCTATATCAAAATTTATAGCAAAATCTACAGCTAGAATTCCCTACCACATGTCCACTTTCAACAAAAATTGGAGGCAAAAGCTTAAGATCCATGAAAATAAAATGTGTTTTGAAGAAAAATATGCTCTTGCAATATAAAGACGCTGTCTTCAGTAAGGGACAGATACAAAATGTAAGATATATAATTGCTGCATAAATTTATTAATAGAAGTGCTAATGCCGTAAATTGTACATCTCCATTTTGACACAATCTTTTATTTTCTTTTCAATGAGGAAGAAAAAATAAAGATGCAGAACTGGTAATATTGCTTGCAACTAAATTAGATTTTCCATGAGAGAAAGCTGTTTAGAAAAAGCTATTTGAAAAAGCAAAATAGTACTCACAAAGGGTATTAATGAGCCCAACCAGGAGGAAAAATCCTCCAACAATACAAACAAAGGTTTGCAAATCTTTTCAGGCCTGGAAACCAAAGGGATACTTTGAACTCTATTTTTGCATAAAAGATCTCAACTGCCAGTTAAGTATGAGAGACAGTTGAAATTTCAGAATAAGAACTCTTAACTTAGACTACAAGTCTTACCTATGATTCAAGGGACAAGATCTCAGCAGCTCTGGGTTTAGAAGGAAACTGATATACCCTGCCCTCAAACTGTGAGGCTTTGTAGAAACAAGATGTAGACTACACTGTGTGTGTGCACTCTTGACTTGGCTGCTGTGAATGTCATAATATAGAGGTGAAAGTCAAACCCGAGACAAGGATCAAGTGAACTCTGTGGCTTTACCGTGGAAAGCTCTTTTACTGCTTGTCCATAGAGTTATTTTTTAAAAATCTTATTTATTTGTATTTATTTACGTATTAAGTAAAGAACAAGAAACTGGCAGAGAAACAAGAAAACGTGAGGTTTTTCCCCTCCAGAACAAAGAAGTTGAGTCAGGTCACCTTTCCAGTTTCTCTGTATGGCAAGAGTGATGGAGCAGTTGGTAAATGACATCTGAAATGCTCTTTATCAGTTTAACAAATCCAGGTTCATTTATACATTTTTTTTCAGGCCTATCAGTAAGGGGCCAGAGTGTTTAGTCCCACCACCATTAGGACAGTAGAAAACCCAGGCAGAAGACTCTGATTAAATTAAGTGTTTCTTAGTGATTTCACTGGTGAAAAGGCTTCTTGTAGGGGTTGAATACTAAAACTATCTGATATATCCAAGTGGTTTATCAGATTAATAGAGAAAGCAAAAGGATAATGTTGCTTGCTACGACCAATAGGTGGGTCCTAAAATATTAACATTTCCCTGCCCATGATGTTCATGATCATAAGAAAATCATAATTTACCTTCAATTCCAATGGCGAACCAAAAGCAATGCTAAATGCCAGTTCTCTCATCAATGTGTTATTAGATCATTATGTGTATTAATAAACCCTATGGTCCCATACTATGCATGCCATATGGATATATAAATGGCATATATGATAAGAAATATTTTAAACAGGATAATAGTAATTCATACAGGTCAGGGATGAGTTGTTTGAAGAAACAACATTCTGTAGCATTACCTATCAAAACATAAATAGTATGTAGAACAGTTACAAAGTTTATGCATAGTATTTTATTTTTATCCTCAAATTGCACTTTACTTTTCTTATAAAATTTCACCTTTAGGTAGTTTGCTAATATCGTATATAGTTTTCAGGAGCATCTTTTACTTAAAACCACTAATATTAGGTAAAAATATGTGTTAAGGGAGATTTGCCAGTCTGTTTACACAGACATGGCATATGAATTTACTGACAGGTTATACCACATTGGAGTTAAAGACTAATTATTTGTCAGCGTCCCTAAAAAAGAGGTATAGCTGAGACCAAAGATTACATTTTGCACAATAAAGACTTTTTGATTCTTTTAGAGACTGAGTTTACATCTCCTCTTCAGAAGAGAAAGATGTGTTATTTAAGTATATTTTCATTGATTCTTGAACATGGACTATTTTAATAAAGGTAAAGCATCTCACTTAAAAGTAATTTAAACTTAACAAAATAAGTGTGACATGATCCTAATTTTCATTCTGCTACCTCTTCTTTCCTGCTGTGTTCATTAGCTGCTGTTCTTTGACCTTCAAAATGTAACTGTAATCCTTAGAGCGAGCTCTCTTCTATCACCAAGAAGAGGTTCCCTCCATGCTAATAACAATTTTGTTGTAGCTGTTGACATGCAAGTAAAATAATTCCCTTTGGATAATAAACACTTCTCAAAAACAGTTCCTTCAAACCATTCACCAAAAGGATCTTAAAGGTATCAAACCACTATGAGAATCTGAATAAAGTTAAGTTGTTTCTTTGTCTTGTTTAACATTTCTTACATTCGTTTTCTGGCATCTCTGCAATGGTGTTTAGAAAGAATTGCTATAAAAACAGGCATCATCAACTTCAAGAGGAAATTCTGTATGCGGATCACAATAGTACACTGGAAATAGGATAATATTGGAAAGACTCTGAAACATGTTTTTTTAGAATCAACAATGATGTGCTCTATTGAAAACAAAAATGTATTTCTCCTATTGAGCTGTCTTGAGAACTCTTATCTCAGAGTCACATTTTCTTTGTCCCACAAACGAAGAAAAGAACATGTGGTATTTTAATCAAACTATATCTGCTACTCAAGATAGGGATCTAGAGCTTTGTGACATCTGGATGATGCATCACAGAGCACAGGTAGCCTGAAGATGCTATAGTACTATCACAGGGCAGTGAATATCTGTTGCTCCCCATAATCTTTTCTGCCTTTTTTTCAGCAACAACCCTAGCATCAACTGGGGACTCAATTCTACTTTAATTCCATGCAGAGGGCTCTATCCTTAGGGTTGGAGAATGTCACACTGTTCTGGCCACAGGGATTTGTTAAGAGGTCGGCCTATAAACTAATTCATTCCAATCGAAATCACTCTAAGGATCTATCATAAAAGAGGCACATTCTTTTCTGCTGGAGTTTCTGCAGCCATAATGCCACCAGTGTTTATACCAGACAAAGTTTGAGGGTCTTCAAGCATTTAATGGGATTTCAGGAATATAGCACTGGGATCTCTCCTTGGGTATAAAATATATTGAAGTGGATCTCTGTTGCCCCTAACTTAGCTAGAACATGGTAATGTTTTAAGCCCTTAGGGCATACCCCCAAAAGCTACACCTCAGAATTCTATCTGGCTTTGTTCATTTTCTGGTACACGTGTAATACTTGACCTAATAATAACTTTAAAAAGAAAATAGCATGAAGGGATATTTACTATACAGTGGAGTTAAAGACTTTCAACAAGGTATAGTAAGTAGGCTTAATATGGCCGTATTATGTTTTGTCACATATAAAGTTAGATGAATTTGAACTGGAATCTTTTCACTGTCTTAATGGGAGAACAGTGTATCCAAAGAACTTTGATGCAACAGGTTGGACATGAGAGCTAACCCAGGTTTGTAATTCTGTCCATTCCTTACCCATTTAGTCAGATTGAAGAATAGTCTGGTCCAATCTAACTAAAAATCAGATTCTTAAATCAGTATATAGATTATATAACCATGTGATGTGACTTTGTCATATTAGCTCACATTCTAGATTATATAATATTGTTCACTATCTTCAAAATACATCAAGATTCTGATCATGTCTCACCAGTATCATCAAATTTAAGCCACAATCATTTTTTTTCTGCATTATTCCCAAAGACTTCTAACCAGTCTCTCTCCTTCCAAACTTCTTCCTATATAATCTGGTTTCCACATGACACCAGAATATTCTATTGAAAAACACAAATCAGGTCACACAACTAATTAACATTATCTACTACCTTTCCTTTGAAGACTTATTATTGTATACAAAGTCCTCTTGACTTAATTTGGCTATGCCTACTCATCCCATCTCAATTCCTACCACTCTTATAAGTTTCTTGCTGAACTGGCTTTCTTACTGTTCCTTCAATATTTCCAGCTCTTTCACACCCCTAGGACTTTATATTTCAGCCTACAACTCTTTCTCTTGACATTTCCAAGGCTTCCCCCTTTGCTTCATTCAGGTCACTGATTAAGGGTCATATCTTCAGAAAGCCTTCCCTGAACACCCTAACACTAACTGTCTCGTTGTTTTATTTACTTCATAGGACACATCACTATCTGCAACTACATTACTTCCTTGTTGACTTGCTGATTGTCTTCTCCACTGAAATGTAATCTCTATAGGCACAAGAATTTTTGTCAGTCTTACTGCTACCGAATCGTAGCACAGAGAATGTAGCCTGGCACATACAAGTAACTTATAAATATTTGGTGAATAAATGAGTGAATGAATAAATGAATTCTGCTATAACATGATCTAAAGGTAAATCAATATTCAGATCCTACAAAATCTAATAACATAACATGGTGAAAGAAACAACTATTTTTGGTTTTCCTTGGTGAACATCTGATCATCAATGAAAGGCAAACATATTTGCATATTTAAAAGTTTGCAAAGTGATTTTATTCTCAAGGCTATGTAATAGGAAAGAGCATCTTTTAGTTGCTTGAAAGTGCACACACGCATGTATGCATACACACACAAATGATAATGATTTTTGATGTCTTAAATAATTTGACTATATTCCTACCTGAAAATATTTTGGGAGATATTAGTAATGCCATGCCTCAACCAGAGGAAAGAAAAACTTACTAAGCTTCTTCCAGGAGGGAGAACAGGTCACAACCACTTCCAGAGGATCAATAGATCAGGGCGGGTATATATAAAACATGTGTGTGATTTTTCTGCCCACAGGCAGTTTTCACACAATACAAAAAGAGAGTATAAACTAACATGCTCCCAATCAAGTGGACTAAGAAGTTTCAAAGAAATGCTCTGAACTTAAATGTTATACAGCAAAAGAAGATTTGAAAAGCTACAAAAGGCAGTTACCTTAAAAATCTGCCGGGACTTTCCACCAAAATGGTCTTTTACACATTGCCTTGCCTACATTATGTACTCTATGTGCTTTCCATACGCCATTGACAGGGTGTGAGAATTCCCATTAATTTTCACCCTCGCCTACAGGAAGCATTATAACTTAAAAAAAAAAAAAATCATTTCCAGATGGGTAGTTTAAAACACTGTATCTCACTGCTGTAATTTGGATGTCTCTAAATTTCTTAAAGTACTACTTCAGTATTCACTCAGGCTCACTTTTAAGTTACCCCTCCCCGACCCCCCCCCACAAAAAAATAGATAAAATCTTGTATATCTATCATAATAAAAAAAAATAAGAGCTGCTACTTCTTAGTTAACCAAGAATCCACTGCTGCCCTCTCATACTGCTTCTGTTTATTCTCCTCCTGAGCCAACAAACGAATAATAGCAATATCTTGTATTTGCATTATGATTTACCAAGCTCATTTATTTCTCTTCCCCCACTATCTTTACAATTTTTTCTATGATGTACAAAACAAATGTCTCTATTTTTCAGATAAAATTCAGAAAACTGACTTAACCCTTGGTCTCTTAATTACTAAGTAGTAAAGCCAAGACTAAGACATGTGTTTCCTAAAGGCCTGATGAAATCTCTTTTCACCATGTCACATTCCCCCAAGATATACCAAATGAAAAGACACAATTGTTGATTTAAAAAAGGAAGAAAAAAAAGAAAGAAGGCCCAGTTCCCCCACTGTTAATCCTCTACTTTCCACCCTCGTGGGCTTTAAACTCCAACTAAAACTACTTTCTGTAATCTTAATGCTCTACCTAGATGAGCCTGTCTGTTTGGATTCTATTAGCGTTAATAAAAGTACCAATCCTTACATTGAAATTCTGTTTCAAGGTTTATAATGAATATTGGTTTCTATAAAATTCTTAATTAAGAATTATTAGAAAACACAGCTCTCACTCAGTTGTCATGGGACACAATAACAAGGGACTCTTTTTATTCCTTGTTTTTTCCAGTTTCAGGGATAGCAATCCAGACTGAATAATGTTCAAATGTATCCTAAGGCTGAGTTTCTAGAATAGAAACACCAAGAATACAGAATGATTTAGGGGTAAATTTTAGGTTTGGCATTTTTCATTCTGTCCTAGACCCATGGATTAAACTTTATTCAGAAAGATTATTCTAGCTTTCAATGGGAACACAGTCTCCCCAGGTTCTTCCAATCTAAGCCAGGATCCAGTCATCTATTCGACAACTATTTACTCTTTGCATTATGCTAGGTGCTTGAGATACAATGAAGAACAAAATAGCCACCATTCCTATTCTCTAGGGATGACATACTAGTGAGAGAGACAGAGACAAAAGGCAAGTTAACACAGTTATGATTAATTATAAGTGAAGTAAAAAAAATATATAAATAAACAGGGGCACTAATGGAGACTAATGAAGGTAACTTCTTTGGTTAGGGTGGCCAGGCAAGGGCTCCCTGGAGGGGAGTTTGTGACTGTCATCAATGAGCATTCCTTCATTGACCCACACTTACCTCATTCCATATTCTTTCATTTTGTAGTTGGCTATTGAACAAATCAAAAGCCACACAGGCTGCAGTGGGGATGGTACTGGGTACACCAAAAATGCCTACATTAGAAATCAGTCATGAAGGGATATTCCAGTTAAAAATAAAATCAACTAATATAAGAGCCGGAAACTCCAATTGGTACAAAAATGGTCTCTTTATATGCCATCAAGGAATCGTTTCTCTAAAATGACAAGACGTATATTGCCAATAAATCCACACTTCTGTTTCCAATTAATGTAAACTTATAATATTCCAAGTTGTTATTAGATTTCAATTAATAACCTGTGATGCCTCATTAATGCAAATATGCTCCTAGTGGTGTTAAACCTTCTTTAGTGAAATGGGTCCAATGACATGACTGTTTCAAATGATAACGGAACTATGATTAAAAGGCCAAATTAATCATTTTCTGCCATTAAATGATCTCTACGACAATTTATTTATGCCTATATGAAACATGCGCTTCTTGCAAAAAGCCAATTTATATTTAAACTATTCAATGACAGAGAAAAAAAAAAGAACAGAAACATCACACTGAAATATTTCTAATAGTGACAGAGAATCCCCAAAGCAAGTCAGGTTCTTCTAAACTAAAAAAGGTTATAGAGTTGATACCATTCACTTTTTCATGTGATATAAAGTGTAAAGCTGCAAATCTCAGCTACACAGCTAGCAGAATAATGGCTTTTGAGTTCTCTTGTCTGTGTATCTCTTCCCTCCTTAGATCCTGAAATGCTCCACCTACAGGTTCAAACCAGCTACCAATAAGGAGCCAAAAACACAGTGAAAGTAGGAATCCACTCCCACAGTTCCTGCCTCCACCACCACTCTCTACAGTGACATGAGGCAGGAAACCAAACAGACTAGGGCAGTCCCTATTACTACTTCCTGCCCAGCATCCTTTCTCAATTTTGACTACAGCTCTCTGTTTTTCCTTTGCACAACTGCCCTCTCTTATATCTGTGTGGCCCTGGTCAGGTGGTCAATACAACTCTTCCTTTAAATGGGCAGAGAGGAAGGTGATGAGCCAGGCAGAGGCATAAAAATACCCCAATGTTCAGCAGAGCGACTGATCCAGGGGTAGGCTCCTGAACCCACCAGTCTCTTGGTTCTTTCCCAGCATTCCTTGAATGAACAGTACTGTGTTTTAGCTCTAGTTGGTCATGATTTTTATAGAATCCCAGAAATAAAAATCGAGCAGTTTAACAGCCTCCTGTCGCATCCCAACAACCATGCAGGTAAAGTCCGTCCCACTCCTCTTCTCCTTGTCATCCCCCAGTGTCAGTCACTGCCAAGAGACATAAAGTGTGCAAAAGCCACACATTTCTTCCTCTTAAGTAAAAAGTAGTTTTAAAAATGTATTGAGACTTCTTCTTAATTGTTGCTAAGTAACCACCGCAAGATTAGAACTATTTTCTAGCTTACAAAATAACAGTACAAACAGTTTATTTAGATATTTAAAATTAAGAAACCATCTTAAAATGGAGTTGCTTAAAAACTCAGTTATTATAGTAGCCTGCCATCAGACACACAATCCTAAAAATTAAAAATAAAAAAAAAGAAAAACTTTAGGGATTCCATTACAAGAGTGCAAATAAATTCGTCTTTAATATGATGTACAATAATGTACAAATTGTGATTCTATCCCCTTGGCAACAAAAGTAATATTGAGTCTTAATTAATATGCTAGAAAAACTTCTACGTAGTTTTATGCTAGAAAATATGCTAGAAACCTTCATATGGTGTTTTATATTAGATGTTATAAGACATAAGCATTAGATATGGAACTTATGATTAAATGTATCTCTGTATTTAAATAGTGATCCCTTATTAAGAAATTTTGACTTATAAACCACACCTGGTATAATAAGTTTCAGTGCACATGCAGCAATGATAAATGGGTTCAGGTTGCTAGAACACTGGGTTGAGGATTGCAAGACAGCCTGGACACATGGTAGAAAGCACAGTGAATGATTAGTTATGCCTGCCAAAGGTGTAGGATTCAGTAGTGCTAGTTGGCACACTGAGCATCTTTTTAATTCTTCTCAGCCTAGAAAAGCCCAGTTTTTCTGCCAGTAGTTGCTTGACCTTTGTAAGGTCACAATTCTCTGAGTCTCAGTCTGCTCATCTTTAAAACAAGGACTTTGCTTAAATGGCCTCTCAGGTCCATTCCAGTTTGAACATTCTATAATATTCTGAGGAAAGAATAATAACAGTCCTTGTGATTAGTAGCCAGAGCAGTCTGGTGTATGGCGGCAAAGTGAGCCTGCACGGAAAAGCTCTGAAGAGAGAGGAGACTGAAGGAGGCAAACCTCCTCTAAGCTGTTCCATGGAAAACCTGGCCTGGAGAACAATACCCAGAAGGCAAAATATTACCCCATGAGTAAACAGTCCATCATCTTCCCATTTATATATATTTTAAAAATTCCTCATAGAATTATTTAGCAAAAGGAATTAGAGATCCATTTTTTAGGGGGAAATGGCACATCCGTAGGTCAGGGGTGGAAGTGGGGGTGGTGTGAATTAGAGAGTGGGAAAAAAAAATCTACTTAAAAAAAACACAGAATATTTTATTTACATACAACCTTTCAGATGCGTCTGCACCTCACAGATGGAAATGTGCAAGAGCCTCAGTCAGGATGTTTCAGCCACAGACCTTGAAAGTCAGTTAACACCTCGCAAAACAGGAAGTGCAGAGGTCAGGCAGTCTCAGGGACTGGCAAATCCATTGCAGGTCCCAGATCTTTTGAGCTAGCTCTATAGACCTTGTGAAAGCTTTGTCCTAAGGCCAAGTCCCTGCATTGTGATTAGATGACTGCCAGAACAATTGGTGCTTAAGTGTGCTTCCTTATTCAATTCCTAAAAATGACTCCCTTTTCTTTCTTAGACGCATGAGCTAGGTTTTCCTAGCTTCTCCGGGGCTCGAACTGGTTCATCTTTGAATCAGTATCTAGCAAGGTTGATGGAATTATTCAGACTGGGGAAGGGGGTAGCAAGGGAGGAAGGAGGCTCAGGGGAGGTAGAGGAAAGGAAGGGCGGGGCTAGAAAAAAGGGTCCCAAATGTCTGGATAGTGGTCTAACATTTACACAGGTAGGCCTCAGTGTTAGAAGCTGGCCTGGCACTCAATAGCTAGGCTATGTTGTTTTCCTGCTGGATAGAAACAACCTCACAGCAAAGCAACAACTCAGAAAAAGTCATTCTGAGATCAAGATATAGTAAGAAGACAAGACTGCTTGATAATTTTGTATAAGCACAAACAAAAACAAAGTTACTGCACAACCCACAAAACACCAAACATCTGCCTCCTTTGCTAATATGAGTGACTGCTGCTTCTTCATGAGTTACAGCTTCAGCCCACACTCTAGTCCGCCTTCTCCATAGAGATTTATTGAGACACCCAATTTAAAAATTGCCTATCACTTTGTGACAGCTCCCTATGTAGACTAAACCTCACTTCCATGGATCCTTCACAAATCACCCAACCAAAGCCTAAACCCTTTCTAACACACTCTTACTTAGACACCCATACTTCTCCAATTCTCCATAGTGTGTTCTCATTCCTGCAATTATAATAAACCCAACTTGTTCAACTTCATATGTGTTCCCAATGGCCTCCTAACTGGAAGGCATCAGTATTGGTTTTAAATAATATTTGCTAATTTTCTTATTTTTTTTTATTATTGCCTCCCAAAGAAGCCTCTCTAGACACTGTTGTTCTTAATTGTCCCCAATCCATGAATTTTTAATACTACATATAAACTTAATAGCTGCTTATGCACTGTATGTATACCTGTGCTATATACATAAAGCATATGATCCCTCCCCAAACACACACATACAAATTCACAAACATCATGGTTTAGACTAAATTATGTGGTGGTAGAATAGACGCTGGATAGTCTTTCACAACATGTTTAAATGCACATACCTTGCAACATACTTTTTAACTCACTAATAATAATAGGTAACAATTCTTAGTGCTTTCACCAGATACTACTCTTATGCATGTATAAATTCCTACATAGGTTAACTCATTTTAGCCATCCAAAAACTTTTGGGCTTGGTACTCGAACTATCCCCATTGTAAAGTTGAGAAAACTGACGCTCCAAGCAATTAAGTATCCAAATGCCCAGGTCACAAGGTTCATCATCAGTGGATACACTACCACCTGACTGTGCCCAGGAACATGCTCTTCATCTTGAGGATACAGTGCCTGTACTCAACAGTGGATCCATAGATACTTGTTAAACTCAAACAAATCAGCCAACATGTATCATGATTTTTCATGACAGTACTTCCAAACACTTCCAAACAAAGCAGAAAAAAAATTATAAACTTACAGATAAGAACTAAAAATAAAATGTCTGTTATATAGAAAAGCATTTTGGTGGGAATATCTCAGGGGAAATTTTTTGCTTGTGTCACATGATGGTTTTAAAAAAAACCCAGTGTGTGTGTGTGTGTGTGTGTGTGTGTGTGTGTGTGTGTGTGTGTGTGTTGGTTAAGAAAGAGGGGAAGGGAAGGATATTTTCCTCTAAAAATTATAATTAAAGAGTGATGATGATATCACACAACTTCCTCAGTGGCCATCACTGCCCATCTGCGCTCAGTTTTGCTGCTGTACAGTCACAAAACCATGACTTACTGTCCTCTCCAGGTACCACCAAAGTTGCTGCAACTATAGAGCATCCTTCTCAAAGAAGAGACTGGCTTTGCATTGTTCATTTTTACAACTCTCTTTTTGTTTCCAACATTGCCAGAGAATCCAAGATTCTAAAAAATGTGTTGTCTCCTGAGGCCAAGTGACCAAGTCCCAGGACTTCTGTTCAAGTCAGAGCCTTGTTAAACTGATTTTATACAATCCCACAGAAGAGGAAAATGGCTTTTGTGATGAGCATCTGCTGTTTTGTTAAAAATGTGGTTAAAGACATTAACAAAAGTGACGTTACCAGCTGTTCTAATGCCAAGCAGCTTAGCTAAACTGTTTTTCATCAAATGACAACATATGACACCCAAATCAATTCCCAACCAATAACACATTGTTACTTGTAAAATGGAGCTGAATGAGAGTGAGAGAGAGAGAGCCTGAGAGTAAGAGAGAGTAAGAACTAGAGCTAAAGAGAGAGGTTAATTAAAATACAAAGGCAAATTTCTCCTGAAGTAGGAACAAATAAAAGGACACTGATAATTTTCAAAAAATATTTTACCTCTATTTCAAACAAAGCAAAGAGGACCATTATCCATTCCACATTCTGACAAAAAAAAAAAAAAAAAAAACAATGTGTTTCTTTTGTAACATGCTTGTAATAGCAAAAAATAGATGACTGAGTTTCTTGCCAGTTAAAATTTGACTTGGCTTCTGCCTTTGAGCCACATACCTCCTAAGAAATGTGACAATCAGGAGGGAAAAACTGTCTTATGTGGCTATGTTCAGCTCCTCTATTTTTATCTACCCATCATTTTTAATTATCAGGCCATTAAAAGGTGGCAGATTGGTAGCACTGCCAACTGTGTTGTCCTTATGGCTGAAAAGTCTCTGGCAGTCAATACAAAGAGCACCTTCCCCATATTCATCACGGAGCTTGTAAAAGCAAAACTGCTCACCATAGTCACAGCAATTACTGAATAAATGTTTGATTTCCATGACTGTGACCAGGGTAGGGGCTGAGTTGTGCTCAGTGCTTAGGAGTCTGTGGGCATTTCATGTGCATGATGATTAATAATGCAATTTGCAAATGCCAAGTCCACTGACAAGGCCAGAGCTGAGTCCTGCTTACATAAGATTTGAACTGGCTTAGTAAACAGGAAAGACAACTCTTCCAAGGGCATCATTCCCCTGGAAAGAAAACAAAGGGGCATGCTTTAGGGAAAGAGTGTTTGCCAGGAACAGAAGGTACACTGCATGTAGAGAGAGTTTCAAGATAGGTAACTCAGAAGGGACTTCCATTTGAGAAAAAAAACAGCAGAAGAAAAAAGGTAGAAATGAGCAAGCAGCTGTGTGCTCCTATTTCTACTAAATGGAAAGAAGACATGGCTTAAAGTCACAATCAGCATATGGAGACAGCAGAGGGGGCACCTGGGAAAAATCAGTGTGCATCAGGCTTGATGGCACCTGCTTCCTTGTGCATTCCACTGTATTACTGTGGGGTGGATAAATTCACTCCTTAAATTGGCATATGTCTGCTGGGACTGGAGTAAAGGCCATGCTGTTGATAATAGCAAGGAGAATGTAAGCCTAATGTTGGAAAGAACTTCTAAAGCAAAGCCAAAACACAGCACAGATCACCAACAGAAATGTATTGGGGGGACTGTTAGAGAAGCATGTAAAGCGCCGTGAAATGTCAAGAGTGCAGCTCTGTGAGGAGACCAGGGGACAGGCAGAATGACATTTCCGAGGTTATTCTAACCCTATTGCTATAGGGAAAAAAAGTGTCTTTGTGGGCACAACAACAACGAAAAAACATTTGTTGTATTTTTAAAAATTCTGTTGTCTTCTAGTGGCTTCTAGTCAGAGCTTCTAATTTTACCTTTGAAACTAATCTTTTACATTGTCTGCTGTCACCTATTTAAGTCTGCTATGACTGAAGGTATAAAATTTAGATGAAACACTAGAAGTAGTGGTCAGTTACAAATTTTCACCTTTTCTTATTTGTTCCTGAATTCATTTATTCACTCGTTTGTTAACCAATTAGAGCTTGCGGTTCAGACTCAGTTTCCCTAAATATTTAGAAAATAGAATGACCATGGTACAGTAGTGGGGATTCCAGTGATCTCCTCTACTTGTTAAGTGCTCTGAATTTGTCAAATGACCTACTATGTGCTTACATACATGATTTTATTTCATCCTAACACTAATTTAATAGATGGGAAACTGTCAAGCAAAGAAATGATAGCCAATAACAGAAGTCAGGATTGAAAACCAGGACTGACTCTAGAGCCAGCACTATTAGCCATTATATTATATTCCTCTTCACAAACTTCTAAAAAACACAGTTCACAAGTAAACATTCAAAACTAAATTCCTGAACTAGAAGATCCCCCTGTGGTTCCCTGGATATTAGGAGACCAGAAGTATAATTAAAATTTTTAAGTAAAGTAAATACCTCAACCACAAGACCCAACAGGCTCACAACTAACAACTAGTCCTTATGGCAGGCCCAGAACTTTTTTAAAGATCTGATTGAGAAAGTCCTAGTTTCTTATGTAGTTCTCTCAGTTTTGGATGAGATTCTATAGCCTGAGCCCAGACTGATACAGGAGGGGAAAGTTCTACAGAAGATACTGTATATGCATTATCTCTTTGATTCTCCACACTGGCTCCACATGTTAAGTGTTATTATCCCCATGTGGAAACAGGACTGGGCAAGTCAAGCAATGTGTCAAAACTCATCAAGTAATAAGAAACAGGGATCCAGGCTTCAAAACGTGTGCTCTTCTCTGTGATAGAACATACCATAGTGCCACCTCTGAAGGTTGGTAACTATCTTTTTACTGTTGAACTCACCTTAGATCTCATCCAGTGTGAAAACACTGCATGACACTCTGGGGCCTACAAGGCCCCAGGTATGCCACAACCTCTACCTGTCCCCCATGCACACTTTAATCCGTTCTCTTCGCATTCACTGTTTGCTAGCCACAGTAGCCTCTTTCAGTTCCTCCAAGATGCTATGCTCCCCGCTTTGTACATGTGTCCTCATGTCTAGAAAACTTTTCTCCCCACATCTCCATCACCTTGTTGACACCTGTGCATCCTCCAGAACTTTCTCAAGGACAAAGATGTTTTCATGTTAGTCTAACTCTTCACCCTTCCCTCACCATCCAGGTCAGTTTCCCATGCTCCAGAGCTGAGTTTCTTAGCATGGGCACTATTGCCACTCTGGGTCAGTAACTCTTTGTTGTAGAGTCTATCCTGTGCATTGTGGAAAGTTAGCTATCTTCAGTAAATGCTAGAATCACCTACCTACCCGTTGTGACCCTAAAGGAAGTCTCCAGATGTTGCCAAATGATTCTTGAAAGTAGTCATTTCCAGCTGAGAATCACTGATCTCTAGCCTTTTGAAACCACTTTCCTTAACTTCAGAGCATTGGCCCCAATGCAACAATATGCACTTGTTTATGCAATTATTTGACCATTTTCCCTGATTGACAGCGAGTGTCATGAAAGCAGGAATGGTGTTGGCTTCTGCTCACCCTTACATAACCAGCACTCAGAGTCATACCTGGTTCAGAGCAACAATCTAAGGGGGAAAAAAAAAACATTTTTTGAATTTCTACCTAAAAAAGGGCTTTGCAGGATATCATATACTGAAGTCAGTAGCTAATGGAAGATCACTGAAGCTTCTTTGAAGACACAAAAAAATGCCACCACAGTTAGGCTCTGGGGAGATGAATCACAAGACAGGGTAGACATGAACCAATCAGAAATTCCTGCTGAAGGAGATGGTAAGGGGTTATTAACAGTGCCCCTGGCAGCACGTAAGAATTATAGAATGGCATCCCATCAAAACATCAGTGGGGCCCTAATTAAAAAAGAGCCTGTTCTTTGGCAAGTGTTCCTGTGCAGCCGTGGCACTGTTGGGACATGGCACATCACACCCACCTGAAAACATGTATCATCACCCATCATGTGGCATCTTTGCCCAGCTGTGCCATCCCGTGTTTCCTGATGGAAATTAGAAAGTAACATAACCTTAGCTGACGGGTTTATTAAGACTCAGAAGATATTACAATGGCCTTTTTGACATAATCTCTAACAGTCAGGGGGAGATGCTGACTTGCCATCATTATTGAAAGAAATTGGCCTAAACAAACAAACAAACAAAAAAGTCAAGATGAGAGAGAAGAACATTCCTATAAAGCTGTCAAGTTTATTATTTGGCCTACAGGTGTGTTCAGCAAATTGGACTCACTGCCTATGACAGAGTTGCCAGCTCTGTGTTGGTGTTCCCTTGCCACACTGCTATGGTGCAGCTGGATCTCATGCAGCAAGGGTACATTTACAACAGAACTCTACCTTTGCCAAGCTTTCTCTCGACCCAATTATATTTTTATGTTGGTCCAACTCTTCATATTTCCCTATGGCTCTGTCTGTCACTTTGGCATGCCAAACTCCAGTTTTCCAGGACAAATAACCCAAATAAAAATATCCAACTAGTGTAAAATGCTACACAGGGTGACAAAACAAAAGGAAGTTTTATTCAGATTGAATTTAAGTTCTTAGGAAGTTTAGACCAGCAATCAAACACCCAGATATTTTCACAAGGGAGGCGGATAACCTAAAGCAGTTAAGTAAGCCAGATGGGAGTGAAAAGGGAGGGATGACGACTATGAAAATCAGGGAGAGCAGACTATGAGCTCGGTTACCAGAGAAACCACTCTGCCAGCGAAGCTAGTGATGCTCAAGACCTGGGCTGAGGCCCACCTTACGCAGAGTCGCTACTCAGTTAGTATTTGTTGAATGAACAAACTCCTGTTTGAGTGTTCACCCTCCTATTTCCAGGTCTTGAGCTACACTATCAGAATGCTTTTTAGGTGTTCACTGATTCACTGAGATCCTTAAATCTCTAGTGCCTTCAGTGTGACTCCCATTTGGAAAGAGCTAACTGGATCATTTAAAAATGGAAACCGAGGGTGAGTTGGAGCCACTGAGGCACATAGGGAACATCATTAATGTCATTGCCAGAAAGGCAGAGTCCATAGAGCTCACTGTCATAGTGATTTTATTTTGAACTTGTCATAGGTGTTATTTAGAATAACCCGAGAGACTATTTTGTAAGAAGCTTGGTAGAGCGGCAGGTCTGCAAAATGAGACTAAGGATATCAAATGAGATTGTAATGATATCTACTCTTGCTCAAATTAGAGAAGGAAAAAAAAAACAACTACTTCCCCTGCTCCTCCTCTCTCTTTAAAGGAATTCACTTTTCTTTCCTTGTTTAGTATTCACAAATATAATACACTCAGAAACCATAAAAGATATGTTGCTGGTAGAAATTTCAAATAGTACAGAAGACTATAATATGAAAAATGTAGATCCTTCTACTCAGAGATATCCTTGGTGACCAATTTCAGATGTGTGTGTGACATAAAGAGGATCATCCCACTAGAGAGCAACTACATGCTTCCTCAACATCTTGGACATCTATGTCCATAAATATATGTCTACTTTATTCTTTTTATCTACTGCTTAGTAAAAACCCACTTTACAAGTATTTATTCCAATACTCATCACAGAAAAGCTGTAATGTGGCCTCCTTCTTATATCTCCAGTATAATGGTGCTTTAATGAACCATCAGAGTGAACAAAAGAGGCTGGCACTGGCATTGTTGTAAGGATTCAGTTTTACTTAACTTGGGCTAGTTTAAAAAAAAACCTAGAAATATCTAGTATGAGTTAATAAAGAGAGAAGCATCTCATAGGAGTTTGAGGAATGAAAAGTGTATTTTTGCAAAGGGATTTGGGAGACAAGTTACAAACCCATAGGATTCATACTATCGGCCAATTATTCTAGGTATGAATTGAATACCTTATATAAAACACATAAGAATTAGAAAGCATACTCATCTTTGGTTGGTATTTCAAGCTTTCAGGAATACTTGTCTCCAGTATAAACATCAACCCAATGTGTGTTAAGTGTGTACTCCATGTGAAGCACTGTACTGAGCACGGCCCATGGCCTATCTCATTTAATCCACAGTCGCCCTGAGTAGAAGGCACTACTATTAGCCCCAATGAAATTAAGATGAAATTAAGTCTCCAGGTTATACAAAATTTGCTGAAACAGCAAAGCTGAACCCAAGCAATTAACCTCCAGAATCTGATCATCACATTATTATCTTTCAAAATGCTTGAGATTTGCACCCAGAAAAAAACTTGTGTCACCTTCATATCCTGGGTTTTCCCCTAAAAGTAAAAACAAATCAAACAAAACATTTTGTTTTCTCTTTTCCTGACTAGATTTCCATTTTATTTGAGGGGCTTAAGGCAATATCTTGCCAATATAAATTAACAACAGAGATCTTTGAAAAGGGTGAGAAGCAGAGGAAAGGAAGGGAAGAAAGGAAATACCTACAGAAACTATCACACCTGTGTCCCATGAGAGGGTAGGTTAACTTTGTCAGTGAGGCAAAGAGTCCAGTCACTCTTCAATGCTCCTTTGAGGCTACTTGCTTTTCCTCAAATATGTCAAACACACGCCATGCTTTTTTGCAGGATTAGTTCAGTCTGGGAAGCTCCTCTCCCATCTCAGTTATTGCAAAGGGGAGCTTTCCCATCTATCAGATTTCTGCTCAAATGCCACCTTTCCCCCTTTCAAAATGAACTCTGCCCCCATCACTCTCTTTTCCTATAAACTGCTTTGTTTTATTTTAATACTTATGAATATGTACAAGCATATACAATTAAGTGCTTTGTGACCATCACTCTTATTATAAACCCTGTATGTATTCCCTGTATGTATTATCACCCCCTCAAACAATATCAGTACATGCTCAATAAATATTTGTTGAATGAGAGAATAAGCCATAGATATTACAGGCACATCTCTTTTGGTATCCTGGTAGGCTTTCTCAAATCAGTGTGTATGTGTTGTGTTTACACAAACATATATTGTCATGTATATATAGATATATACATATATATTTGTATCTTGTGATTTAGACTCATCATTAAAAGATGAAATTTAGTAATAGCATGTTGGTAATACAACCAGTATAAATCTGTCTAATTACAGTACAGGATTCATAAGGTTTGGACATTACAATTGTGAAGAACAGTGAGTAACTGATTCATTAGTAAGAATGTTATGTTATTTCTGAATGAATTGAGCAATCTTTATGAAGTTCATCAAAGATCTGTTTTTTGGCAAGTGTTCCACCATAAAAATGGAGAACTGCTCAGCTAGTAACATTTATAGAAATTTAAATTTGTATAAAGTCTTCCTGAGATAAGCAAGTCTCTGCAGTTGACTAGAAATTTATTTCTCATTTTGGTGAAAAATTATGGTCAGAGAGGCTCTAAAAATTCCTAGTCGGTACTCACTGGCATTCAGGTGGGGCCTAGCAATAAACATTTGAAAGAATAAATGAGACAAAAGACTGACAGTTTTCATCCCTCCAGAGAGGTATCTCCCACCACTTCTCTATGACTATTAGACTGATATGATTAATCTAACACATGGAGCAGATTTTACCCTTCATTTTCAAGTATGTTGTCTATTAACAGTTTTCATGAGCACTCTGATGATTATGCAGGGCTCTTGTCAATGGATCCCTGCCAATACAAACCATCAAGCTAATGACCTATGCTTGCCAACTCTAAGATGAAGGACCACTCTTGGGCATATCTCCCAGGACTCAAAGAAGAATCCCCTCTGCAAATGATCTTGGAGTGGCAGGTGCCCGCTGCCTTCCTGCCAGAAATCATCCCAACTGGGAGTGAGGGCATCAAGGGAGGAGAAAGGAAAATCTACTAATTTATCGGGTGAGATTATTGACTTCACTTTCAAGGAAGACAAGATAAAGAGTCTTGTTTTTGAAAGGTAAGAATGAAAACATTATTCTGCATTTCATCAATGTCAGCTTTTTTATGTTGAGTGATGGTACATATCCTGTGACTTGTCAATAGCACCATACAGTGAAGCTAAAAGGTTGAAGGTTATTTCTGTAACGATTGATACTCTTTTTGCCACAGCAGTCAAGCCTCTGCAGACGCTTCCTTTTCTCCTCTGCTCTGGTGAATCCTGTTTAAAGCTCTTGGGTGAAAAAGCTGCAAACCCCAGCAGACATCAAACCTTAAACACTGACTTGACACATCGGGATGTGTGATGTTATTCACTGCTCAGCTTCAAGCCCCTACAGGAGCACTTAAAACACAGCTGGAAGGTTCTTTGAACACAGGGTAAAAGTGCATGGATGACCTACATTGTCACTGGGTTGCCTTCAGCCAAATAAGAAAAATGCTTTGGGTCAGCACACTTGCTCATCTAATGGAAAGATTGCCCAAAATGATGTGGACCGGAATCATAAAAAAACACATAGATGTGTCAGGCCACGACTGTCCTTGCCCCCATTCTTTCCACTTTACAAAACTAAATCAAAAGACAAACAGGAATTCAAATAAAACAAAACAAATATGTAAAGAATCTCAATAATCTTTTTGGGTACTGTAATATCCTTGAAAACAGTGAGATTATTTTGGCTCCCACAAATAATGTAGAAATAAATATGTATAACTTGTAGGGTAAGGAAAATAGGTAATAGCTGCAAAAATACATTGCCTTTTAAAAATTTTGACATACTGTGTTCTTTGTTTCAATGGGTGCGAAGGCAAAGTATAAAAATAAAATCTTAAAAATTATTTATTGTGGTAATCACTTCTTTAAACTGATAAACTATAAGGCAAAGCAAGATAATCTTAGCAACTCCATAGAGAGACAGAAAAATATTAAGTTCCTAAAAAACATCACTATCTACATTCTTCAATCAAAGGCTAGGATGATCCCCAGTACCTTTCAGGAAAGTAATGTCTCAGGTCAATAAAAGATCAATGACAGTGGTGATTTTTAAACATTTTCAGGAGACAAAAGCTGCCCTCTAGGGAAAAGAAACCAGGCTGCCTGGTGACATTCAGCAGATATCTGTAAGCTATCAGAAGAACTTAGATCCACATGGCCACCCAATTTCAACTTGAGAATGCAAAAAGGGGAAAAAAGCAATTCCCAGGAGGGAGAATAAAGGATAAAAACACAAACAGGGATAATCTACGGCACTAATCTGTAAATTTGCTTCAACTGTCAAAAAAAAAAAAAATGCAGTAGTACATATATAGGAGAGTATATGGCTACATGGAATAGGTGTCCACTGCTTCTGATTACCCAGTTTATCTAATTTTTCTTTGGGATTAATATTTGGTTGTAGGCATGGTAACAGGTAGGCATGTAGAAAAGTGATCATCTTCCTTATCATTCAAGAAAAACCTTTTAGAGACTACAAGTATCACAAAAGAAAGAAGAGTTGAGAGATGGCCAGGAATACCTGACAACATCTAAGTCCCTAAATAAAATTGTGAATGAAGCTATTTGAACTAATTACTTCTCTCATTTGCTTCAGTTACTTTGATATGTATTTTTATCTCTTGCAATCGATAATCTATTTCACATGATTTATAAATGTGAAATGATCTTTTTAAGATGCCTTACCAAAAGAACCATGTTGCTCACCTGTATAATTCAACAGTCAGCCTAATTGATTTAAGATTTCAGGTAATTATTCCATGAATAGATTTAAAAAAAAAAAAACAGATCTTTATTGACTTAAGAATTATCTCTCAAAAAATTCACAACTTTTAAAAATAAAAATAATCAAAACAGTTTTGTCATTTTTGCCAAAATTACAGCAAAATCAAACATTGGACAAAAACTAACATTCTCCCATATATAACTGACTCTCAACAAATGACTATCTCCACATAGTGCTTAGTTTTGGGCAGATGTTTATGAATAGATAATCTACATACCATATTTTAATGGGTAAGCCTATTTAATTATCCATTTTTCTCCCACAAACAGGAACACCATGCCAAACAATTGAGTAACTCCTAAGAAGACAAGTCTCCAGTTTCTAAAGGTAGTTAGACAATCAAAAAACAAGGAGCCAATTTCTTGGGGAGAACTAAAGAGTTAGTTACAAAGAAAAAACCTAACTGCGTACCCCCAGCGGACACCAGGAGAGCAGGTAAAATTAAACACTTTTCAAAGACTCTTTATTTTCTATTGCCATTGGAAATTAAAACATTTGTATTTTTTAATTTTAATTTACTATTATACTTTTCTCCTCATGTTTTTCCTAATACAGGGCAGTATTTCTATGAGATGCAATTTTGTTTTTAAAATACCTTCTGCTAATGCAAAACAAGTAGCTTTCCCTGGAAATGACTTTATGTTGTTGGTTCTAATGTGACATTTCACAGCAAATAAAATGTTTTTTCCTCTTCTACAAAAAAAACTCAGACAATTACACATGAAAGGAAGGATTGTGTGCACTTGAAACTCTTTGGGCGATGTTTTATTTGGCCATATGATATGGTTCCCCAGTTATACCCAGATATATAGTGACTCTTTCTTATACTATTATCTCTACTAATCATAACGCAAATCTCTCCCAAAAGAGGGAGACTTTAAAGATGGCAATTAATTATAGATGTTAACTGGGTGTTGAACATTTTAATGGTTTCCACTTCATTTTCCAAAGTAACTGTAAAATTCCAGAGTAAAACTGCCACTTCAACATTTTGTTGAAACCTCATATTTGGTGACTTTTTAAGTCACAACATCTCATTCTTGGAGTCATATTTTTATTTCAAATTAACTTTTTCTTTCTTCCCTTCATTCAGTACTTATTAAACGCCTGCCACATACTGGGGAGTTAATCATCACTGGGAACATCATTGTGAATAATCTTAGTTTTTACGGAAATTCCAGGCTGGTACAGGAGACAAATAGGATTCAAAAACCATATATGTAATGACAAAATAGGAAAATCAAACATAGCTTGGGGAATCAGGAGGGGCTCTTTAAGGAAGTAAAAATGTGAAGTGAGGACTAGGCATTAAACAAGCAGAAGAATTGGGGAAAAGGAAGTGGAGTGGAGGCAGAAAAATGGTGCAAAACAAAGAAGAGCAGCTACTTAAACTCTGGGGTGGGAAAAAGGGATCAGTTGCTTAATCCCAAGACAAAGATGGTGTAAGGCAGGAGGGGAAGGCTAGGGAGAGGCCATAATAAATAGGCCCCCTAGGCTGTTTCAGGATGAAGGTTTCTATCCTACAAGTAATAGGAAGGAAAAGTCTGGTTAAATTTGACTATTTCCTGTATATCTAACAAACATTTCAGTAGAACTAATAGAAAAAAAATTCCACCACATATTCTGCTTGCTTCACTTAAATAGTACAATAATACACTGGCAACAAATATATTTCCCTCCCTTTTTTTACACATGTACCATGTCTACGGTTACCCCAGCATTGTTTTCTTTGCTCTTCTATTGATCATGATATAATATAAAACAGCTATTATTATAAATCATGATGATAGCAACCAAAATTTTTGAAGACTCACCATGAGCAAGACATTGGACCAAATGCTTTCCATGAATTTCCACACTGAAATCAGCTTCAATCTAGAATATTTCATATTATTATTATCCTCACACTACAAAACTGTAGCTCAGAGAGAAAAATATTATTTGACCAAAATCACATAACTAATGAGGAGCCAAGTTGGTACATTATTACAACTTTATTTGATTTTAAGGTTTATACTTTTTTCAAAAATTGCAGTAATATCCATATAACACAAAATTAACTATTTTAAAGTGAAAAATAAAGTGACATTTAGGAATTCATAATATTGTGCAAACGTTACTTGTACTACTCCCAAAATACTTTCATCACCTTAAAATAAAACCACCATCCACTAAGCAATTATTCCCTATTTTCTGTTTTTCCCAGCCCCTAACAACTATCACTGTTTTCTGCCTCTATAGATTTACCTATCTTGGCTGTTTTATATAAATAAAATAACATAATATATGATCTTTTGTGTCTGGCTTGTCACTTAGCGTAATGTTTTTGAGGTTCATCTACATTGTAGTATGTACCAGTACTTCATTGCTTCTTTATGGTTAAATAATATTTCCATTATTATTATCCATGCTGCAAACAGTTTATCTACTCATCCATTGATAGATATCTGGGCTATTTTTATGTTTTGGTTATTGTAAATAGTGCTGCTGTAAACAAGTGTGTGTGAGTATTTCTTTAAGCATCTCTTTTCAATTCTTTTGGATATATATACCTAGGAGCAGAATTGCAGATTCACATGGTAATTCCAACTTTCTGAGAAACTACCAAACTGTTTTCCACAGTGGTTATACCATTTTACATTTCTACCAGCCATATATTATTATCTGTTTTTTTATTATAACCATTCTAGTAGACATAAAGTGGTATCTCACTGTGATTTTGATTTGCATTTCTCTAATGCTTAATGATAGTAAACATATTTTCATGTATTTGTTGGCAATTTGTTTATCTTTTTTAGAGAACTGTCTATTAATTTCTTTGCCCCTTTGGGTTGTTTGTCTTATTTTTGAGTTGTATATATTCTGGATACAAGACCCTTATCAGATATGTGATTTGCAAGAACTTTTTCTCAGCATGTAGGCTATGTTTCACTTTCTTGATGGTGTCTTTTGTAGGACAAAAATTTCTGTTTGTTTTTATTTTTTAATGAAATCCAATTTATCTTTTGCTTTTTATGCCTATGCTTTTGGTATCATATTTAAGAATACATTACCGAATCCAAACTTATGAAGGGTTACCCCTGTATTTTCCCCTGATAATTTTATGGTTTTAGTTGCTACATGTAGGTTATTTATCCTACTTATAGGAAAAATTTTGATTTTTCTTTGTGGTGTAAGAACCATCAAGGTCAACACTTTTAACCATGAATCTATGTATCAGGCTAATGTCAAACGAAATGTAAAATCTATGTAAAAGGCTGAAGTAAAAATTATCTTTTGAAAATAAAAAAAAATAAAATCAGACCACTGTAGAGGAAACCTATATCTGTAAAGAATTGAAAAGATTATGTTAGTTCCTCTTGAAAAAAGGAGGATTTCAGGGTTCACACTGGCAACAAGGGTTACATGTGGCCAACAGAAATGTTTTATTTGGCCAGCAATATATGTAAATGTTTTATAAAATGAGAAATTTCCACCTCAATACCCAGACTTCCTGCTGTCATTGGAAATATTAAAAATTTTGGTCACTGTTTACTAGAGCTAAGGAGAAACCAGGGTGCTAAGAACCCTTGAAGGAAGAGCCTCTTTTGTTTGTCACAGACATCAGGCCTATGCTTAATTGATTTGCATCACCCAACAGGTTCTTATCAACATTTCGGTTGCAACCTCTGCCTTAGAAGAAAGTCAGATGTTACAGCCTGATCAGTCTTATGGATCCCAGTCTAAAGAAAGATAGTCATATGAAGAGAAATCAAAAGGTAAAAAGTGATGGCTCTTAAGGTTAGGTCTACAAGAAAGAAAAATTTCTAAGATGAAAATGGAGGCATAATGGTTTGATGACATTCACCTTTAGGATTATTGCTCTGCTTTGCTCCCCTACAGCTTGTAAGGAGGTTATCTCCACCACTCTCCTTTGTTTGACCAATTACTATTCTTTCATATCTTAATGTAGATGTCAATTCCTCTGGGATTCCTTCCCAAATCCTCCACACCTAGATTAAGTAAACTTCCTATTTCCGACTGTAATAACACTGTTCCAGAACCAGCTATATAATTTGCAGGGCTCAGCACAAAATAAAAGTTCAGGTCTTCTTTTCAAAATCATTAAGAACCTCAGGAGAGTGACAACAATGTGTTAAGCCAGGTTAGGGTCTCTTGTAAGAAAGCACAGGCCACACACCTGTGGAGTAGACCCTGCACTTTTCTTCCCCATTATGATACTCACTTCCCTTCACTGTCATTGCTTCCTGTTCATCTTTGAATCACCCCAGCAGAAAACACAATGGCTGACATGCAGTAAACTTTAAGAAAAATAAGTTGACTGACTCAATTAAAGAATGAGGATGGGTAATGACTATAAACAACCATAAAATTCTGAGCTATTGTCCTAACATCCATTGTTAGATGTTCCACAAATATAACTTCAAATTGTATCTTCTGTAACAATGACACTATATCAATCTATTCAGACTCCAGTAGTGTTGTTAATGCACATGTTAGGAAAAGTCCCCCACTTTTCCCACAGAGCTAGCTATTTGTTAACATGAAGCTTTAGTATCTAGATAATCAGGGCACAGTACACTATCTACACACTAAAACCAGGCCAAGCTAAGCTAGACATTTTGCTATATTAAACTTAAATCCAATGTTACCTGAGTGCCTATAGAGAAGAACATGGAATTTTGAGTAGGGTGAGCCTCCTGCTATTTGCCTGGAAATAATCACCTACCTGGCTCTAAGTCTGTGTTACAAGGCATCACAGGTCTGAGATAATGGCATAATTACGCATGTTAGCTCTTCCTAGCCGTAATAGCTTAGAAATAGGAAGATGGGGGAGGAGGAGAAAAAAGATAAAATTTTTTAAAAAGTTTAAATTATTTTTACTCAATATAATGACTCTTTGGAATTTCTAAATAGCAACATTAGCCAAATTATAAAGAATACTTTGGAAGAAAGAGACAAAAACTTAGTAGTTTATTTTATATATTTTATGTAGAACAATAAATATGAGAAATGCACAGTTTTACAGAGGTGAAACAGAGTGAAAATCTCCACTCTTATAAAAAATTAAGGCATCACAAAACACCAAAAGGAGCTCTTCAACTAAAGTAAAAGGATGCTAATTTATAACATAAAAATATATTACACAGTGATAAAAGTAAATATATAGTAAAAAATTAGAATCGTTCAATACTGTAATATAGTTTTGTGTTAACTACTTTAGTAAGAAATTAAAAGACAAAAGCTTTAAAAATAACTATAGCTACAATAATTAATACAAAATATAAAAAGAAGTAAATAAGGATATCAGAAACATAAAAGTTGGGGAGTAAAAGGAAAGAGTTTTGTATATGATCAAAGTTAAGTTTTTATCAGCATAAAATAAACTATTATATCTATAAGAATTTTTATGTAAGCCTCATGGTAACCACAGAGCAAAAACCTACTGTAAATACACAAAAGATTATCCAGCAATTCTAATTCTGGGTAAATATCCTTAGAACATGAAATCAGGATCTCAAAGAGAGATCTGTACTCCCATGTTCAATGCAGCATTATTCACAAGAGAGAGAGAAAACCTAAGTGTCATCTTTGGATCAATGTACAAAGAAAATATGGAATATAGAATGGAATATTATTCAGCCATCTCTGAGAAAGAAGGGAAACTTCTCATTTCTGATAACATGTATGGACCTTGAAGGCATTATGCTAAGGGAACTATGTCAGAGGGAAAGACAAATATTGTAGGATATCATTTATACATGGTATCTAAAAAGCTGATCTCATAGAAACAAAGTAATGGTTGCCAGAGATTTTGGGATAAAATAATGGGAGGATGTCAAGGAGTATAAACTTCCAGTTACCAATACTGTGTTTTATACATGGCAGTGGCTGAGAGTAAACCTTTAGTGATCTCATTATTACAAAAAGCAATTGTGTGAGGTAAAGAAGGTGTTAACTAACCCTACTGTGGTTCATTCTATTGTATTATAATCATTCTATTATATACACATATATCAAATCATCAGGGTTGTGTACCATGAACTTACACAATGTCATATGTCAATTATGTCTCAATAAAGCTAAAAATATAGAGCATCACCAACAAAGTTTTCAGGATCTTGGAAGTCAAAGTATTTAGGACTCAAAGCTAATAACAGCAGCACACTTAGAGCTAGCAGAAGCTGGTAGATATTATGAATGTTAACTACTTGGTTCGACCATAAAAACCAGGACTCAGTCATTAGAAGTATATTCCAATAAAATTTCCCATGATAAAAGAAAGAGTGTATATCTGCCCTATTCAAACTGGTAGCCACTAGTCACATGTATTAACTGAGCCTGTAAAATGGGAACAGTGTGACTGAAAAGAAAATGAGTTTTTAATTTTATTTAATAGCAATTAATTTAGTTTTCAATTTAAATAGCTACATATGACTAGTAGCTACTATACCAGACAGAGAAGCTCTAGATAAACAATGACCCAGATAAGGTCCAAGAGAGGATATTTAAGGACCAGTCAGATATTAGTTAAGTAAAGAATGTGGAAACATTCTCAAGCAAAACTTACCTACATTTCATAAAGGCAATCAAAATAGCCTTGTGCAAGGTGTTAAAATTATAATTCCTCATACTTTGAGGCTGTACAATGTATATACAAACATCTGTCAACTGTCATATGGAAATGGACAATCCCCTAAATAGTCGAGGTAGAGATGGAGTAAACAGGGTTGGGGTAGAGGGGTTTGGTGCAATGATATGTAAGTCAAGAAAACAAGAAGCTCATGGTGAGGCTGGAGCATCCCAGGGACTTGGAAAGACCTGAAGAGTCAGGTTTCCTCAATAGATTCCCATGTTACAAGATGAATATGGGTAAATGCTAATAGGATGAGGAGGGATTTAACATATGCAGGAAGCTCCTTTAATGAAAAGAGCTGTATCAATAATGTATCACTGGAAATCCTATTGTTTCATTCCATACTGGGCCATAAAATCTATTCCTAGGCAATGTGAACCCCTCCTGGCTGCTGAATGATTTCTCTGATTCCTCTAACTGGGCAAAAGAAGTCATAGGAAAAAAAAAAAAAAAAGAGGAGGTGAGGCAAGGAGAAAGGCAGGAAACACAAAGGAGAACACTGGAAACAGGAAAGAAAAAAAATAGTAAGTAGAATGAAATGCTCATGAAGAGATGGGATATTTCTAAGGAGAAAATGATGAAAAAAATCAGAGGGGAGAGAATGTGCCCAAGCAGCTCTCAAGGACATCTGTGAACTTATGTACAATATCACAAATTATGTGCCTCCCAGGAACTAGAAATGCTACACAGAAAACTAAATACTTGCCATTAAATGAAAGGAGGGAAGGAAGATAGGGGTTAGGAAAGTTAAGCAATAAGCCAGGACCAAAACAAAGCAAAACACAGAGCTAGAAAAATTTGATCTAGAATTTGATACCAGTTAGTTACTTAATGCAGAAAAAAATGGAAATACCAGACAAATGTATTTATACAACTGGCTGAGACAAAACTGAATGCATACCAGAGATGATGGTAACTACGAGGAATTTCTTATAATCACTTTCTTCCTAACACTGTAGTTTCAAATTTAATAAATAAATAAATAAAATAAAGCAAAACCTTAAGTATAAGCTATGCTTCTAGATGCAGTCCCTTCACAAAGCAGTAGGTCAAAACAAAACAGTCTGATAGGGGCTGGAAAATAGAAAAAAATCCATCTTGTAATACATCATGGGGAAAGGTGCTTATTGAAAGTATCAGCGTTAACACCCTTGTTTTGCTCTTTGAGATTAGTGATTTTTTTAATCACTTTCAAAGTTATACTATGAGTTCAACAATGCCAGTTGAAATGTAATTAGGACAAATCAAGTGACACTCTCATCTCTCAGGTTCAGATAGTTTTATATCTTGGGGTTTTTTTGTTTGTTTTGTTTTGTTTTTCTTAAGAAGGATTCCCATAAAAACACTGTAATTTCCTTTACTTTGTCATAGTCACATTTTGGTATAGGTTGGGCTGGGTCAGAGCAGTGAATCTCAGAGGAGATATGCAACTAAAGTCCCCAAGCATTTTAGTTGCTGGTACATTACTCAGGATAAATATCACAAAGTAAAGTTAATAGTGTAATTCAATGCACAAAGTCCTAGCTATGGAAATGGAGACTTAGAATTGATACCAATTTGTAGCCTTGTAGCACCAGACTTAAATTTAACATGAAATGCCCCAATTACCTATTTTATAGAACACTGAAAAAAGAAATTTCTCCTAAGAAAGAATTTAAGAGAACTGAGGAGGAACACAGGGCTAATTAGTGCTGGAGATACAACTGAAAGTCCTGATTCCCACTTGAGTCTTCAGTGTACCTGACCTGGGACGAAGTCCATCTTTTCATTTAAGACTTGATAACTTCCCCATTGAGACAGCAAGGGAAAACCATCACTAGTGTAAAGGAAGCACAAAAATACCAAGTGGAATGTACTTTATCAACCCTGACTTTTAAATAACACTTTATTCACTATTTAAGCTTTTTTACCTCTCAAAAGATCTTTTCTTCAGCATGTTGGCCCTACAAGATGTACATTGAAGAGCCTTTCACAGATCAAATAAAGTAGGAAAATTTCAAATATTAAATCAATCTTTCTGGATATTAACCATGACTAAGGAGCATATTACAGGTTCTGAGTTCTGGGTGGAAAAAAGAAAAAAAAAAAAAAAAGATACCACAGCTAGCAGTATTCCAAAGTGCTTGGCCTTGGAACTAGTTATCTTTTGTTCTTTTTGTAAAACCCTAATTATCATTGCATATCTGGAGGTCCATAAAATACACTTCAAGAAACTCTGGGGAAACCCTAATCTAATTATACTGTAAGATTCTTAATACATAGTAGGTGTGCAAAAAACAGCAGAGATGAAAGTTTCCTCAGAATTACCTCTTCATGGGTAGAAAGACAAGGGAGAAAAGAACTAGCATTTATTGCCACTTGTTGCGTAGTAGAATTCCACTAGGAGCTTTTCAAACTCAGTACATCATCATCACAATTCTATGGTATGTGTCATTATTCTCTTGCATGCAGAAGAGGAAACCAAAGTGTAGGAATGACACACAACCCACCCAGGGTCATACAGTCAAAAGATGGGAAGAAAGAGATTTGAAAGGCTGTCCTTGTATTATACAGGTGTGCAGATTTCTGTAAAACCAAACCATTCTGAAATATTTGTCCCATGTGACCTCACAATATTGTTAATGATTTCCTTGTGTTTCCAACTGTCTGCTTAATAAAATGAAATTAAACCATTAAAATGGAAATTCAACTTGTTCTGTGACCTTATGTTTGTTAGAATATACTGAAGTAAGTCAATGAGATTTTTTTTTTTTTAAGATATGTCATTCTTCAAAGAACAGGACCTTTATGCCAACAGAGAAAGCTGAATAAGATTAAAATACATAGCTGTAGAACCTCAGATATAAGGTTGTAGTACAGGTTTCTTTAGGTTACAAGAAACTGACAATAGGCTTCTTTAGGTTTAAGAAAACTAAGAGTGGGGAAATAGGAAAGCCTGGGGCCCAAGCTACAAACAGGGTCTAGAACACTAAAGAAAACCCAAGTCATCCTTCATCTCTTCCCCGAATCTTTATCACTCTACACTGGTTCCCTTTGTTTCCTTGCTGCATGAAAGAAAAGGTCTACTATTTAGTCTCAGGTAAATCTCTCTCCCTGAAATTCTAAATTCTTTGAGAAACAGGCCCCAACCTTTAGTCTAATCTTCCATGAAGACTCTATCACACAGAAAAGGCCAATGAAAATGTCACAACAGTTAACCAAATGGACTGGGAAAAAGCAATCCCAACAGAATGGTAGGCAATGCCATTGAGGCAGTGAATACAATCTACAAAGACTTGCCAAAAAGCACACAAGCCCTTCAAAAGAAAATTCACAAGACAACATTCAAGTGATTTTTAATTAGGAAGATGAAGGTGGGAGATATGGGAGTGAATCTACTTTTAAATAAAAAGTAGAAAAATCTACCATGCTGCTGCAACGAAAATAACCAACTCGTGCTTATGCTGAAGTTATAAAAAGGAGAAAGGGAAAAACTTTTCACACCTGCAACAGAATCATTAAAACAAGACAGGATGTTTTGAATTTGTCAGAATTAAGGGCCACCTGTTGTGCCACATCTCACCCTCATCCCAATCCCAGTCCTTGAAAGAAATGAAAGATGAAGGAACTTTCACTGAAACAAAATCAAGCAGAGGCTGGATCTGCCAATTTTTTTTTTTTTTTAATTCCGGAAGAAATATTGTGAAGTACAGTTTCTAACAGCTTCATTTTTTATGATTTTAACTCTTTTGTTTTAGGCATTCAGAATAATGTATATCTTAGTTTCTAATTCTCTGTCAGAAAAACAGGGCACATGTTATAAGAATGTAGAGAGGTCTTTATATCTGACTTGGTGCTGATGTGCTCCCCAAAAAATCAATGAACATTTATTTTTCAGAACCTAAGGAAAAGACAGAATTTAAATTGTAGAATTCAAATCTGCATCTGGTGGACAAAGCATAATTTTCACAATCTTGTTTTGTTACTACATTGTAAGATTAAACAGAGTAAGGTATTACTTAATATATATTGTATTTACACAATTTTAAATACTCTTCATATTTTCAACAAATTAAACATGTTTTATTTGATCATTTAAAAAATTTCTATTTTAAAATATGATTTATGAAGAAATAGTCTCTTTATACTATCATGAATTAAACGGCCACATTGATGATATTCCTTACCAACCATCTATGTGAAGTCACAAAATAAAGAGTTCTGTAAGTATTACTGTTCTCTACAATGATTCTAGAGATTATAGCTTATTACCTTTACCTTAAATATGGGGACAGAAAAGTATAGAGCGTCCTAAAGGACATATAGCTAAGAGGCTGGTGTCTAAATCTCCTCTAAAGTCAGAACCATCCCAGTTGCTTTAATGGAACAGAGAAGCAGAGTTTAGGTTACTGGTAAAAACAGTTTAGTAAGTACAAAACTTCTTTGTAATAATGAAAATTAAAATTTGATACAGTTGTGATTTGTTCTCATACTGACAAGCTGAAATGCTCCTAAGCATTTCTTCAGCATTTATTGATGTTAATTTCTATTTCCATAGTTCTTCACAGCTTACAAAGTATCATATTATTTCATTCTGACATCATCATATCCTTTACATTTTAATTTGTATTTATTAATTCATTCTATATCTCACTCAAAAAGGAAACTGGAGCATTCCATCCTTCCGAAATAGCTTTCCATTGTTTCCTAGTTGCTGTTGCTTCCCTCAAAAATCAGGTCTTAGCAAGCCTATACATCTATGTAGCAACCCTCTTGTATCTGCAGCCATGGAAAAAAATCAGAAAAAAGCAAGAGTATAGAGATACTGCAGCACAATATCCCCAGGGAAGGAGAAATATTTTGTTGATGTGGGTTTCTTCAGGCTCACAAGGCAGCATCAACTATTCTCTCAACAGACATAGAGCCAACAATCCCATGATGCATCAGTTTTGTCAGAGCAGCACCTGTCGCACCTTAGATAGTGTAAGACATGTCAGCAGATCATTTCCTTCATATTTCACTTCATCTAGTTACAGTAGGCAAAATCTTGGTGAGCTCGCTTTCTTTCATAAAATTTGCTCAAAAAAGTCATTAGGTCTTCGTTTTATTCTTAATGAATGAAGTTGTGAGGGGGGATAAAAATCAGAAGACTAAAATCAAACATGTTGAAGAGGGTTTGTCTTGTTTAAAAGAGATCCTATTGATGACTACTCTCCACTCCCCGATTAAGGGGATAAAAGAATGTAGTCCTTTATCTTTCAATACAGCCAGGCAAAAAGTAAAATATCTAGAAAACCTGGGGGAAGGAAAAATTGTTTTGGCGATGTTTTCCTTGGAGTCAACACCATCACTAACATGTGTGACTGATATTGTTCCTCAGTCAAATGAGACAGACATAATGCTCCATAGAGCATCAGAGGGTCCATTCCACCTACTCCCAGGGACCAACAATCACATCAAAGGCTCAAGTGTCACATGTCAAACTCACTCTTTTCAAAACCTGACAGTGTCTAAGTTGTAAACACAACCAATTAAATGATGATAACATTCTCCTCCTTCCGAAACATCCCTTCAACACCAAACCCAACTTTGTCCAAACACTTTTACACAGAAAAAAAAAACCTTTCCTTTCCTTCTGGGCCCCAGACCCTGATCTTCGTCAAGCATTTTACTGGTTCTGGGTTTTTTTGTTGTTGTTTTGTTTTTTTTGAATAAATTATGTATTTTAGAATAGCTTTAAATCTAAAAAAAAAAAAGTGTGAAGACAGTACAGAGTTTCCATATACCCCACATCCAGTTTCCACTATCATTAACATCTTCCATTTGTATTGCAGATTTGTTACAATTACTGAACTACCACTGATACATTATTAGTTGAAATCCATACTTTATTCAGATTTCTTTTGAGTTTTTAACCTAGAACCTTTTTCTGTTTGAGGATCCAATCCAGGATATGACATTTAACATTGACTCATCCTGTCTCCTAAGGCTCCCACTGGCTGTTACAGTTGATCAGACTTCCCTTGTTTCTGATGACCTTAATAATTTTAAAGAGTAATGGTCAGGTATTTTGAAGACTGTCCCTCAACTGATTCTGTCTGATATCTTTGTCAAATGTCTTTCTCATGATTAGATTAGAGATATGCTTTTTGGGGGAAGAAGACCATAGAGGTAAAGTGCCATTCCCATCATACCGAGGGGACATACTATCAATATGACTTATTACTATTGATTTTAATCTTGATCATCTGGCTGAGGTAATGTTTTTAAGATTTCTGCACTCTAAAGTTATTCCTTTTCTCCCTTCACAAACTATTCTCCCAAGGCGAACACACAAGGGCTGGAAAGATACGTTCCACTTCCTTTAAGGGCAGAATATCTACATAATCTGGAATTCTTGTGCACAGATTTGTTCATTTTCTCACATTTATTTATATAGTCAATTATTTATTTATAGCCATATTTACTCACAGATATTTTAACTTTGGGTTATAATCCAATACTACTTTTATTGCTAAAAGTGATCTATCTTTGGCTACTGGGAACTCTTTGAGTTGGTTCCTGTGTCCCTTTAACAGATCTCCATTATTGTGGATTTATTTTGCTTTGTTTTGTATTTCTGAGCATTTTCTTACTCCTTTGCATTACAAGATGCTCCAGGATTATCTTGTATAAATATTGCCCCAGTTCCAGAAATAGCCATTTCTTCAATAAGCTCTGATTCTTTTCAATGGAAAATGGCATTAGAAATGAAGGTCTGCACACGAGGCATACTTATTGCTCCCAGGACTTCACTGCTTCTAGGCTCTCTCAGCTGACAGAGCAAGGAAATTTATGGGTGTATTTTAACCCTTGCATACACATACATCTGTAAATATCTTTATATGTAATCATCGGTATCTGTATTAAACTAGATAGAGTTGGATGTCTCTAGTTCTAATTATTTACCTATGGCTCATTCTAGCCTTCTCCCTTTGCTTATCTGTAACCTCTTTTTCCAAAAGTGAAAAACCTGTCTCCCACCATTCCCTACCTATTTACCTGATTTTTCAGTTATAGTAAACATATATAGTGGTTTCTGAATTGTTAACCTGTAACCTCATGAAAAACAATTTTGTCAACTGTAGTACAGCGCTTACATACAGTTCACTTTGCCTTTAGTTGTCAGGCTCCATTTTCAAAGTCACTTATCAGTACTTTTTCTCCCTACCTCTGCCTACTTTAGTGGTTTTGTTTAATACATTTGTAATATAGTTAGATTATTTTGTGACATTCTACATTTTGCCCTGGTTTTCCCGTGACCTCCTAAAGGATTTTTTTAAAGTTTGCACTCTTTGAGACATAAATACTCTGGGTTTTGATAAGTGTAAGGTGCCATATATCCACCATTATTACAATATTATATAAAATAGTTTCACCTCCTTAAAAAAAAATAACCACTGATCCATTTACTATCTCTATGGCTTTGTTTTTATTCTAATGTCATGTAATTTGGATTTTATAATATGTAGGCTTTTCAACTGGCTTCTCTTAGAAATATGCATTTAAAACATTCATCCATGCCTTTTTATACAGTTCATTCTCTTTTATTACTGAAGAGTGTTCCACTGTACAGATGCACCACAATTTGTTCACTCACTCATCTATTGAAGGACATCTTGTTTGTTTTCAGATTTTGCCAATTATGAATTAAGCTGCTGTGAAGATTTCTCTGCAGGTTTTTATGTAGACATAGTTTTCAAATCAGTTGGGTAAATACCTAGGCACACGATTACTGAATTTTATGGTAAAACTATGTTTAGCTTTCTAAGAAAGTGCCAAATTGTCTTCCAAAATACACACACACACACACACATGTACACACACATATACATACATACATACACACACATACACACACATACATATGTGTGTGTATGTATATGTTTATTATTCCATAGTCCCACAATTTAAGAGGCATAAGATGCTGAAATTCCAATGAGAGCTTTTTTTTCTAACTCCTGCTAAAGTATATTTCTTATTAAAGTTGTGAGATAATTTTGTATTTCATCAGTTCAGATGAATTATCTATGCATCTATGTAGAATTCAGACATATTTTTTATAAAAAAAAAATGAAAGCAATTAGAGCCTGCTAAAAACATGCAAGCTGAGACAACATCAAAGCAACCTTTTTTTTTTTTTTTTGTATTTCAATGGGTTCTATGGCGGGGATCCAGTGGTGCAGATTATCCTTTGTTTTTCAATGTCTCTTCCTGCATGTTTACCTGTGAAGGACAGGGACACAAAACAAAAAGCCTTTCATTGGAGTCAGCCTATAAAATGAGAAATCCCTAATGTGAAATTGAAATCAACACATCACAAGCTTGTCATTAAATTGCTTTCACAACGTGAAAGTGAGAAGAAAGATCGATTAAATTACTACAGATAATACAGAATTAAAGAGGCTGAGCTTAAGTTCAGATGAGAGATATTGCTTTGAAGACCAAAGTCTATAAGAATTTTTAATAAGGATTTTTTGTTGTTGTTGTTAGGACAGGGATAAGAAGACTTTTAGATTATTTTGTTGCAGGTACCCACGGAAGACTTCACGTGTTTTCCATGAATCCCTGCAAAGTAAAATAGTGAATGCAGAATTTGACCCCATCTTTGTGTTAATCAGTCTTTGATCTGCAAAGCCAAGTGTGATCATTTAAAACAGTGGCAGGCATCCTACTGAGTCACCAGCTCTGCCTGTTATACTCACCCGCTTCATTCACAGAGCCAAAATGACTGAACAACACAAAGCAAATAAATTTCAATAAACAGATTTATTGTCTGATTTCAATACAAATCATAGTCTATTAAGAATAATGCACTCTAGTCCAGGTTCTGACAGTCATAAATGCTGATTTAAGAAGAGATTTGTGTTCCTAATTTAATTCACTCATTTGCATGTCTCTTCTCTAAGAATGATATAATTCAGGCTCACTGATCATAGCTTGTAATTAGATCTTTGTTTTGTGGTTCGAATCAAGCTTTTAAAATCAAAATATTACAGATTTTTAAGGGGATTATATATTACGGCTCAAAGATGAATGCTTATTCAATAATAATAATGAAAAGAGAGGTTGTTCAAAGTGAACTATGAAATTATCTCATATGTTTTCAAAATGATGTATTTGTATTACATGGACATTATAAGATCAAAGCACATTTTCTGTACTAATGACATGACCTTGTCCATTTACGCCGTTTCTCAGCACTGATTTCAATATAGCACAACCCACTGAGCATCAGTAAGACTATAATAGGTATCAATGAAGCTAAGGGGTCTCGACAATTTTTTTAAATCATTATTACCTTCAATGGAAACAGGATTCAGTTCCTTCAAATTTAGATAGTTCCACCTTGGTTCCTAGTTCTCTCTTCTTCTACTTCATTTTTTCACTAGATAAAAATAAGCACACTGCACTGTAGATGCTGGCATGGTTCTATCATGTATTACATTTTTGGTTTATTTTTTAATTGAAAGAGTGACTGTGTTTTGTAAAGTTAGATATAGCAAGGGTTTTAAATTAGATTGAATGTGTATGTTCTTTCTTCTGAAAGAATCTTTTTATTTTGTACATCCCTTCAAACATGAAATTATTTTGGATATAGACACAGATTTTATAAAGTTTTATATAGTGAGTTAAGGGTTTCCTTCATTATCCTTCAAATTTTGACAGAAACTATTTTTATAAAGAAATCAATTTGGCAACTTCCAAAAGTCTTTATATCTCACTATATATCATAGTATGATGAAAAACTGCATCTAATTCTGTTAAAGACAAACACATGGTTTTTCATCCCAAGATAAATCTTGAACAGGGATGCAAACTTCTCAGAAAAAGAAATAATAATAAACTACTCACTATACTTAAGAATGCAGAATTTCATAAAAGACATTTCTGGGCTACCTCTCACAAAGCAATTTCTTTTTAGCTGCAGGGCACCCCAGTAGATGTTAAAAATAGATTACGCTTCTATTCATCCAAAAGAAGGACACTAATGTGAGCTCCGTAGCTTTCTGTGTTTTGGTAAAAATCAGAAACGATCTGAGGCCTGGTGAATAAAGTCAATTCACTCACTGAATACCAGCATTTCTCTTCTAGCCTAGCTTTAAAAAGGCAGACTGAAACAGCCCCTGCCTACAAAATTGCAGAGGAATTACTCTCAATTACAGGCTTCTATCTGTTAAAAAGTAGAGCTAGTGAACACTTCTGACCTTTTTCCTCTGACAAGTCAAAGAAATGAAAGGAAAAAAAATCTGACAGGTGTTCAACTTAGAAGCCAGGAAAGGGAGAAAGAAGGAAAAAAAGAAAGGAATGAAAACTTTTTATTACCCAACAAGATCTTAGGGTTTGGGGATTTGTTTTGCTTGTTTTGTTTTTGGATTATTTATATTATGCAGTGAATACGCTGCATGTGACAACCCAATTTTCTTTAAAGTCACTTGCTTAATGTTTTAATTTAGTTTCATACTTTGGGGAAATTTTGCTAAATGCTAAAACTGCTCTTTCCCCTTCCTTTCTTCTTGTGAGTGGGTTACAAATGACTACTGAAGAATGACCTTTCTAGATCTTTGTCATTTGATGCTTTATTGCAATACGTGGCTTGTGAACACCATTTTACCTACATATGTAGTCATTACTGAACTGACTAGATTCTGGTTATGATTGAGTTTAATTGGATATAAATGTTTTAGAAATGACACAGTTTTCCAGCTCTCTGATATTACTCACAAATTTCCATTTCAAAAGAATATCTGCTTTGCTAAGGACTAAAAAAGTTGCTCTGACAAAAGTTAAACTCTGAAACATTCTATATTCTTAGGAGTTGGTTGGTTAAATTCTCCATAACCTAGCACTTGTTCAGCAAAACTGATTAAAGGTGAAATACATGTGTGCATCTAGCCACTGCCTCTCCAAATTTTAGAGAGAAAAACAGGACCAAAGGATGAGCTCTTCCCTTAGGAATCCACATTTAGGTCAGGTAATGACAGTTCCACTCAGCTTTGAAACATTTTTCTTTTTTTAAGTCAGCTGCTTTTCAGTGGGGAAAAACTATTTCAAGAATTAACGATTCTAAAACATCATGCAGAAGTCAATGAGTTAAAATACCACAATCCTACACAGAGCTGCAAACACCACTTGGAAATTCGAATTTTGATAGACTGATGACATCACAGAACCAAAATAATGTCCCATATTCTCCTCTTGTTATGCTATTTATGTTTCCTTCGGAACAGTCAGATCTGCTTTTCTGAGATGAATATGCTAGTTTGCTCAGAAGTGATACATTGAGTAGCTAATGGCCAGAAAATGAGTGGGATTAAACTAGAAAGAAAGAGAAACTAAACAAAAAGAAAGTTGAAAAAGGTCAAAGATGATTTACATATAACTCTAAAAGAAGCAAAAGACAGTTGCAATAAAAATACTAAGGGAGATTTTGAAGTTTCTCTTTTTGCTACTGTTGGAAGGCCCTTCCTTGGAAGCTAAGGAAATCTCACTGAGGATTTGCTTTCTTTCCTGGTGGTAGAGTCTTTCTGATATCTCCTTTCTAGCTTAAGGGAGGTGGCATCCTACAAGAGAAGAAAATGGTTCCTTCTCATAAAGAGTAGCCAGGAATGAACTAGGAAACAGCACAGTAGCATATTCTATAGAGCTCTGGCATTAACACCAGCCTCCCAAAGGGCTAGTGGTAAAGGGACAGAATTTATGCCTAGTTAAGGAGTGCTTAAATAACCCATTATATCAGAGATTCTAGGAAAATGGACAAATAAAATAAAAATACCTTAATAACCATCTGCTGACTGGCCTAGTACTAGGAAGGGGCATCTGCTGTTCCACAGAAGCCTTTCCAGCTAGAAAGGGAAAGAGCAGAAAGCAGATCTACTGACCTAACATGCACTATATGAACATAAGGAAAATCTGCATGGCTCACATACAGAAATATAAAGCTTTGGGGATTTAAGTAGTATTGCACATGATCCTAAGTGAAACAGACTCAAATACACAGGCAGTTGTATCTGATAAAGATGGCATTTCATATCACTGGGAGAAAGATGGTTTAATTAATGAATGGTATTTAGAACCACAAGGCCATTGAAAAAAATTAAATTCGATCAGTATTTCCCAACTTATTCCAAATAAATTTAAGACCTACCAAAGATTTAAATATTAAAAATGTTTTATTTAAAAGATAAAAACATTCAAATAATAAAAGTACAAGAAACATTTTTTAAACATCCTTACATTCTTTTAGGGAGACCTAAAAGAAAAGAAACAAATGTAATAACATAAAAATCAGAAGTTCAATATAATTTAAAATAAATATATAGAAAAGAAATCAACCAGAGAACCAACTACAAATAAAAGTAACAGACAGGTAAAAGTTGACTAGGCCTGAAGGATAGATGTGTAATAAACTGAGTCCCTCGGAAAGCCCTAAAGTGAGCAGACAAAGAGAGACTTAAGTCTGGGACTCTGAAGAGATGCAGAGAGGCTGGGGCTGGAGACACAGGATTCTGACAGATACTTTTCATGAAGTCCAGCAGAGGCCATGCTGCCCTATCTTCCAAACAGGTGTAGAGTTTCCATTCTGTGATTCTTCCTCTCCTCTGTGGGTAGATAATTGACCAGGGGTAGATACCTACCCTGTGAATAATCAACACAGAGGCCAGATTGGGCCATGTCCTCTACAGGGCATTTAGAAGTAGAAAAGTGACAGTAAAAGGAGTATGAGCAGAACTACCCAAAAAAAGAAATTTCTGCTTTCCTTTCCCTTTACAGAAAAAGCTGACAGCCTGTCTTCACACAGGGAGGAGAAACATGAAAACATAAGAGAGACAGACACAGGGAGACAGAGAGAGAAAGGAAGACAGACCCAGACTAGCTGCCTATGCTTCTGATAGTCTTCCAGATCTTGGCTCCAGCTCCTCATGGAGACCATCCTGAATGTTTGTGTTTGGATCCCTAGACATGCCCTAATGACCTAACAATACGTTCAGTGGAAGTGCCAACGGTGGTCTGTGGGAGCTTGTGAGTTGCAGTGGTTTTACATTACTGTCTTTCCCATATCAAAATCCTAGAGTTGCCACTAAGATGCCTACACATTTTCTGATTAAATTAGGTTGGATGACTTTCTATTAATTGCACTAAGAACTCTTCAGAGATCTATCTATAGAGACAATGAAGAATGTTTTAATAATAGAGAGGACTAAAAAAGAGGAGCAGATGAAGAAAAAATAGCATGGACCATCCACCCTTACACACAAGGAGAAGAAAAAGAGAACATTCTAGGGGAATAAAAAGACCAGAACAATTTTTAACAATTTGAATTATAAAATATGAGGAGCTTTGTCTCCTAGGAACTTTGTGATATTTTCATCTGCAAAATTCCTTTGCTTGGAGTCAAATATCTTCCTGCAATCTCCTTACAGGGTATGGCAGACCTAAATCCGGAGTGGCCTCGGTCCCAGTGGGAAGGGACTGGTGGAAACAGAAATCTATCTTGAGAAAAGGTCTTCTTGGCATTGGTGCCTTGACCCGGTTCTCTATCCTTATGACTCAAAGCATGGTTCAAAAATCAGCAGTGTTGGAATCATCTGGGAGCTAGTCAGAAAGACAGATCTCAGGTCCCACCCTGAGAACAAGTGAGTCAGAATATGCATCTTTGCATATACTCCAGGTAATTTGTATTACAATAAAGTTTGAGAACACGTTGTCTTTGAGTGTCAGACACTTGTCTACTCTTATTAAACTGACCAGACCTCTTTCTTATACCATATACAAGAATAGTCTCAAAATGGACTAAAGACTTAATGTAAGACCTGAAACCATAAAACTGCTAGAAGGAAACTTAGGCCATAAACTCTCTGATATTGCTAACAGTAATTTCTTTCAAGATATATCTACTTAGGCAAGGGAAAGGAGAAAAAAATAAACAAATGGGACTACACTGAACTAAAGGTTTTACATAGCAAACCATCAACAAAACAAAAAGACAACCAATTAAATGGGAGAAGATATCCGCTTATGATACATCTGATAAAAGGCTAATATTCAAAATATATAAAATAACTCATACAACACAATAACAACAACAACAAAATCCAATTAAAAAATGGGCAGAAGACCCAAACAGATCTTTTTCCAGAAGAAATACAGATGGCCAAAAGACAAATGAAAAGATGCTCAAGGTCACTAATCATCAGAGAAATGCAAATTAAAACCACAATGAGATACCACCTCACACCTGTCAGAATGGCTACCATCAGTAAATCAAAGAACAAAAAGTGTTGGTGAAGATTGGAGAAAAGGCAACTTTGGTGGGATGGCAAATTGGTGCAGCCACTATAGAAAATGGCCCAGAGGTTTCTCAAAAAAATTAAAAATGGATATGCCTTTTGACCTAGCAATTATACTTCTGGGTATTTATCAAAAACAAAACAAAATAAAACAAAACAAAACAAAACAATAATTCGTAAAAATTTATGTACCCGTATGTTCATGGCAGCACAATTTACAATAGTCAAGAATAGAAGCAACCTAAATGCCCATCAACAGACAATTGGATGAATAAGTTAACATTCATATATACAATGGACCATTACTCAGCCATTAAAAAAAATGAAGCCCTACCATTTGCAATGGATGGACATAGAGGTTATTATGCTGAGTGAAATAAGTCAGACAGAGAAAGATAAATACCATATGGTTTCCCTTACATAAGGACTCTAAGTAACAAAAAGAACAAACTAATCAAAAACAGACGCACAAATACAGAGGACAATCTGGTGACAGCCAGAGTGGAGGGAGGTCAGGGAGCTGGAAGAATGGGGTGAAGGGTTAAAGAAGTACAAATTAGTAGTTGAGAGATGGTCACAGGGATGGGGATCATGGCATAAGGAATGCAGTTAGCATTAACGTAATGGCTAGGTGAAGTGTCAGAGGAGAGAAAAAGCAATTAGGGGGATCATTGTATAAATGATATAAATGTCAAATGAATGTACTATATATTTGAAATTATTAAGTTTTTAAAATAATAATAATAACAAAAGAAGGGGGAAAATGCAAACCATGTCTCTGACCATATTCCTGATTTTGCCCTCTAGGATCTTTCCACAAGCTTTTCTAATTATCTGTCAAATTCGAGAGCAACCTGCTTTCCACTTGCCCGAGTAGTATCACCCTGCCTCTATATTCTTTCTGCTTCTGTCTTGTATTTTTTCTTATTTAAAACAAACAAACAAAAATGCAACAGCAATAACGTTTGAATATAATGGCCAATTCTCATCAGTTTAGAGGATGTCTCTTTTTAGAGAATCCTAAGGCCATGTACATCAGCTAAGTGAATAAGATTTCAGTTAGCCACAGAGGAGTAGTGGCTTGTATCACATATGTGCCATCTTTATTCCACATGCTGCTGACCTACCTAGGACCTCAACTTTGGTATGTTTATCTTTATTCAACTCCACACTCTACCACTGAGTCCTAACTCCCTAACTTCTTGCATGATTCCACCACTACTCATGAAAGCAGAACTGACAGAAACTACTGGCTACATGGCTCATGCCTCATTCTGACTTCTGCTAACCACATTCAACAAAAAAGCTTTTTCAAATAACTGCTTGTATTTTGTATGAACTCTATAATATGGAACAATAAAAGTTCCTCCTGAAGTGACAAGTCCATCATTTTTGGTGCAGTGAAAATACCACATATGTACACTCAGAATATACTTAGGCACTTTGTAAGAATTACCATAATCCTATTCAAACCTAAATGATGGCATGAGTCTAACCCCTGACCAAATGAGGGAACACGGGAACACTGCTGCTGAAAACAGACCTGCCTGAGGCCACACACTGCAGACACAGAACTGGTCTTAGTATCCTTAAGTCTCAATGGATCCTGAACCCAATGTTCAGGCTACAAAGACCTTAGATACATGTCTTTATAGGCTGATAAAAGAGTAGATGACCAGATCCCACATTAAATTCCTAGTAATATTCTGTTAAGGGATAGCATATTTCTAAAAAAAGTAAAAAATAAAAAATAAATAAAAAATAAAAAAAAATAAAAACACTAACACTATTTAGTTGGCTAAAGAGCTCTCACATGTCAGTTTCCAAGAGGTCTCAGACAGTTTCAGAAAGTTAATAGATAAGATTCAACCACACTGGTATGGACAAGGTAGAAGAGAAGGTATATACACACCTATGACCATATGCTTGACAAGCCATTTATGAAAATGTAGGACCAAGGTCATGAAGCCCTTACTTAAAACATTCAGAAACCTCTGGTGGCTGCTATGGGGATGAAATATCCTAGCCCTGTAAACAAGTCGAGGGGAGACTGGCTTCCATACACATGACCACATGTGTCATTATGCAGAGTCAGGGGACACTACTGAGAACTGTGGGGGCAAAGAAGGTAAAAAAGAGAATTTTATCTCAGCATGGAAATTTTGGAAGGTCTCTCAGAAAAAGAGCTGCTCAAGTTGAATGTCATAGAATAGCCTCCTTTTCCTATTAAAGAAGTGGAAAGTGATGCATTTTTAATCATCCTATAGCCCAGGACCGGTACATTAGTTTCCGTGACAAACTGCCATAAACTTAATGACTTAAAACAACAGATTTCTCTTACAGTTCTGGACATCAGAAGTCTAAAATAGGTCTCACTGGACTAAGATTAAGATGTCAGTATGGCTGTGTTCCTTCTGCAGGCTATAGGGAAGAATCCATTTTCTTGACTCTTTCAGCCTCTGAATGTCACCCCCATTCCTTGGCTTGTGGCTTCATTCCTCCATCTTCAAAGCCAGCAATAGCATGTTGTGTCCTTTTCACATCATATTGCTCTGATCTGTGCTTCTATTACATCTCTTTCTCTTGGCTCTGACACTCTTGTCTCCTTCTTTGATTTATAAAAACTCTTGTGATTACATTGGGCTTGACTGAATAATCCAGAATAATCTCAAGAACTTTAACTTAACACAGTAATTTTTGCCTGTAAGGTACCATTTGCATGTTCTAGATATTAGGATGTGCACATCCTTGGGGTACCATTATTCTGTCTCCCATAGTGGGTAAGACATCACACAGCAGCCCCAAGTGCAGATGAAGGAGGCAACTGCCTGAGATATGCAGCCTGCACAAGAACCTCATTTCTCAGGTCAGGTGTTACAACCAAACTGGCCTCAGCTCTAATAAATTACGGTGTGTAGATAGTGTCTATATGTAATGCACGTATATGGTATATATGGTATCTTCATGTAAGTATGGTTTATACATACTCGATATCATAAACACTTTATTTGTTAAAAAAAAAAGATAAAGCAGGATAACATCAGTCTCATTCCCTTAAATTCTTCTATGCTTTTGCATTGGTAAAAAAAGAAGTGTTTGGGACCATGTGCTTGGGACCACAGATGAATAAACCCTCATGCAAAGCCCAATGCATGTAAGGGTATCTATTGTGTATATTACTGCCAAATAAATAACTTATTAAGTCAGTATTTCTTAGTATGGTGCATATTCCATTCACTGAATCAAACTTTTTTAATTTGAAAAATAATGTATTTATTTAGTGTACATTTAAGAAAATATAACCAGCATACCAAAGTTATGAGTCTATCAATGCCATAGCTTAACACTATTCTGCCCAATCCAGCTGCCACTTGAGCACTTGAAATGGGACCAGTCCGAATTGAGATGTGCTGTAAGTGTAAAATACATGCAAGATTTCAAAGCTTAGTATGAAAAAATATATATAAAAATCTCATTTAAATTTTTTTACATTGATTATATCTTGAAATGATAATAGTCAGAATATAATGGGTTAAATCATTAATTGGGTTATTAATTTAACCTGCTTAATTTCTCTTCTTTAAGTGACTATCAGAAAATTTCATATTTGCCTAATACTATATTTTCATTAATACTGGCTTAGAACAATGCCCCAAAACTACATTAGTTAAAACAAAGTGAGTTGAGCTAAAGTAAATTATAGTACAATTAGCATAAGGATATCACAAATATCTTGAAACTGGACAGTTAATAACTGATGTTTTGTAACACTACAAAGCATCCCTGGAAAATAGAATTCAGCTCTTGAATATTTTCTGGGAAAGAGATCTTAGTACTTCTGAGGTTGTTTAGTCCAATGCCAGATAGGACTGAATGATAAAAAGTTTTCCCTGTCTTGACTAGAAATCTGTAATTCCTTAGTACATTTCTCTCCACTGACTTTAGTTCTGGCTGATGAATCAAAATAGAAACCTACTTTCTATTATCCACAAGGAGATGGTCTTAGGCTTTTGAAGCTCATTTTCAAGGCTAAGGCTCTTGTGAAACTAATGCTGTAGCTTTGCAGCTTCATAAACTTGAAAATCCACATTGTTAGAGAAAGATTCTTACTGTAGGTACTGGCCTTCCCCACTGATGAACTCATGTCAGTTATAAGGTTTAGTGCACACTTTCTGATGATAGAAAAAATAAATGGATCCATCTCAGAGGCACAGTAAAAATTAAAAATATATTAGTTCGTTGCAACGTCAGATCTGGGATTAAGGAATGTTTGGATTTTTTTTTTCAAATGAAGTTTAGATGAGGTAGGAATTTAGCACAGAGTAGAGTTCTGAGACTCCCTGGGTTCAGATGAGTAGTTGGAGAAAAATCAAATACATTCTATCTAAGATATAGCACTAACTTTCATCAAAAAATTATCATATACTCAGTCACAAATGGTTATTGTAAAATCTTTATTAACCTAAGTGCATATAAAAATCGTGAATTCCTAATACAAAGCAGTATTTGACTTTTAAATTTCATTTTAAGCTTGGCCTGTTCACTTGGAATGTGATTACAGAGTAAATTAAAAAGTAATCACATGTGAATTACATTTCCTCATGAATGTAATGACTTCAGGAGGCTGATTAATGTAAAGCAGTGCCTGTCCTACTGCATGCATACTTTCCCAGGTGAGATACGCAAGATATCTGTTGTGGGTTGATTTAATTTTCTTTTACTGGTATTCCAGAGAGAATGCCTGCACACATAACAGGTTTGGAACATTCATTAGGACTGAGGATGTTCTTCCCTTTTATCTGTCGAAGAAGCACCTGCAAAACATCATCACTGTCAGCTTATGTGTATAAGAAATACCCAAGGGAGAAGGTCCAACTCTTTCTAACTAAGTCTCAATTTCTCAATTTCTATCTTCTTGGCAAATCCTTCCTACTTGGATGGAATAATTAAAGAGAATCACTGAAAAATGCATTGCACTGTGTAAAGGAAACAAATTGTCTCACAAGGAATGAAAGCTTATTAATAATCTACAGCAGTATTACTGCAGAGAACAAAATTTAAACTATAAATTTAAACCATGTGGAGCACAAGATCATTAAAATATTTCCCTCGTGGGTAATGGGGAATGTAGAAGTCTAAAATATTTACTTCTTTTCAGTATATTCAGGTTAAGGTATTGTTTTCTACGGGAATCATCTGAGGAGTAACGCTACTGTTAGCAGTGGGAAAGGCTTGGTATTTCATTATTGCTAGGCCAATTAAGAGTAAATCATCACAGAGGATTTGGTAGTGATTTAAGTAAAGCCAGATTAAGAATTAGTGTTCATTCCCGTGACTCAGCACTTTATGGGGTAGGTTGATGGACTAGTGCAGCATTGTTAGGACATTTTATAACACAATCCAGGACACATGGAGAGACTTGTAAAGTAATAGTATGTATGATACTCTCTAACATCACTTACTCTGTATTTTTTTGTTTTTAAGTTCGGTGAGATACACAAAATTGAATTCAGTCTATGAATGTGTCATTCTGGATGAGGGAATTGAGAGAATCATGGAAGTTGGAAGATTACCACCCCATTTGATTATCATGTAAGTGTGGACTCTCAGAAGAGAATGAATGTTCCAAATGTCAGTTATTCCTACCTTTGAGTGAGGAGCAGGGATAGTGGTGGCAGAGTTAATTAATGTCAGGAAAATAAGAACAGGCACACTATCTGAGTTACTGGCCTTTAGAATTCCTCCTAATTTTTTGTTTGTTTTAATGCTTTTGTTATGTTTTTAGCCTGAGGTATGTGAATTTCTGAAATATTCCATGTGTATTTCAACTATAGTAGAAAGAATTATTTAAGTGTAAGTTTAAAAAAACACTCAAGGATTAAAAAAATCTATGAGAACTCTGAACAGGTTTATGCTTATCCCATATTAGGGTCAGAATAGAGATAATTATTCTTGTATTTTATATGGGGGATGCCAGATGTAAGTGACTAAAAATGTGAAACATTATACCAATGTACAATAATTTCACTGCCTTAATTTGGATGAAGGATACTAATACTTCATTATTGTACTAAAGATTTCATTCTACATGCTATTGTTCCATATCTAAGCATTTTAAGCCCTTTACTAACATACTGTGTAATTTCCAGAACAGGGTGAATGAAACAAAAAACACCTCATGAGATAAGCAAATGGAAAAGAAACTGACCATATTTAACATAGCCAAGGTAAGACTTAGGTGCTATAGAAGGGGTCAGTATTGGGTCCAGGATATAAAGGCAAAGATAATAGATTGAGGGTTCTGTTACCCACAGAATTAGTTAATCACATCCTTCTACTCATCCCCATCTGAAAAAAAAAAAAAAAAAAAAAAAAAAGATAGCTCGGTTCTTTTCCTATATTTCCGGGCCTGATATTTCACTGTAGCCTATTGAGCTACATGAATTCTACAAATTCTTTTCTACCACGTTCAATTACTACCACGTTCAATTACTTGAACAAGTTGTGGATAATGCTGACTGGAACATAATATTCCCTAACATGTCACAATCTACTTTTAGCCTCACTCTTCTCTAGGTTGTACCATGAATTATGCTACACTTTACCAAGAATACTTTTACAGAACAGAAGTTTGTATAAAACGGTTCCAGGACAAGTAAATTTAATCATTAACATGTGAAAATGATCTACTAACAAGATCTTACCTCGATAGAGCATCCATAGTTTGAATTTTAAGGACAGCATTAAACTGAAGCACTAGTGTACTTCTTTTGAAATCAGGATCCTTTGTTGTCTTTTAAAAATAAGGCTGTCTCTGAACTTTTAATTAGGTTCCAAAAATGTGATCCGAGTCAATAAAAAAATGTCTATTTCAAAGTTACACTGTTTTTAATGGTATCTACTTAAAAATGAGTCAGCCTTCAAAAGACTGACATCATACTGATCTAAAAATTTGAAACTATTGATTCAGTTCTATTTTCTAAGTTGCCTCTCTTTACTCTCTGTCCATTTACACACCCATCTACTCACTCATTCATTCAACAATCTTCCAGCATTTATTGTCAGATTTTAGGGAGAGATAAGCAGCAAGAGAAAAATAGTCCTTGTCTTGAACAGAATTTATTAAAAAGTCCATCCAGGAAGACAGACACTTACCTAATTTAAGATCATGATGTAAATACCAAAACAATAACCCACAGTAGAAGATTTCACTCATTATTCTAAATTCTCTATTATGGTTTTATATTTTTAAGTGCCACTACTAACCCTGATAGCAACTTAAAGTTATATCCAGGGCCACAAACAGGAAGACAGATGCTACATTAGGCAGATAATCAGAAGAAAATTATCATTTAGCAGTCTTCCAGAACCTCTCCCCTGTCCCCCCTCCCCCACATACACAAATTTAAAGGACATCTATAAGAAAATAAAATCATTCATATTTACTTATTTTAAAATCAACATTTGACACCTATTACCATGGTCTACATGGCAATTTATTATACTAGTCACTTTATTTTGCATATGTTTGAAATATTCCATATCAACATTAAAAAAAAAAAAAAAACAGTCAATAGGGTTTAAGAGCTGAGTTAGCCCATAGTATAATGCATCTGAAGAATACTCAAACCCTCAGCAAAAATCTTAACTAGATCCCAATTAATTTTCTTTTGGATTCTCAGGGAGAAAAAAAAAATGCTTTAGGATAGCCTCACATGAGTATTAGAGCCATCAAATTCATTGTTACCAGTCAGTTGTCTATCACAAAAGATGGCTGCCTCACCCAGGAACAACCCTCTATGTCCCCTTAGAATATTTCAGTAGCAGAGAGGAGAAAAATGATTTTTAACATTTTCATCAACTGTTTACAGATTGTTAGGATTTTTTAATCCATCGATTTAATCCACAAAAGTGACCAGAGTACTATAATGTTATAATAGAAAGAATGTCTTTCCAGAGAAAAATCTCTGAATTGTAGTCGACTTTGTCACTAATTATTTCTGTGCTTTTAAAGATACCACTACACTTTTCTGGACCACGTTTACTTACAAGAAAAATTAAAAAGTTGGACCAATGAGCTATGAGGGTGGATTTCTGTTTCTTATGTCCTGTAATCCATGGACACCATTAATATAAAAGTATTTAGAGGCTGCATTTCGAGTGCAGGATCAGCAATACATTTTTCACTTTATTTGCCCCAGTTAAAGTACCCCCTAAACCAATTGATAAAGAGAAGCAAGGTGCCACTGCCCAAGAACACATTCTTTGTCATGGCATGTGTTCAGATGCTAGTTAGCACTAATTTATTTATTCACAGCTGTACATGAAACATTACTTCCAAAGTGTAGCTATGGTTGCCTGATTGCGGATATGTAATTAATTTAGGAAAGGCCTGCTCTAAATTATAATCCAAGCATCACAGCAGGTGTCACTGTAGTGAGAAAAACATATCTTCTCATAAATACTCATTATTTATTTATTAATTTAGTCTTAAATAGGAGATGGTCCCTACTGGCCCAGCATCAAAGTGCTGAACTCTGTTTCTTATCATCAGGCTAAGAATAGGCACCACTGGGATCTTTAAAGGGCATTTTATGTGTGTCTTGCCTTCATGCAGGTCCATATGGAGCTACACTAACCCTGAAGCTCCTTTCTTGATTTTTTCAAATTACACACAGAATAGCATTCCACTGCATCACAGAGAACACCACTCCAATACTCCACTCTTTCCCTGACCTCAGTCCTATTTTTCATTTATGAATATAGAGCTTAGAATTTGAATGACAGAAGAATTTGTTTTGTGTATGAGCATTTTAAAATAACCCCAAAAGAGGACCACACACACACACACACACACACACACACACACACACACGTGCTTATAAAACTGGGGAAATCTGAATAAGTTATATAAAGTACACTGAAGACAGTTTCTTTGTTTTGATACAATACTATAGTTATGCATGACACCAACATTAGAGAGGCTGTATGAAGTGTGCATGAATCCTCCCTGTATATTTTTTGCAACACTTGTGAATCCATAATTATCTCAAAAGACAAAGTTAAAAAAATGATAATTTCTAAATGGTAAAGAAATCCATATATTTAAAAATGAGATTCAGAAAGTAACTGGAAAAGTCAAAACATTGTGTAATGAGAGGTTTCATTCTCACTAAATATCTCTTTTTCAAAAAAAATTTATGATAATAAAATTAATCTTTTCATGAAGGCATAAATGTCACCAATATTCACCCCAGGAGACAAAGACTCTTTCTTTTAAAAATATTTAAAGGACCTGAGATAACCTTCCCACCACCACATCACACCAAGAGTTATTACTGAAAGCATTTTCATGAAACTAATAGTTTGAACAAATTAGATTTCAGTGATGTGTCTGTGTCTCTAGATACACAGCTCTCTGTAGCTATATAATAACTTATCTTTTCAGCGCATGTCTGCCCACTTGAACTGGTGTGCAAGTATTAGAAGTACATGTGTAGACATACTGGTATAAACAAACCACACTCAAAACATTTTGTGTTAGAATAAAAATTGCAATTGAAATAACTGAGTTAATATCCACAAAAGGTAAAGTGATTTTACAAATAAACAAGAAGGGGACAAACAACTTATAGACAGTAAATGGGCAAAGAAATGAAGAGACATTTTAAAGAACAATTATCAAGAACCAACAGGAATGAAAAGATGCTCACAAACTCACCTGAAGTCAGGAAATCTTAAATGGAAAAAACAATGAAAAATAATTTACATTAGGTTGATTTAAAAAATGAGTGGAAATATCTTGGTGGGAGATTCAGAAGAATGAGTATTTTTATAGATGGTAGGTTAAAATATGAATTTTTATTTATTTTTAAGCAAACTGGATAATATTTATTGAGATTAAAAATAGTATGTTTTCTTAAATCTAATACTCCCATGCCTGACAATATATCCCATTAAAAACATATTATATTATCTGTTAATTATTGCTCAATTAAAAAAATACTATATGTGCTTTTCTTATAGTGATGCAAAAAAAAAACACCTCACAATGTCTGTACACATATGAAATACCACCAGCCAAAGAATAGTTGTAAAATTATATTGTCACTCAAAATAATAAATTGATAAATTAGAGCTATTCAATGGCCTTGAAGGAATTTCTACAAAATAATTGAAAAAAAAGAGAGTAAATAAAATTCAATATTCTGTAAAACAATGACAAAAAATTCCTCCAGCTATGTAAATGTTAATAAGTATACATAGATATGTTATATTGATATATTACCATGTTAAAAACATGGAAGCATAATGGTAGGTCAGGACTTCCCAATGGTTTCATATCTTAGCACAAAAATACAGTAACAACTATTATAAAACACAGTGGAATAAAAGAATTGAGATTGTGCACAGCCAGAAGTGACCACCCAAGGATTCAGCCACCTAAAGATTAATATTTGAGAACAGGAGCTGCGAAGTTCTAAAAGAGCTTGTTCCTTACAAATAACCTGCTAAAAGAAGAGATGGGATAGATGGTGCTGGGTGGCTGTAGATGACTAGAGAAATAACAAAGGGAATAGGACAGTACTGATTGAAACCAAGGGGCAGGAATGAACTAATGTAGAAAATATACATACATTTACATATATGTATATATATTTACATATGTGTATGGATACATGTGAATTCTTATTTATGCATTTTCATAATGTGAAATTACATTTAAAAAATATTTTTCTGTCTTAAAAAAAGGCACATAAAAACTGAGTCCAAGTAACGATCCTCCAAAAATTTCTCCCTTAAATTTCTTTTTCTTGCAGTCTTCAAAAATCAGTATTTCTCCTTTCTTGCTTCCAAGAGTCAGTACTTGTGATATAAAAAACATGCTTCAAGATGTCTTAAGTAAGATGTTCTGTGTGTCTCAGCTTTAAGACCCTAGAGTTTCTGAAGTTTGTAGATGGCCACATGGCAAACCTGGGTAGAGGTTGACTTTCCCAGCAGGCCATGATTTATTGCCAAAAGCACAATCTTTTTTCCTTCTCTTTTGACTTAACATGCTAAAAAAAACAACACAAGGCTGTAAGAATTAAACCTAATCCATTATAGCTAAGCTCTCTAAGGCATAAAGGAGGCAAAAGCTGAACCAAAATGAATTTATCAATCATGCTGTGCAGGACTTCTTGTATGATTAACATAATTCTTTACAAGAACACAGAACAGGTAGGCAGTTCTGCCATTAAATTATGCTGTTTAAGAAAAATGGAGACTTTGTAAGCATTTCTAAGTGGACAGCCAAAGTTCAATGGTGTGCTTTATTAAATGTATGTGTATGTATCTGCACATGTAAGTATATAATAAAAAAAGTTGTACTTTAAAAATCCCCATACTATGTACTTTTGTTAATTTAACTTTGAGTCAACTGTACCTCTTATAGTTCACTTCTGTTGCCATTACTGTTCTAGTTTAGTTTCACATTTATTTTCATTATTTCATTGAAACTCTTACCTTAGTAAAAAGATAAATATCCCTCACTAGACCAACCTCAAAAGTATATCTGTGTGTGCCAACACAAACACACACACACACACACACACACACACACACACACAGCCACACCATAAGTGGGCTGAAAGTGTTTCAGGGATCTGGGAAAAAGCATTTTAAAAAAAATGTTTGGGACACATCTAGGAAAACCAGATTTACCTCCTTGTCTAGTGAACACTATCTCAAATATTTTAAGTAAATAGGGAGTGTGTGTGTGTGTGTGTGTGTGTGTGTGTGTGTGTGTGTGTGTGTGTGAGAGAGAGAGAGAGAGAGAGAGAGAGAGAGAGAGAGAGAGAGAGAGAGAGAACACCAATAAATACCTAGGGGGGAAAAAAAAGAAAAATCAGTTTAACAACATAATGCCTTAGAACATTCAAAAAGCTATGGAATGTATCCATATGCAAGTTCCACTCACTACACTTTATAAAAAAAGGTATTTTTGATGTAATGCTTTTTGCTTTATTGCATATGAAAAACTTTATGCACATAAAATATGAAAACTCAACATATTATTTGGTGTCGGTATGGAAGAAGTAATGTCTTCTAGAACAGAAGCTGCATTCCTTTTGCAGAACAAGTTGAATTGTCCTTTTGCAGAACAAGTTGAAATTTTCTGTGCGCAATTTAGAATGTGATATCTTACTAGAGTAAATTCATACCTGCAAAAGACTAAACACTGTATGAAAAAAGTACGTGAGACAGGAATCTAGATGTCCAACAAATGCTGAGGCAACAACCAGATCCGGTAAGTACTTGACGATCATGTTTTTATCAGAAACACTTTACCTGTGCCATTTTACCAACAGTTTCTCTGGTGTTTAAAAGTATTGAGATACTTCTAAATCTGTCATTTTAAATGTGTTTACATTTAATCTGTGTATAAAAAATTGCTGACAAAACCAAGTGTGACATGTCATACTGGTGATGTTAAGCTGAAAAAATGAAACTGCCATAGGCAAGACTCTAACCTTATGAAACATTTTAATCACATTTTTATTGAAGAAGCTTATTGAGAGACACAGGTTTTCAGAATCTGACAAATTTTCTTTATCCTTTGCCAGGTCTGAGGTAAGCAAAGTGTAGTCTAAAATCACCTACCCCAAATTACAAACTCATCTTCAGAAATTAGATGTTGACATTCAACCATCTTATAAAAGTCAAACTTTGCTAGGGTGGTTGAAAAGTTGAAAATCCTAAATGTTTCCATTATAGGAAGAAACATTAGGCCAGCAGCCAATATGGTGCGTATATATTTAAAATTAATTTTAGCTCCTTTTCTGTGTGTCATTTGGTAAGAATAAACTCATTCTTTATATACAATATATTTATTTTCAATCTCTGTTAAGAAATAGTCCTCCATCTTTTCAAAGCATTGGTTATTATTTTTACAAAAGCTGGTTTCTCAATAGTATGATTCCATGTTTATGGAATATAAAATAACAGCTTTGAGAAAAATAAAAGAATATAATCGCTAGAAAAGGCAATGGATTTCTGTGTGGGCAAAAGTTTAGACCTTTCTTTTAGTTGAATGACATGAGAGAGCCATTTAGCTCTAAGTTTCCATGACAAGCTGTAAAATAGAGATAGCATTCATTCATTCACTTGATAAACATTAAGAGAACACCAGAAATATTTCAGGTATAGAGCGAGGTAGTACTGATGTGATAGAGAACACACAGATTCTGCCTTTAAGGAAATCTGCAATCTGCTACTTTCCATTTACACAACTCTGAGACAAAGAATGTTTATAAAATATATTGAAATTCTCATAATGAAGTTACTTTATGTAGAACATTCAAAATTCAAAATAGGACTTAAAAAACAAATTCTAAAACATTTATCCAGCTTATTATCCATGCTTATGAACCTGGTGATTAACATATTTTAAAATATATTTCAGCCATGCTGTAGCTGGGTTGCAAAAAACAAAATGTTCATTTATTATAAAACCACAGTTAGCAGTACCATCCCCCCAACTCAGTGTTTTGTTTTTTTTTTTTTAGCATTTACACATCCATATGTCTAGGCAGTGTTCTAGTGGCTAGGGACATGAAGATACATTAGAACTCTGTGACCTTGAGAAGCTTAAGGTCTAGAAAGGAAAACTAATGCACTATTGATTACCTGATATCAATCCCCAGCTCTTCCTCCCTCCATCTCTCTTATGTAACTAATTCTGATTTAGTCCAGGCAAGCCATCCTCCCACATAAAGCCTTTGGCTTTGCTAAGCTATAGTAGGAATCCAATTCCTTTGCAAGGAATGGGTTTAGGAAGGGCATGTGATCTAGTTTTGAAAAAAATGCAAGTGAAGTAAAGTCTGTTAAGTGGGGCTTTTGCAGACATTTCTTCACTCTTTAAAAAGAAGTAGAATATAAACACAACTGAATACTTAGTATATGATAAAAATTAAATCCTCAAATTATGGGAAGAAATATCAAAGTTTTCAATAGGCTTTGTTGGGATAAGCAGATAGTCACAGAAAGAAAGACAAAATCAGATCCATTCCTTAGAATATAAACCAGGATAAATCCCAAAATGGAACAAATATTTAACTATAAAAAATAAAATTAAAAAATAAAATTAAATTAAAATTAGATGATTGTTCTTAATAACCTAAGAATTAAGAAAACTTTCCTAACTATGATTTACAATCCAAGGCAATATGAGGGGAAAAAAAGAGATATATCTGACTACTTTAAACATTTGCATCTTAAAGATTTCAAAAGCAGACAGGGAAAAGATACTTGTAACTTACAATAGAGACAAAAGTCCCCAATACATTGGGCTCCAAAAATTAGAAGAAAGGGTCAATAATCATACAGAAAAATGAGTTAGAAATATGAACTGATCAGTCACAGGAAAATAAATGCAAACAGATTTTAACCATATGAAAAAAAAAATAATTCAACCTTGCTTTTAAAAAGAGGAATGCAAATTAAAAGTATACTGATATACCATTTCTTACCTATCAGAGAGGCAAATCTTTCAGTTTAACAACATAGTATGTTGGCCAAACTTAGAAAAAGAGAAATTCTTATATAATTCTGATGAGAAATCAAAGTAGTATATACAAATCTTCTGGAAGGGAATTTGTCAATACCTAGCAAAATCACATAGGCATTTATCCTTTGACACAAAAATTCTACTTCTGGGAATTTTTCCAAAGGACATACTGCTGAAGATTTTTTTTAAAGATATACATATCTTTTAAAAATATGTAGCTATTCACAGCTGCATTATTTTTAATTTTTAAAAGAATTTTATTAAATGTATTGTAACACTAGTAAACAAAATTACATAGGTTTTGCATGTAGAAGATTCTATGTCGTGTGTATTGCATTGTATGTTCACCACCTAAAGTCAGTTCTCTTTGCATCATCATATATATTTAAATTCCTTTACTCTTATGTTCTTATGTACTAACAATAAAATTTCAGAAAAAAATTTTAAATTGCTTTTGCAATTGTAACAAAAAGATGAAATACCTAGGAATAAACTTAACAAAGGATGTGAAGGACCTATGCACTGAAAACTATGCCATTATTAGAAGAAATTGAAGAAGATACAAAGAAATGGAAAGGTATTTTGTGTTCATGGACTGGAAGAATCAACATAGTTAAACAGCCATATTACCCAAAGCAATATACAGATTTAATGCAATTTCCATCAAAATCCCTATGGCATTTTTTAAAGTCTTCAAATAACAAAAGCAATCCAGAGGAAAAAAAAACAAAGCTGAAGATACCACAACGCCTGACTTCAAAGTATATTTAAAAAGCAGCATTGTTTTTAATAACAAAAGACTGGAAATAATCACAATATTTATAAATAGGAGGTGGGATGAATAAGCATAATATAACCCCACAATTGACTACTATGCAAGCATAAAAAAGAAATATCTCTAGAAAGTGTGATGTAGTGTTCTCCAGGGCATTTTGCTAAGGAAAAAAAGAAAGAGAAAATTTTATAGAGTATCCTAAATTTATCAAAGAAAAGATGGGACACAAATGTGTGTATATATGTGTATATTCCACACACAAACATACACATATATACAACCCTATGTATATCTGTTTACATTTTTAAATGAATAAGAAACTATTACAAATTTGTGGAAAAGACTACATAAGAAAGAGAAATTAGACTTTTTCGAATATATGTTGTTTTAATGACTTGATTTTAGAGACATGTAAATAGTCTACATAATTATAAAACAGAATTAAATTTTAAAAAGTGATCTCCATAAATTGAAAGTGAAATAAGACAAATGAACCTAATATTATATCTAGTTGGTGTCATAAGTGTTCGCAGAAGGACTCTTCCAAGTGACTTTATATAAAAACACAGTAATTTGGAGAAAAAGTCTCAAACTCTTTATAGTAATTATATTATTTGTAGTAAGACTGCATTGTTATTATGAGACTCTTGTGCATTTACCGTGGATAGATCAAAGTAATTATAAAGATATTATTAAGAACTGAGATTTTTTGAGGTGTGCTTGAAAAGAAATAAAGGTACAAGGTCCATGAGTTTAAGGCATTCTGATTACAGAAACCCACATTCCTAAAGACTGTTCTACAAGCTGTCTTAGTTTCCTCCACAGACTTGCATTTCATGTTGCTGCCATGACATACATCTTTGAGCAGCTATTCATTCTTCATGCAATAAGGCCAACATGTATATGTACACAAACATAAAAGTACATTTAACATGCATATGTACACATGTATAAACTTACTTAGGTAACATGCTCTCATGCATTCATTGCATTTTTATTCAAGGAAATAGCACCCTGGCTCAATTCATTAAAGCTGAGCATCAGATCTGCTCATACCCAGCATCAGACCTCACATTCTTCCCCTTTTTGTCCTAAGTTTCTGGCTCCTTGCAGTCACCAGGCAGAAAACCCTTCTCCTCAAACTTGTGTTGTTTCTCTAGCTTGCAATCTTTAACTTGGATTTGGGGGTCACCAACAGAAATCAATTTGAAGTATAAGATATATTTTAAATAAGCCCAGCCTCCAGCCACACCCTTGTCTTCAGAGAGGGAGATTCTGAGACACTCCAAAATCAGGACATGTAGCCAAGGAACCATATGGTATCCATTGATAGGAAAGACTAAAGGCAACTTAGTGTAAAAACAGTGTTTAAACACTGTCTTGTGTATATTATAGCAGATATCTTACTCTTAGAAGACAGACTCCAAGACCCCATCGATAATAGAGATTCGTATAGAAGGTACTTCTTAAGACAAGACTAATATCTATTCTTATGATAGCATAAGATATTTTCTCCAAAATACATATCTTTTTACCATATGAGAGAGGGATAAGTGGAAATATCTCTGAAGCCAACTACATGTGTTTTAAGAAGAGAAAACTCTAACAGACTAGTAAGAAGAAAAGGAAAAAAAAATCTATGTGGAGAGTAATTGTAATTATTTAGCTTGGAAAAATAAATGTAGTTTCCCTGCAACACATGAAAGGAAATAATATTGGGGCAGGGGGCTAAAAAGGATCATGTGAGAAAAACTAGGTTGAAATGGAAGATATGCAAATTTAGAATAAATTTAAGGAAAAAGAGTAATGGAGCAATCCTAAGCACTAATGGTTTTCTAAGAGACCAGAAAGAGTGGCTGCTTGGTAACTCTCCAGTAGGGCAGCTGCCTATCTGAGGCATTTCTCTAAACCCATGAGCCCTTAGCTTTGCGTTGAGTGAATACTTGTATAGCACTCAGATGTTTCCACCAACTCGAAAGCAAAATGAAAGAGAGGGATCTTTCTCTCTCTGAAAGTACATAGCACTTTATGACACACCAGATTTGTGTTTTTCAATGGACTCCTTGCTGTAGATGGCAGAAAAGCAAATCACAGTAACTTCAATAAGAGAGATAATTAATTTGCTTATATAATTAGGCATTCTAAAAAAAGAGAACATCAGGCACATCCAGATCAAGATACATACCCTTTCTTGTTCTTTCTCCCCCATCTCCTCTTTCCATCCCCAAATTCTATTTGTCTCCAATTACCTTTGACATTTGGCCTCATACTCTTTTCTTCCACAAACAGGCTCTGAAATCCCAAATCAACAGCCTTCAATTTCAAGTTCATAGAAGGGTTCTGATTGGCCCTGCTCAGGAAATGCATCAGCTCCATGGATCAATCAATCACTGGGGCATAGTTCTGTGACATCAAAACTGACCAGGTCCATGTGAAGTACCTACTCCATGCAAACAAAATACTGTGCTTGCCAATTCTACCCAAACCATATTGGATGGAGAGGGAGCAGTTTTCTCTTAGATCCCAACAAGAGATGTTTGCCAAAATCTTTCCAATAAGACTATTAATCCACTGAAGGCAGGGTTACTTCAAACACTTTTGGCCTTCATTTAGCCTGTATGTTTTACCATAGCTCCTCCCTAATACACATTGTGAAGAAACAGACATAAAGCAGAACTTTTAATTATTCATTAAGGAATTATTCCTACTTACTATAAACATATCCCTTCAAGATTTCATTACTTGACTATGATCACCTAACTAGCATATGCAAATGTCTCAGAGTCCCAGGGACATAAGAAAAGATGAAGACATGTCAGTTTGAAAATACCATCATTAGAAAGCATGTCTGAACACATTCTCTTATCTTATTAATTGAAAACATTTAAAATACAAAGATTTTGGAGCTGAAAATGAGATGGTTCTTGTAATCAAGGAGTCTTGCAATGTGTGGAACACATGTTATACAGAACTATCTCATGGAGTCAGAGGTTCAGAAGGTGGTCATAGGTAAGGACATAGGAGAAAGACTATGCAGGCAAGACTCCAGGCCCTATCCTCAATGTATGTGAAAGACTGTATGTGTATCTTATTCTTATTTGACAGGTTTACATCAGGTTTTATTTTAAAAAGAACTGCAGTGCCAAATTAAAAAAAAAATACAAATTACCAAAAATTGTATTTAATTTACTGAGGATGCAGGCCTAGACAAACTTTGGGGCCATCCAAACCTCAGTCCAGCATTCCTTTCATTCTACTAGGCTGCCTTTCCTAACTGGATTTTGCAAAGATTTAAAAAAAAAAAAAAAAAAAAAAAGCATAGTATTCTACATTTGAGTTGTTAAACTACATAAATATTTAAGTTGTGCTTATCGGGATCCTAGAATTGTCAAGAGCCTGCCTGAACTCTCAAATCTTCTAAAAGCAATACTAGTGTCAAATACAAACATAAGAAGCAAGAAATATCTGCCTACCCATTTACTGAAGTATCAATGAATCTATCTAGTAAATGTCTGCAATGGGCTATTTAATTAAAATGAATAGTTCTAGTAATGATCTTGGTTGACAATATACAGAATCAGGAGTAAATATATTTAAAGATTACTCTACAATACTTCTCTTCCATTCGCATACACCTATAATGCCTGGACTTTATAATATAAAATTTTTAATAATCTTTAAGGCAACATTTAAATACTTTACAATTGAAAAGAATAATTTTTAGAGTAATTTTTAATCTACTTTCTAAACTTAAATGACTTTTAAAATATCTAATCAATTACCATGATAAACAAAGACATACTTGGCACATATAATTATAGTAAAATGCACACACCGTATCAAGCACTTCTCCATAAACTGAGATGACAATTAGAAAATATTTTCCATGTGTGGTCCACTGTAACTGAAGGGAGGTCAAGACTAAAACTATATTTCAGAATGCCAACTGAAAGATTTGACCAGGAAAGGGAACAAATCCTTGCCAGCTGCCCTGGAGATCACCTGCTATATTGGATTTTAATATATTTCAATGACAACAAAAAAAGATTTTATATATACATTGTGGACAATTTGAAGAAGATTTGGGAGTAATCTGATAACTGTCCTAAAGGATCTCTCCAGAACAGCTACATGCAATTTTTATAAGAGTAAAATTTGTTTGTTTGTTAATCTTATAGTTCAGAGATAAATTGAATACTAATCCAAGCAAGTAACAGTTACAATTAAAATACCAGTTCAATGAAAAGCTAAAACCTTGAAGATCTATTTCATTGTAGGACATGTCTGAAATTCTTGTCAATAGTGATTGGTCAGCTTCTATTTTCTCATTGGGGATAAGATAAAATATGTCAGTGTCCCAAATGAATTAGAGTCATAGGCAAAACTTTCACAAACCATTTATAAAACTACTAAATGTACTGCCTGTCTCTAATATAAGGCTGAAATACACTGATCAGAGCATGTTTACAATCCACTAATCCTATGGCTCCTACTTAAACAAGGCTGGTTAGATAGATAATCCAGATGAATGCAGGATTCTATAACACAAAGCATTTTTGAATATCTTAGGATATCATCTAAGCCACAAGTAAAATTGATTTTTCCAGACATGTTCCAGTGTCTGCTCACCCTTTTCCTGCTACCAACTGTCAGCTCACTCCCCTGATAAAACTCTTGACATGTTTTGCAGTATCCTCTACTCCTTTCCTGTTCCAAACAGCTGTCTTCCCTTCTTGGCAGAAACTCCCTGACATCTGGATACTCAGGATGGCTACTGATATGATGGACAGATTCCATTTTATCTAACTACCCCAGTTCAAAAACCATAAAATCAGCTAAAAGGGAGGAGTGTAAAAGCTTCATCTGTTGAATAAATATTAGTTCAAGGAATGGTTATTATCTAAGCCTTAAAACTCAGAATAATTTCTTTTAAAACAACAGCTTTGTTTTATCTTTAAGATGGTACAGAATATACAAATGCCATGATTCTAAAAGAATAAATGACATGCTTCCTAAGTTTCTACCCAAACAGTGATTACAAATCCAAACCCTCAACTCAAACACAGAATTTCCGCTTCATGGTCTAATTTGATGGGGTTTGTTTTGTTGTGTTTTCCCCCCCCCTAGATTTAAAAACAAAAACTTATGTATTAGATGAAATTGGATGAGTTGAAAAATAAAAACAAAATGTAAATCACTTTCTTTGATCTCTTCGTTCATATCCAGTCACCAGTTCCACTTTGTACTCCTTCCTAAGTATATATTATCTGCTGTATATTATGCTACCATACGTTTTAAAACTGTTTCTCTATTTCCATTCTTCTCAATATTTCAATCTATCTCCATATGCAGAGTAAAATTTTTAAAAAGTGCAAGTCGGATCATGTCATCTCCACTATTCCCTTCCTAAATCCCATTAACAGCTCCTCTTTCTTGTAAAATAAAACCCATTTACTTGTCTGAAATCTTGCACGATTTTAGCCCCAGCTTCTCTTTCCCGGCTCACCATGCGCCTCTTGCCCTCTCACTCAACACACTTCAACCAGAGCAGCCTGCTTTCCATTATCCACATACATTGAACTCATCCCATGCCTGAGGTACTGCTCTGGATGCCTGGTCCCCACTTGCTCATGTTCAGATCTCAATTTACGTGTCACTTTCTACGAGAACTACTCTTTGGTAGATTGAAATGTTAGGTGTCCTTTTATATCTCTCAGGGGTTCATGTAATTTTTCTCTATGGCAGTTTTCACAACTTAAGTTAAATTAAATATTAAGTTAAATATTAAGTTAAATATTAAAGAGATTTATACAACTGTAAAAAAAGTATAATTCTACTATTTAAAAAAATTACACAGTTTTAAAAACACTATGTTAATATATAATGGGCTTATTACTGCTATTTTAAATAAATTAACATTTAAACATTCCTTGGTTTTCATTTTTAATGCAATAAATATCAGTGGGTATAGCCATATCAGCAAAAACCCTTTGGGTCTTCAATAAGTTTTAAGAATAGAAAGGGTCCTGGGACCAAAAAGTTTAAGAACTGTATAAGGAATTATATTCTAGCTTTAGAAAAATCAGGTGTTATTTTACATTATACTTGAAATTAAATCTTTTAGAAACGCTGATTTCAAATTTTATTGAAATACACTTTACGTGAAAAAGAATACTTTCATGTAATGCTGCTAACTCGAAAAGAAATGCCAAAGTCTTATATACTGCTATGTGAATTGTACCAGGATCAGTTAGGATACGTCCCAAGCAATGTGTTCATTGTAACAGTTAATAAGAAAATTAAACTTCCTATGACAAGCACAGTTTACAGTTTTAAATGAACAGTTTTATCCTTTAAAAGCAGTCTAACATGTCACCTTCAACAATAAACACGTACAGTCTCAAACTTTAAAGGTAAAGATGCTCTTGAAAATCACAGTTAAAACAAACCTTTGATATTACAAAAAAGTTCTTAACAGAAGAAACAATTTTGTCATGATAAGATGGAAAGCACGTGTTCAAGAGCAACTGGTGTAATCATTCCTACAATAACAACAAATTCGTTTATGGTACCATTCTGAGCTTTACAATTTTTAACTGAATCTTTGCAACAACCTTAGTTACTATTATTATCAGCACATATATAACTTGCCCTGGGTCCCACAGCTAAGTGAGTGGGATTTGAATCCAGGGTCTGAGCTCTTAGTGCTATGCTGCCTAATGTACATATAAACTAACTCCCTTTCTTCTCCTGATTCTAAACAAAGGTAAGAGCTAACTCCTTCCAGGCTTTGTGTTCTCCAAATACTCATTCCTTACAGTTCCTTATAAAGGTTCCCTTGAAGCACCATTGAAACTAACAATCCAATTTTACTATACAGTTAAGTCCTCACTTAAAGTTCTCAATAAGCTCTGAGACTTCAAGTGAAACAACATGTAAAAAAACTAGTTTTACCACAAGCTAATTGAAATAAACAAGAGCTGAGGTAATCTTATCATTGTAACAAAACTACATTGAATGTAATGTTATTCGAGGACCTGCTATAATTTTAATCAAAGCTGAATCAAAGAATTTGGAGCTTAGTATTATTTATTTTCCGAGGGTCCATCTATCTACATTGCCAGGATTTTGTTAATAAGAAAACCAGATATAATGGGACAGACAACTATCCAATTGTACCATTATATCTGGTTTTCTCTTTAGGTTTTCACTGCTCCTAAAGATTTTGCTGTCAATGCTGGGTTTCTGCCCATTCATGGTCCTTTTGGTGGGCATTCCATATCAAATATTAATGTTCCTTGGCCATCAGACTATTGGAAAGCTAATACTGTGAAATATTTGCTTCCTTAATGGTACTACACTTTGTTCAGTATCTATTTCATCTATTTGAGTAACAGACAGTGTAAATAACTAAAGTTTGGAGCCTCCAGTAATTCAAAGAAAATTCTATCCAAGATCAATGCATTTATGTTAAACAGAAGGCATCTAATATTTTTGAAATGAATTTTTTGGCCTGGCATCCTCCTGATGAAAGCAGTAAACTCTGCATTGAGTAAGGTACCTTGAAAGTAGTCAGAATTTTAGGGGAAATACCACTTAAAATAAATTTAAACAGATAGAGGCCTTAAAATCATAAGCTAGAATATTTTTCTTTGTTAAAATGTCATTGTAAGTGATACCACCACATTCTCTAATAAATCTGTGGAAAGCAAACCATGCTTTCTCCTCAGAGTTTCATTCTCTTCACTCCATTCTTCTTGTCCTTATTGAAATATATAATGAAGTTATATACCCCTCACTTTACGGCTCCTTCCAAGACTCTAATTGTGTGTCTTGAATTTTATAGGTTTTATTCTAAGGAGAGCCTCAAAAGTTAAAATTATATAAACTTCAAATTCTATAAAATCTGGATCTGCCTCATATAAATTCTAAATTTCACTGAATTTTTAGTTATTGAATTTATCTATCTGTACATTTGTTTCCCTGTACTTGTACCCAGGGAAAATCCTTTGGAGTGGCTCATGGACGTCAGACCTTTGCAGAAATGGCAAAGAACTGCAAGTCAGCAGAGATGAAGAGCATGAATTTTAGAACTACATGTCAGTCAATGGGTGATTAAACTAAAAATAAGGCAAATCTATATCAGAGACAAAATGGATACTTCTGGCCTTACTTGGACCTGCACAATTTTAAAACAATCTAAAATATGAAGGATTTCACATAAAAATCCAATTGTCAAGATTCTTTTAAAAAATCGAGAATGGCAAAATTGAATATAAATGCTCTGGCCTGAACATATTTCCTCCCTATTGCTCTTCACCATTTCCATGGCCTGGTTGTTCCTCCCTAAGCATTTGGGTTTGTCAAATTCAAATTATATGAATAATGTCTGAGATACAATTAATTTAAAAAAGTAATTGGTAGAATAGCATCCATCATATATTTCAACTTTTATTTTAAATATCTATATGATAAATTGTAAGACAAATTCAAACAACACAGAGTTATTTATTATGGTAGGCAATTTTTTTTAATGTTTAAGGGAAAAGTAAAAATACAATTTCTTAACCAGAGTTAGAATAATTTTTATAAAATAAAACAACATTTCTCTTATTTAAATACAACTCTGGTTGCAAATGTTTGTTAATGGTTTGGCCAACAGGAAGACCAGGCAATAGTACTTGCTCAAATCCAAGAAATGGGGCACCAAAAATCTTGTTTTCCAGGCCAGAGCACAGACGGGGAAGCACAGATTAAACATTTGGAGCTGGCACTTTCTTCACAGCAGTATTAGGGGGGAAAAAAAGCCACAGTAGATGTCATTTCCATCTAGCTATATCCAAGCCTTTCTGGATCTCGAGTAATATCCAATTATCCAATACCATCAGAGCAACTTGTGTGATTGTTTTAATATATATTCACAGCATGTGTCATTATGGCTCCTGGCTCCTACAAAAAGGGTGGGCTAGGAACATGAATTAACAATAACACATGTGGTATATTATGGCCTAAAGCATTTAGGCAGACTCTTTATTATTCTTAATGTACCCTCACAGCTCCTGAGAATTATGTAACTGTGAATTCAACTGGTCCCAAATAGTAAACGGAAAGCAAAATATCTCCTAAAAGAATTTTTTTTTGTAACTGCTCCATTTGGCTTTCTTGTTTTTTTCATCAACTAACTCAGTACTTGTTATAACCTATAGATTGTTCCACTTTCAGAACCTTTTTTTGTTTTGTTTTATTTTGTTTGAAATGCAGAAGAGCTATTAAGTAAAGAGTAGATTGTCAGGACTCTAGGTACGAGAAAAATAACTTCATCAGGAGAACAGCTGTTAAGTATAAAAGAGAAGCTGGAATATCTTCCCCTATTATCATCACCTGCCTGGGCTACTGCAAGGGTCCCCTAACAAGTATACCAGCCTTCACCTGACTCTCCAACAATCTATTCTTTATTCAGCAGCTATGGTCATCTATAAAAATTTCGGATCATATCACATCACTTCTCAGCTTAAAATCCTCCAGTGGCTTCAATGTGCGCTTAAAATAAAATGCAAATTTCTGGTCATTGCCTACAAGGCTCCTTCATGATCTGGCTACCGACTTACCTCTGCAATTTCTTTTATACCATTCTCATTACGAAACCTAAACCATTTCAAATCACTGCCATTCTAAACTCTTGAAATCTGATGCTCCCTCAGCCTGGAATACCCTTCCCATAGACATGTTAATAGGTAGATCTTTCTCCTCCTTCAGATATTAGCTCAAATGTCACTCAGAGACTATCTTATCTAGAGTATATCCATTTTTTCCATTCACTATCACATTACTCTTTTTAAGTTTGTTCATTGCATTCAGTATGTAAAAAAATTTTTATGTGCTTTATTATGTGCATACACACGCACACACACATGTTTACATTCCATCAGGACAGAGGTATTCTTGCCTATTATTAGACACTCAGTACCTAGAACAGATTCCAAAAGGCAGTTAAGTGTTCAAAATAATCTGGCATAAAGAAATGAACCTCCTAGTTTAGTAGTTCTGCCCAGAGGATAATCAAGAGAGTTGTTTCTGTGAATATATGAGATTTGGTTGGTTGAAATTTCATTTAACAACATGAGAAATAATCATCTTCTTTCCCAGAAAATACTCAGTCCTGGTCCCTCTTACTAGAGTGGGAAAAATACAAGCTCTAGAAAAGAAAATGTATTCCTCCACACCCTTTTGCACTTTCGCTGAACTTCAGTCATTCATCTACCTGCCTAAAATATATGCTTTCTGCCATTTCTGAGTATCACGTGTACCAATTATTTACTCAATGACTTTTTTTCCCCACACATTTTTTACTCTATCCTTACACTAAGTAGCAGTGTTTGTGAAATAACAAGTTTTCCGGGACTGTTTTATTTACATATACTTTTTCCAAATCACATTATAATTAATCCTTGGTATTAAAACACACACACATATATTTATACATATATTTTCCATCTCACATTATCTCTTCTCACTCTCTTCCAAGAGAATAATCTCCTCTCAAGCAGGCATAACACCACAAAACAGTATCATGAGAAGAACTGATACTTTGAAAGGCTCTGTGCAAGCACTTTATTTATTATAATATCCCATTTGAGGAGGTATTCATATTATTTGTTCTGCAAGAGAGAACCAAGACACAGAGAGCTTAAATATTTGCTCAAGGTCACTGCTATGAACTAGATGTTCGTATGCCCTCAAAATTCAGATGTTGATACTTGTGTGGCAGGCAAAACAATGCTTCAAGTTTAGTAGCTTTTAAATGAACATGTTTCTTATACTATATAAAGTGTGAGCCATACATAGGATATGTATAGTTCATAAAAATTAACAAGAGCAACTAATTTTTATTGAGTTTCTATTAGGTACTAATGCTTTTAACATATTTATTTTTCAACAAACAAAAAAATCTTCTGGAGTAGCTACTTATTTTATCCCCACCTTTCAGAAGAGGAAACTAAGATTTATAGAAGTTGTATAACTTTTCCAGAATAAAATTAGGAAGAAAATCCAAGCTTCCTAGTTCCAGAGCCCCTATATATATGTGTGTGTGTGTGTGTGTGTGTGTGTGTGTGTGTGTGTGTGTGTATGTGTGTGTATCTATGTGTATATATATATATATATATATATATATATATACATGATTAGGGCTATATATATATATATATATATATATATATACACATAGATACACACATACACACACATGCATATACATACATACATATATATCATATTCCAATACAATACTGTCTTAACCTAAAACTATAGCAAACGATGGGAGAAAGATCACTTTTTTTCTATAAAATAAAAAGAAGATAATTAACCTAAACAGTGAAGAAAATTTGTTTGAGGGGAGGTTTCCTTTTCCTTCAAGACCTATAATCCACTCTTGTAGGTAACTTCACTTATTTTTCGAGGACCTTGCGAAATATGCACTTCACAAAGTCTCTCCTTGAATTTATGTTCCTGCTAGATCATAATCAGGATAACCATGAAATCCCAGTTTGCCTGTGTTGCTGTGGCTTACTTCCTATCATTCTTGAAAGTATCTTCTTTTGCACAACCAATTACTTATATTCTCAAACCATAAGCTCCATGAGCCAGACTGTACCTTCTTTTTGTATCTTGCACCAGGATTTTCAGATTTCAAATCAACACTGGAGTAATACTTGCTAAATAGCCCTCTCCCCTCAGCTAGATGCAATTTCTCTATTACTGGATTTTCATTGCACTCTGCTTATGTCCCCCTTTCAGGAATTATCACATGTTGATTAATATAGTTCAGAGACCACACTCTGTTCCTCTGTGGCAGGACTAGAGCCCTAATCATCATTTATTCCTGGGCATTTGCTAAGATGCTTTATCCAGTTGATGGGGTTAACCACACATGGACAGACTAAACTGGATATTCTTTTAACATCCTGTCTGCGTTCATTCTTTCATGCAAACACTTCTAAGGACTTAGGGAAACAATACAAAAAAGTATGTGCCACTTCTTAAGTTACTTAAAATCTAACAGAGCAACTGCCAATAGAACAGAAAATTAGCTGTGAGATAAGTGGTACACGGAATACTGGGGAAAATAAGGCAGGAGGTCTATCTGCCTGTGGAATGGAAGAAAGTTAGGAAATAGGGCTAAAGAAGTAGGAGAGATTCTCCAAGTAGAAATGCCCAGAAGGTAAGGGGTGGGAGAGAAAAAGGCCCTCCCAGGCAGCGAGGAAAGAAATGGCAGATACCAGAAAGCATATAGCATGGTGCAAATACATTGCATGGCTCCTGATGGCTGAAGTTTAAATCTTAAGGGAGAGGAGTAGGAGCAATGACAGAATTACCTCCCCAAAGTCTGCTCTGTTAAAAACCGCACAAATAATTAATAAACACTAAATGCAAAATTTGTCATTTTTTAGGACAGAGATTTTGAGATCATCAAATTGTAATTGGAGACAATAGGAGGACAAGGGGAGGTGACAAATGATCTCAGGACAGCTTATTCTGGACCAAGAAAGACTAAAACCTTCTCCACTTTTGCACTTCCACTAAGAGGACTGGTAGAGAATTTGATCATGTTGAAGGAAAGTGTTTCAACACTTTTGTGAGTCCCCTCTGCTGAATGAATCCAGGGTGGCTGGATCCATTGTTTATAAAATATAATTTTGGATCATGAAATGAGGCTGGTCAACCAGAGCCTCGATAAAGAAGAGGTAAAAACAGGAAGGGGACTTGGAGGAGCATGTTTGTTGGGTCTAGTGATCAGAATGGGAAGCAATATTGATGCTATAGCCCTTTTTCCTGGAGAAGTGCTGGTTTCCCAGCAAGTTTCCATCTGCAGACACTGAGGTCCCATCTCCTGTCCACTGTCATTCTTATCCTCAATGTGAATGTGAGCCTTTATCTTCTCCTCTGGCAAGAACATTTATTTATCTAATGTGGTAATGAACCAGATTTAACTTAAAGACAAATCAAAAGTCTTTTCCATCCATCCACATAAGAAAGCATTTCATCTCAATAAACTAGCAGTTAGGATGATATGGAATCTAAAGAGTTCAGAGGTACGTAGCAAAGCAAATTTCTCTCCACTTGTATAAAGGAATAAAGCCAAAGTAAGTTTCTGCTTGGTCTAAGCCACATAACACAACATATATTAGAAAAATGAGTGGTGACCATTAGTGATTCAGGGGAATCCCCAAACATTCCCCTCCAGTTTCACAGAACTGCACTGGTTCTGGAAAATGACATTTACTGAGATTCTTAATAAAATAAACGTATTTGGTTGCTTCATATGTTATTGAAATTTTTGTCTTACATTTCAGAACTCAAATACTTTAACTCTACCTATGAGTAAGATGGGGATCCCCACAGGATCATCCTCCCATCCCTAGAAATATATTCATTGTTCAAGTTCAGAAGTGAACAAATAAAAGTTTTCTGTCTCTTGCCAGGTAGATAGCTTAATTTAGTGTGTTATGTTTTCATTATTTCTCTTTCCTTTGGAATGTGAGGATTCCTTCAAATCTTGTGGCACCTGTTTTTTACCTGCCTTTGTTCAGTAGTTTTCTGGAAGAAGCAAGAACATGGCTTAACTGAACAACTCTTGGGATCCTGCTTTAATATATAAAGCCTTTATTCCCAATGAGGAAAACTTTGGATCATTGTTCCAAAATATTTTTACAAAGCCCTTGAATAAAATAAGTGTTAGATACCAACGAGTTCTCTGAGCTGGAGCAAGTTATTTATGGTCTCTGTGCTTAAGTTATTTCATTCTCAGAGCAAAGAAAGTTGACTTCCAACAAGGTGTCCAACTCCAAGAGTCTGTGGAAAGGTGAACTAACACTAATACATGCAGCACTGCTTTTGCTTCATTTAGTTACTGCTCTCTATGTTTACCTCCTTTTTTGACAATTGTTTATCAAAATGGAAAATGTTTTATTAATCAATTATTAAAGAAATTTTAGGAACTGTAAAGGGAGTAGAGATGACTGTAAGAGGGAGATCTATTAGGTTTTGTTTTTTATTTCTTTTATCATTATATTTTGATAGAGTAAATCCAACCTCCATACCTCTTTCCTTACAATAAACAAACAGATGATCACGTTACACCAGATTGTCCTTCATAGTGGCAATAGCAACAATAATACAAACTTACATTTTCAAACTCGCACTATGTGGCAGACCTTTATTCATATTACTGGAAATAGAAAGAAAGGCTTCAAACCTCTGGCCTTGGCATATTATATGATCTCATTTTTGTAAAATGTCCATAATTGACAAATTCAGAGAGACAGAAAGTAGATCACTGGTTGCCAGAGGCTTTTGGGATTGGGGAATAAGAGTGACTTCTTAATGGGAAATGGGATTTGTTTTGGGGGAGGTGGAAATATTCTGGAACTAGACAGTAGTTGTGATGGTTGCATAATCTTGCAAATACAATAAAAATCATGAAATTGGATACTCTTAAACTGCATTTTCTGGTATGTGAATGACATCTCAACTAAAAAAATACAATTTAAAAATATAACAAACCAATATTGCTCGATGCAGACTGCCAAGATTCAAACTGCAGCCCTACCATTTACCAACTTTTCCAAAACTAAGTTCCCTCATGAATAACATGGGGAGACTAGAGGACTAAATAAGTCTATTGATATAAGTTGCCAAGACCAATTTCTAGTATTTTGTGAACACTCCATAAGTTTCCCTTTTATTATCTGACACATCATAATTTCATAAGGTGAGGAAAACATTTCTGATTTTAGAGATGAGGAAACATCTGAAAAGGGTGAGAAAGTTGCTCCTTCCACCTCTTCGCTCTAAGCCGTTGTCATATTAGTAATATGGGAAGAAAATTTTCCTACTTATTCTCCTACTATGTAGTGATAAAGTGTGCATACGCGCGCACACACACACACACACACCACATACAAAGTTATCCACCCATAAAGTTATTTATCACTTAATTGTATTTAAATTTTTATATAAGTATAACTGACATACATACAAGTTAAATATATATATATATATATATATATATATATATATACACATACATACATACATACATACACACACACACACACATTTTTTTTTTATAATACAAACACTTCCACATAACCAACACTAAGTTAAGAAATAGCACATTATTAGCATCCCAGCTCCTGCCTCATGCAGCCTTCCAGGAACCACCCCCTCAAGAGTAACCAACACTCTGAGTTGCAACAGGATTGGTGAATTCTGTTTTCATATCTTATATATGCATGGTACTCTTGTGTCTAGCTTCTGTCACTCAATAAGATACTATCCAGTTTTGACAGATCCTCTTTGTTGCCACAAGGTGGCCATTTAATGCTTTCCCATCCCATCATATAGAAGAGTCAATTGTTAATGAGTAGGCTTTGAATATTAAGTACTACACTAAGTGCTTTAAAAGCTTTAACTCATTTAATTTCCAACATAAGCTTATCAAGAAGGTATTATCCTTATTACAAAGATGAGGGCACTGATGTGTCAAGTTGGTTAGGCTATAGTCTTCACTTATTCAATTAAACACTAATCTAGGTGCTGCTATGAAGGGGTTTTACAGATGTAATTCAAATCTTTCCTCAGTTGATTTTAAATTAGGGAGATTATCCTGGATGGGCCTGACTTAGTCAATTGAAAGGCCTTAAAAGCAGGGCTGAGGCTTCCAAGAAAGAGGAAGATGGAGGGACTTTTTCTCAAACTGATAACAATGAGCAATGATCATGCACTAATTTATGCATTCTAATAATAGATGGTAGACCAATTCAAAGGCCAGTGTCCATATATCATTTTTAAATAAGAACTTATGGTAAAAATGGTAGGCATCATAGTTACACAAAAGGCTTCTAGTTCCCGCCCCCCACCTCCCCACCCCCTGATGTTATATATTCTTCCATACTGTCCCTATTAGTACACTTTGGATTTTCAAGTCTGTAGTCAGGTTTCAGGTTCAGAAAGTAAAGTTGCCATATTTGTGGTTAGGCTGGTGAAAGGAAGTGTTTTCGGAAGTTCAGACTTCTTATCTTTCAAAGCAGTCTTAATGAAAAGCTTTCCCTGTGTTGGACTGACTAGATCTCAAGTAGACCTTTAAGTTTTTTAAGACTAGAAACTATTTATTCCATGATATTTTCATTAGCAAATGTCATTTAGCAGGATTGGAGGTAAGGAAGTCTCGGTAAATATGAATGCATGATACTATTTATCTTCTCTTTTTCTGTTTATGGCTAATTTAAAATTGTTTTCCATTTTCAGGTGAAATTAATACCAAAATAGAATTTCTAATTTTTCCTTCCAAATGTGTTCCTCCATAAGTCTTCTGCATCTCAATTTTTAATCCTCTATCTTCATTCAATTTCTCAGGACAAAATTACAGTAATGATCAACAGGTGGGTTCTGCCTCCATGCATATTCCCAAACTGGTCACTTCACTACTTTTCCATCATAAACACCTTTGTTCAGGCCACGTTGGTGCCAGCCCAGACAAGGGGTACTTAGGTGATTTCCCAGCTTCCACTTGCTATATACCTTGCTATATACAACAAGGTATATTTTTTTAAATTGTAAATTAGGTAATGTCACACACACACACACACACACACACAGCCTCCCCCCGCTTAAAATTTCTACTGAGACTGGGTATCTGATGATCTAAAGAATTACTGAAAATTTGTAGGTGTGATAATGGTACAGTGGCTATATATTTTTTTTAATTTTTAAATCTTAGAGATATATAGTGAAACTGTCACAGATGAAATGACAGGCTCCTTGCTTCAAATAATGAGGTATGTAGTTGGGGAAAAGGCATAGCTAAAACTAGATTGGACATGAGCTGATAATTTTTGAAGCTGGGTAATGGGTACACGGGGAGTCATTATACTTTCTCATTTTTGTATATGTTTGAAATTTTTGTAATAAAAAGTTTTTAAATCCATAGTGGCTCCTAACTACATTTAGATTAAAATTTTAAGAACTTGCTTCAGTCCAAAAGGCCCTTTATGATCTGACTGCTGCTCATCACCCTCATGTCGCCTCCACTAACCAGATCTGCCCACTAACTAACAATGAGCTACAAGGAGTATCCCAGTGCCTTAATCATGCCAAGCTCTGACACTTCAGAGACTTTCATATGCATTTCCATCATCCTGGAGGGCTGGCCCCCAGCTATTCTCATGCATGGCCCCTTCTCCTTTAAGTGTCATCACTCCTCAGGAGAGCCTTCTCTGACCCCTTTTCTATCCAAACACATCTTCCCTCATTGTCCTTCTCTTCCCCACCTTCTGCTACATACCCTCACCTGACCTCTTATTTTCTTTCATTCTTTTGCTTTACTCTCTTCATAATGCTTATCATTTTTGAAATCATCTTATTTCTCAAATAAGTCATCTTTAAAATAAGTCATTGGTTGTCAGTGTCTCTGCCACCTCCAGAATTCATGCCCAGACAAAATTGGAACCTTGTCTGTCTAGTTACTCGCATACTTCCTGTATTTACAGTAGTGTGTAACACAAAAGCAGGATTTCAGTGAAGACACATTAAATGAATCCTTTATTAGACCTGACCATTAGGTTCCATATATAGCACATGAACATTGAAAAGACTAATGTCTTGGAAAGTTAAATCATCCTTATATGTAGATACCTGTAGTATTCATGAATATTTAATCCCTATGGACTTCTTTTTAATTAAATATATATCAACACAATTAATAATGAAATACTTACACATTAATAAAATTAATGATTAATTAAATCCTGTGGATTATCTATGAATTATATACAATGTATCCATATGTACATGCATATACTCACAGTCATTATTTTGTTAGCAAATATATGATAAGATTATTGGTTCATATAGAAAGAATATGACAATTTATGGTCGCAACATTTCTAGCAAGAGAATTTGCTAAATGTATTGTTGTGAGACCTCAGACTTTAAAATTCATTTCTAAGACTCTTACCTGGTGTTAAACCATATCAGCATAAGATTGATTTTTAAGATTTTTCCCATTGACCTAGAGGGTTGTGAAGAGATAGCTGTTCTTAATCTCAAAGATCCAAGCTGAGCTTACGTTCTCTGGTCATTGTTCAAATGTCACCTTCAGAGCCTGCCTCTTAGTGTGTCTTTGGAGAAATATAAATGTATTAGTGATAGGAAACTGACTGGTAGGTTTTAAACCCTCATTGAAATGTTGTTTTAATAATGATGGTTTAATATCATTCGTTTGAGGATAACCATACCCAGTTGTCATAGATAATAAAGTATATTTGGAATTTTCATATACCTGCATTCCCAAATATACATTTATTTTAGGACTATATAAGGGACCTAAGAGCACCAAGAGTAATGTTAAATCACATGTGGTTTCTTAGTTGGTAGAGTGAGGAAATGAAAGATAGATTCTAAAAACATACAAACCCACTCAAATTACATATAAAACAATGGTTTTCTAACTAGTGAACCCTAAGGAGGCAGGAAGAGTAATAAAGAACACTATCTCAAATGTGTCCAAACCAGACTAGCCTAGATCCTAATCATTCAGTAACCTTCTTAAGGCACTTCTCCGTCTTCCTCTCTCACAAGACAATTAAAATATCACATACTTAAATCTTTAAACAACTGCCAATACTCTTCTCTGTTAAAGGGTTTTTAAATATATACAGTAATAAATATTGTTTTCCTTTCTAGGAATCTGAGAAACTCAAGAAGAAAACATTACATAAAGACTCATATTTAACCTCAAATTTAACATACACAGCAACACCCTTGACAGTGCACAATCAAGTGATTTAAATGACAGCGGTGGCCCAGTCCAACTCCAATTTTATAAAGAGAAGTTTAGAAAACATCACAACAGGAAGCTATCACTCTTACTTGGACAAAAGAGGCTATAGTATGTTTCATAAACAAGTTCGTTCCAATGGGAAGGTGCAAAAAATAGAAGCAAAAAGCAAAACTCACTACAGAGATCCTCCCAGTGTATGATTTAAAAAAGAATCAATTCATCACTTGCTTCATTGAATAGTGCTAGATTAGAATCTCTTTTCTGAGAAACCCAGAGGACCCCTTGCATTTTGCCTTTAGCAATTCCAGTCTGCATATAATTCCCCAAACACACTCTTCTACTACACAGAGCTCTCTCCACATCCATAAGCTTGCTATCTGCCCAAATACTTCCTGATTATTTCAAAACCCAAGTTGGAGGCTACCTCTTTCAGAAAACCTTCCTGAGTGACAGCTCATTTTTAAGCCAGTCCCACTCTTCTAGATGCTCTGATCTCATTGAATCCATGCTTTAATTTATGTGATTTTTCATAATTAATTTAAATTTATTTTCTAAATGTCACATCTACTAAATGAGGCCCTTGAGGACAAAGATGGCACCTTACTTGGTTCTGTGTCCCAGAGGCTTGCTTAGGGCCTGGCACAAAGTACTTTCTCAGAAAACAGTGAATGAAAGAATAAAAGAATGAACAAAGTATTGAATGAATAAAACAAGCTACTATCTCTTTAAACTCCTAGTTTGTATCTAATGCCCACCACTATGCTTCTACTCCATGCCTGGTAAACTTTATCATTTACTTACCTTTCAGCCTTAAACATTGTGTTAAACTTTGAAGTTTATGATCACTAAAGTTTGATGAAGTGTCCTGGCACAACAAGTTTACAACTGAGTAATTTATTGTTGTAGTTTTTTTAAGGAGTGGTTTATATTTATGATTTTTAAAATAGTAGTTGTCCTTCTCTGTGAATAGAGATGTTCCATTAATTAGAAGCCACTGATTTTTCAAAATTTTATTTCCTTTTTTAGTTATATATAATACATGAAAATATAATTGTAAAAAATTCAAACAACACAGAAAAACTTGAAAACCCTCCCTTACTACTTCACTGAATCTACTTCCCTCCTCAGAGGCATCCTTTATTATAAATTTCATACCTTTATCTATGCATTTAGCTCTATGAACAAACATACATGTTCTGTGTTGTTTGGGTGGGAGTCTTGTACATATATGGAATCAAAAGATTTGGCGAACTTCTTTGTTCAATTATCACAGAGATATTTTCATGTAAGAAATGTACCTCATACTTTTTAACTACTAGCATTCCACACTTTGGGTATACCAAAGTTTCTTTAACCATTCCAATGTTGGCCAAAAATATACAATTTTCAATTTTTTACTTTTAACAGTCCCTGAACATGTCTCTTTTTTAAAAAAAAATACTTTTCAATTACAATATAGTGATTAGACTTTTATATACCTTATGGAGTGCTCACCCTGATGAAGTTCAGTACCCCTCTGGCACCATACATAGTCATTACAATATTATGTACTATATGCCCTTTGCTGTATTTTACATGACTGTTTTTTTTTTAAACTGGCAATTTGTGCTTAATCTTTTTTACCTTTTTCACGCATCCTCCCAGACCCCCTCCCAGACCCCCTCCCATCTAGCGACTATCAATTTGTTCTCTGTATCTGAGTTTGTTTCTGTTTTGTTTTGTTTTGTTTTAGATCCCACATATAAGCAAAATCATATGGTATTTGTCTTTCTCTGACTTATTTCAGTTAGCATAATACCCTCTAGGTCCGACAACATAAATAGACCTGAACATGTCTCTTTATATGAAGGTGCCAGGAATTATTGGATTAAAGTGTATGCATAGACAAGCTGCCCAGAGTATAAAACTTATTTGTATAGTGAACATTGACAGTTTTTGTTTATTTGTTTTTGGTCAATCTGATGATACCAACTGTTTTCTGCTTGACCTAACCCAGTATAGAAATGCCTACATTCAACCCAATATGGTGCATTGTCATTGGCACACATGTTCAACTGAAGCACACAACATAGATACCAATGATCCATTCAGCTCCTTTCAGCTCAGATCCCAGTAACGTAACATGGATCCAAAATCAATTCATGCTTAAACAACAGGAGGGAAGGAGAGAGGGACTGTGATTAATGTTTTCATATAAACTATCTTGGTTTCATCTTCTTAACATTCAATAAGATAGAAACTTTTATCCTTGTTTTATAAATGATAACACTGAGGGCAGCTTCCCAAGAGTCTCAAGCTCTACTCTATACACAAAGTGCTACATAGCCCAAGAATTAGAAAACTGCACCAGAGTTATACTCAGTTTAAACTTTTCCAGGTTGTTATTCTTCTTTGGTACCTAAGATCTTGCTTTTCAACATTATCCATGCTAATGTGAAAATGCCTCCATCTATTATTTTAACAAATACTGTGGCCTTAAAAACACTCTCAGCAGAATGGATGTAAGACAAATATTTATACAGCAGTGATAAAAATGAACTTCATTGTACACCCACCCTTTTTTAAATGAGTTTCTCAGATTTTCCCCCAGAACTAATATTGAAGGCATGAATGGCAGAGAAAAAAGCCCTCAATGACTAATATAAAGTATATGAGAATGGGTATTGCACTTACTATATCTTGGCACTATTTAATAATATTAAATATTTAAAAATTCTATCCTGGCTAAAAATAAATAAAATAAACTCACAGTTAAACCATGAATTTAAGAAATTTGCCCCAACATACAAACAAAAAATTTGTACTGAGGAAACAAAATAACTACTGAGGCAAAAAAAAAAAAGCCACATTTTTTAGCTTCAAGTAAAATGAACATGAAAATGCTATCTAAAATGTTGAAAGCCTGAAATGAAAGGTTACAATATTTCCCTATGCACATGGTTTCCGGAACCTTAAAGCTATTGCTTATATGAGAATGGTACTTTAAAGGTTACTTGAATGTGTTTTCTAAAAGTATGGAATGATCGATTCATTTAAAAAAAAAAAAAAACCCTAATGTACTCTTACTTTGCCTGACAGATGACAAGGCTCAGGAAAGGCAAAGATCAGAATTACAGGAACAACAACAACAACAACAAAATTGGCACCAGATTCACTTCCCCTTCATGCCAACCCTTTCTTCTCCTTTTTCATACAACAAAGCATAAAGACAAGTATTGGATCTGAAAACCAAAGAGACTCCCTGTGACTGAGCCTTGGCAAGTACAAATGCATTCGTAATGGAGTTGATTCCTGTGACCTTTTCAATTATGATAATCCCTCAAAGAAAATTAAAACCGTTTTCTAAAACATGGTCCAAGGAGTTTCACAGATAACTGAAGAAAACATTTAGAAACATCCCTGGCGTTTTTCTAAGTATGTACATATTAACATGTGTCTGTTCTACTCTCCAGCCATTCCAGGCATGATTATTTGTAAGCAAAAGGTCATCTTAACTTACGAGACATTTTTAAAAGCCTACATTTCCAGAGTTTTTGCCCTTCGTTTCTCTCTTAAACATATTTACATTTTGAAATGGAAGACCTAAAAAGAGGGAGACTCTATATTTGTATCTGCTTCACAAGGATCTGTTAGTCAAATGAACAATTAATACTTCATTTAAAATGTAACATTGTGTTTTAGATATGACAAGTATGTGAAGTGGCTTTAAAGTCCCTAGGATTTCCACTGGATTTCTTGTGAGCAAGACGTCCCAAAGCATGGAAACATGTAGATTTAACTTTATTTAAAGTAAAATAATTCAGAAAGCTCACCTTGCCCAATTCCCACTAATGAATAAATAGGCTGAATATTTAAGGAAATCAAAGATCACCTCATTCCTGGACTTGAATAAACTGATTTTAGTTTAGAGCCCAGAAGGGAAGGCAAATTCACAGAGACAATATCCAAGAAGCTGAGGCATTGGTTCTCTACACCAGGGGTCCCCAAACTTTTTGGCACTAGGTACTGGTGCACCTATGAGAATCTAGTGTTTGATGATGTGAAGTGGAGCTGAGGCGGTGATGCTAGTGCTGGGGAGCGGCTGCAAATACTGATAATCCTTAGCTGGTTGCCTGCCACTCACCTCCTGCTCTGAGGCCAGGTTCCTCACAGGCCACTGACTGGTAATCCTTCTGCCCAGTGGTTGGGGATTCTTGCTCTACACTACTCTCTCTCTTATTGGCTTTATGACCATTACCTGGACCTTATACCAATCTGAGCCTTTAGTTATATTTTTAGTTAACCAATGCAAGCCTCTATTTCTCATGAGTAAAATGGGAATATTAGCATATGACACAGCAGACTCCGAACACTGCTAACATAAGAAATAGGTAAAACAAATATGAAAAGATTTTGGAAACTACATAATATTATGTAAATAAGCAAATGATGTTATAATTTACTAGTTCTAGTTATGAAGTTAATTTTCGGTATCATTAAGCATTTATCTACCACAGCAGGTCAGAGACAAGCCACAGAGCACTGCAAACTTTAAAATAAATTCTGATCAACAGAAGTCACTCTGTTGGTTTCTTATTCTCCTAAAAGAAAAATCAGAGCCTTAATCGAAGAGAAAGGGGGAAAAAAAGGTCTTTGTTTCAAATTTATATTTCTGTTGCTGATACTTATTAAAAACCAGTAATGTAGCTATTAAGCTACAGTTAGCAATTAAAAAAATAAACTATTAACTAAACCCTTTAAATTCCATCATCGGAATAGAAGATCAGTCTGAAACACATGCTAAAAGATGCAAAGTAACTAATGAAGACTTTAATATCAGGATTATGACCCTTAATTTCAATAGGAATGTGCACTGTTTAGAGCTCCTGCACAATGAGAGAAAATACCATGGGAGTACAAGTAAACCATCCCATAAAAGAGCACTTTGTTTTGGTCCAAGTATACCTTCATTTGTATCCCATTCAAACACTATGGAACAAAGAACTGGAAGAAAGAGGGATGATAAAAGCAGAGCACTTCGGAGAGAAGCCAGCTCTGCATTAAGTGAGATGGGAAAGAACAGCACAACCCCCACTCCTTTGTTTGTGGAAACAAAGTCCCAAACAGCTGGTAGGAAGAAGTAAGTTGATGCCATTGCAATTTGCTTCAAAACCTATTAGCAATCCTCAGATCCAAAAGTTATAATTCCCTTGAAATAAACAGTGGGAAATAAGTCATCTCTTTTGGAAAAAAAATTTTTTTAAATGGTTAAAATATGCCAGGGTTTTTTATTTCAGGACATGTGAGGACCTCTTACTACAAAACAGACTTCTTTGTAAGAATCTAGAAGCAAATATTTTTTAACGCAAACTCACCTCAGAGAGAACTTTTTAAACAGTGAAGCTAGTTATGCACTAGCAACACATTTTAAGAAAACAAGGGCGCAGAAGTCAATTCACCAAAGATTAAATGTACATTCTGTTTCTTGAAGGACTTCCTTGCAACTTCTTCCTAAATTCTGTGTAATCATTCTTGAAGGTAACATCAGCGAGATTCTCATCCTTTATTAGAAGCCAAGGAAACATAACAAGGTTCGCAGATATTTGAAAATTTATCAAATAGTAAAATTACATATGGGGTTAAGTTTTCTTACTTTTGTTTTTAAATTTTATTTTCATAACAAAAGGGATTATTAAAAAGATGTAATTACATTTTATTATTCTCTTGATCATTATCACCTCCAGTAATTTTATAATTAATTACTGTTATTTATCTAAGTTTCCTAAAGGCTTTTAATATGTTCCTTGCTTCTGGGTAGAAAAGAATTTTGGTAACAATCAAGACTCATCATAATTACTAGTAAGGAAATTGGAAATCACAATGTAATCATAAAAGGAAGATATGTAATTACACTAAACTTTATTAATATTGGGGAGCAACTAAAAAATAAGCCTGGACACATTTCACATTTTCCTATTTTACATTTTCTATCCTCTCTTCTTCCATAATATGAATATGAATGTATATAAGAGCATGTAACCAAAATCAAAGAAAACTTGTGGTCAATTTTTTCTATCTTGTGTTGAGCATTTCAAACAAAATAGGCACTTTACTTATTTCCACAGCAAATTTATTTAAAATCATACAATGTTTCCTGTTGGCTTGAAATTCTGTGTATCACTCCTAAATCATTTCTTAGTACTTAAGAGCTTTTTTCATTTAAATTTTCACAAAATCTATTTGAGTGTTTATTTTATATCAAAGTACACATTACTACCAAGCATGTCCTATATTCATGTGTGACATGGTCCCTGTACACACATAGTTTATAATCTAATGGGAAAAACAAAACAAAAAAAAACAAACAATACAGTCATTTTCTTCATAGAATTCGACACTACTGACAAACAAAACAGTACAGCCAAGAACTGCTTGTAGAAGGGATTAAAGGTGAGAAGTAGTACTCTGCCTATGCTTGCATACACTGTGCTTGCATGACTGAGATTAAAATCATGATCTTTTTAAGCTCAATAAATGGCTATGTCTTTTCACTTAATTTCTACCGGTACTCTAAACTTCGTTAGAAGACAGAATAAACAACTCTTATTTAATCTACAAATACCATTTCAATGGCAGAAACTGTTATCTTGAACAGGGTAACATGTACGACCATGAGGAATGATAACCATTTTCTGATACTCTGAAGATGTAAACTTAAAATAGTGAAAGGAGATACTTGGCCTTCTTTTACAGTATTACTCCGCCACCCAGTTCTACAATAAACATTTTTAAGCCAGGAAAGGAGATAAAGAATCAGTGAGGTGTCAACCACAGAGCATATAAACAGAACCATATGTAGTCCATAAATAATGTTCGGCAGGAGTCAGCAACAAGGGCAGAAAAATTTATTCTAGTAATCCTGAGAGCTACCATCATCTACACTCTTCTAATTGGTTTTCATTGCTTAAACACTTGGATGGATCTTATACAATTCCCCTTTACTTCCACAACTTAAGGAAATTCAATCAAAATCTAAAATTAAGGATACCAGTTCTTGTGAGGTCGAGATACTGAAGGTAGCTTTTGTGATGATAGCAATTCTCAGAAAATTCAAATCTGACATATTTTCAGCTCTTCATTCCTATGTTCAGTACTTCCATTATTATGCTTCATATTTCACCCAATAAAACAGTAAGGAAGAGATACTGTCTATAGGAGTTGTATACACACATACGTGTGTGTGTGTGTGTGTGTGTGTGTGTGTGTGTGTGTGGAGAGATTTATTTTGTTTTTTTTTGATAGAGATGAGAAGAAAGGTCACATCATTGTTACTTTCTTAAAATAATTTCCTAAATCTAGAATCTTCAAAACTGTACTGAATTATTAATTTAATATTATTAATACTAGAACTTTAAGTAATACCTCCAAATATAACTCAGAATAATGTAAAATGATAATCATGAGCCCATCAAAAAAATTCATGTTGATTAATAATGAAAAGCTTTTGTACTGACTGACTGATTCCTGTTTATGAATGACTGCATCACCTAAACAAACTTTTTTGCCAAAAGAAGCTGCAAAATTACAAAGCAATTAATTTTGCAATAAGGCCTCAGTGAAAAGTTTAATCTTTAGGATCATCTCCAGGCTCCTGAATTGTGCACAACAGTATTTACTATATGTGTGGCTTATTTATAAAGCAGAAGATAAAATCAACATCTTGAATGGGAGTTTTGTTTAAAATTCTATATTTTTCACATTATTTAATTTATTTGTTTGTTTGTTTTGTTAGTGAACTATTCAAAGGCCTTTTGGATCATTTTTTAATTGAAAAAATTATTGAAAAATTTTTCCCCTGTCTACTTCCCCCCTCCCCTCTGGTCACAGATACTGTATTTGATCAGCTTGGCTTTTAATTTTAATTATAACTATTTTAAAATATGCTAGGATATTCCTGAAACCCCAAAATAACAAATTGTTATTGTCTGTCAACTCATTTTTAGAAAAGCTATATCATAAAAAATGTATAGTTTCATATAATTAAAAAATTCAAGTAGTGTGCATTGACAAAAGTAATATAGACTATTAAATAATTCAGAATTCTATTTAGTGGCAGCAGCTGTTTAATTAAAAGGTAAAAACTGCAACTAATCCATGATGGTTGACAGAAATACAGCCTATATCAGTAGTGAGCTCCCCTAGGATATAGAATATGGATATGAACTCAAGAAGTCATGAAATTCATTTAATGAATATAATGAAAATAACTACAATAATTCTGTACAGAAATGTATTTTATATCAAATATTTTCTGAATGTTGCCTCACTTTTAATATTCTTGCAGCTAATAATTTTGAATTTTAATGTAGCAAAAAAATCATTTAATGCACATACTGTTAACCATCAGTGTTCCCGGGGTTTAGGAGAGGGCACACAGCTTAAGCTCAGCCTATCAGGAGTCTAGAAAAATTCTGAGAACCATTGAGCCTCTCAAAGTTCTAAACTCCAGGCTTAGTATTCAACATACTTGCTCATAACTATCCTTCAACCTGGAGAAATACCAATAGCCAATAAACACTTAGAATTAACCAACTCACCAATACCTGATTACTTGAACTTTACAACTTAACTGAGAATTTTTTTTTTCATTTACTATATTAGGGGGAAAACTCTTTGATAACTGAAAAAAGAAAAGAAACTAATAAATAATGAGGATGATATAACTCTTTAGGATGATAAGTAACACACATAATATTCCCATCCCTTGATCCAGAATGCCAATTCCAGTCAATTTTCTTCTGAAACAATAACATATCTGGGCATAACTTTACACTCAAAGAAGTTTACTACAGAATTGTTTTAAATATCAGAAAAAAATAGAAAAAATAAATCTCATTGCTGGGAATTCATCAAGAAATTACGTTAAACTGACATAATGGACTATTATACAGCCATTAAGAATTGTCTAATCCTTAACTATGTGTATGTATTACAGTCTATGTGCCAAAAAGCAAATTATTAGATAATTAATGCATGGTTATGAAATAAATGTAAAATCAAAAGACAAAAAATAAAGACTTTTTAAACTTTGTACTTAGGCTAAAGTAAATTACCTCCTTAATTTACCTCCTAAATTTCTGCTTAAAGTGTTTATTTTAATATTGTAAATTTCCCAGTTTATCTTAATTATAAGTATGCTGTTCTTTAGAAGACATACTGAAAAAGTATGCAATCAGACCAGGTAACAAGGCAGTGCAGTAACATAGGCAAGTGAGATAGAAATAGAAATGAAAGCAAGTAGAAAATTATAAAAGGCACAGAAATATTTTTGGAATAATTAAACTAAAATAAAAATTGTACCTCCACTAAAAAAAAATCAAATAGTTGTATTTAAAAGAGAAAAGATAAATAATTTCTAAAGTGTTTCTTTAATTCTAGAGAGAAAGAAAAGAGTCCTCCTAAAACGGCAGGGGAGAAAACATGGAAGGGTTCTTCCTCTAATTTACAAATGAGAAAGATAAATGGCTCACAGGTTTGGTGTTTTGTTTTGTTTTTTAACCTTCTATAAAATGTTCTGTGGATTTTGTTTATTTGTAAATTACGGGGCCAGCAGAGCAGAAAATGGAAGCCCTTAATTAGGCAGACCAGGTGGCTGAGCACCACAGGTGAATGTTGCCCACATCTCTGGCAAGTGTCCCAAATTATGAACTTCAACTACAGAAAGTGTTTTAAGGGTGAGAGTTAGCTGTCTCCAAGTAGCAATCACTTACATGGAGTTCAAGCTTTGTGCCCAGGTTTGCTAAATTGTGCTTACTCCATTTCATGTCAGTTGGTTTGCTCTTTAGCCTTGTTTGGAATTTATCAATTTGTAAATAATTAAAATTTTTCACATAGCCCACAACCCTTTTTGCTGTAGTTAAGGCCAATTCTTGACCTGCTAAAGGGTTCTGTTTCCCTTTTGGGGGGTTGGAAATAATTTTCCTAAACTGTTTAATGAGTATATTGGAATTAGAATGAGTTAACATATGGCATAAAAATACTTGTACAGGTGGAACACTGAAGATTTTCAGAGCAGTAAAACTACTCTCTCTGATACTATAATGGTGGACACATGTCACTGTACATATGTCTAAACCCATAGAAGGGACACCACCAAAAGTGAACCCTAAGGTAAACCACAGACTTGGGGTGATAATGACATATAAATTCATCAGCTTTAACAACTGCATCACTCTGGTGGGGTATGTTGATGATGGGGGAGGTCATGCATGTATGGAGGCAGGATATGTGTGGGAAAATCTCTGCACCTTCTGCTTAATTTTAATGTGAACCTAAAAATGCTCTAAAAATAGTCTATTAAAATATTTACATGTAAGTTAAAATTTATTAAATCTTTTCTGCCATGAAACGACTTTGGTTTATAAAGTCAGACATTCTGACTTACATGTTGAAAAACAGCATATCTTAAATTTCATGATGATCATTTATATCCAAACTCAGATTCTCGATTGTACGGTTCTGTCATGTCTGGACAAATTTTTGTGGATTAAGCAAACAGGATTTAACATTAACACAGGTCCAGGTCCAAGTGCCATAATTTCTTACCTGTTTGGCCTTGGGCAAGTTCTAAAATATCTAGGTCTCAGTTTCCTCATCTATAAAATTAGAGAAATAGTAGTACCTACTTCACTACCTACTTCACTAGGTTATTAGAAAAATTACATGAAAGAAAGTAGTTAGGGGCTCAGTAAAGTGCTTAGCACATAATAGGGACTTAAGAAATGCTAACTCCTTTTCTTATTATTAACTACAACTTAATGCCAGTAAATCTCCTCATTTTTACCAATAGCACATGGAGTAATCAGAGGAGAAAATATGGCACCTTCAAGAATGAATAGGCAATGTTTGTAATTCATTACTTCAGTGTAGAATTTATATGGGGTTTTAGAATTGTAGTCAGACTTATTCAGCTATTATTATTTACCACTAAATGAATTACTTATAACCACATCTAGAAATTGTAATTCTTCAGTGTATGGTTCTTTATCCGCATTTGAAGCCACCTAGCTATGAGATGACCTTAAAATAAATTTTAGTTTTCCCTTCAGAAGAGTCCAAAATACACTCCCTGGCTTATTCTTTGAAATAGAAAAACTTTTGAAAGCTGATTTGCTGATAACATATTTATTTTCAGGAATGTTCCTGATCTAATATGAGATAATAAATAATTCAGAAGTTTCATATTATCATATTTAGGAGATAAACTGGGATCTCTTTAATGATAGGCATTCACCTTGCTAGAGGAATGCTACTCTGTATTTAATCTTAGAATATTCTCTTCAGGGTAATACAAGACAGCCTGGTAGAAAACAGAATGCTTCCTGGCTATATTCAGGAAGAGAACAAAAGAGAGATGGTAGGTAAAACACATAGCACTATGGAAATGACATTTAGTTTCTATATGAGTTCTAAAGTATTGAACTTTTAAAAATCTTCCTCTGAAAAAATTCTGAGAAATTTATTTAGAGTCGGTTCGAATTATAATACAGCTTGCCACTTAAGATAGATTGTGTAACAAACATTAATTATTATTCAGTATAAATGGTCGGTGTTCAGGTGTTCATTTTACTTTCCATATGTTTGACAACTTTTATAACAAAAAGTTGGGGAAACCTGTTGTTAAAAAAGGTGGAAAACAAAATTCTGTATAGTTTTCTCATTTGACACAAGAAGCTATTTACTCTTTTCTTCAGTTATAGCATCTTCTCCTTCCCCACAAAAGCCACACTCTCTGGGGTAGGCTGACTCTATCACTTGGGCCTCCAGAGCTCTCCCCTGGACAATCTATATAATAATACCCCTCCAGACGATTTTGATTGGCTCAGAGAAGGGGGGAGAAACTAAAGTTGGACCAATCAAAATGAAGCCCACAATTTTTGTTCAATAATTATGAGATGAAAGAGAAAGGTCCAGAGCTGAGAGTGACTATGTTAGAACCATGATCAAAGAAATTACTAGAAACCAAACTCATTATCAAGGAAACAGAGAGACAAAGAGAGACAGAGACAGACAGACAGACAGACAGACACACAAAGCAACGGAGGAAAGAAGGGAAGGAGGGAAAGGGAGAGGAATGTGGGGGCAGGGGGAAAGAGATAGAGTCACCGAGGCACTAGATAAATTACACCAAAAGCCCAGGCTAACACAGTACTTTTAAATTATTTGGGTTAATAAATTCCATTGTTTGCATAAGCTAGAGTGGGTTTGTTTTATTGATGCTTACAAGTGAAATTATCCTAACATAATAACAGGCAAGGAAAAATAGTCTGAACAATGATGAAGAGAGTTCATTTTTTACCTCACATATTGACATTCTAAGAGCATTATTGTATCATTTGCTGCCAAATGGAGAGGAAAGTTGGCTCCTAAGGACCCCTCGGCCAAAAAGTACAAAACATCTGTTGAAGTCATGAGTGACTTGTTAGTGAAGTTCAGCAGCAGTAAAGCCTTCTACAAAACATATTTTCTCACCAGTGGGTATTTATATAATTAGGGTCAATTACAATTTAGAATTTCTGGGGCATGGGGTTAAATTATAGTGACATTTAGGATGAAAGAGAAAGGTCCAGAGCTGAGAGTGCTAAATTTTCCCATTCATCTTGAATATTTCTAAAGTAACTATGTTATAATTAAGTAATTTTATTCTTTTCATTTTTATTATAATCTTCTTCTTCAGGCTTGGCAATTACCCACTACTCCAGGATACCTTCCTTTAGAGGAAAAAGGAAAATAAAAGCCCCTCTGATTTTCAACCAATGCTTAGACTAGGCTTTGCTGCCTGCTGAGTGATAAATGCTTATGTGTACAGCAACCTCTAAAACAGTTGCTCCAATGAGATTTTTAAGCTCCACCCCCTACACACCCAAACCCAGAGCCTCTCAAGAAATTATTAAATGGTCTGAGTGGGTAAATCAAAACCAAAACAAAAAGTGAAACCTGACATTATAATTATTCAGCATCTTTCACAGAAGAGGTAGAGTTTTAAGTAGCTTCAGGGAAATGTGCAAACATAGCCTATTATTTGCCTGTGGGTTTTATACATGCCTCACCAGCACAGGTTTTATGAAGACATACCTTTTGAGCTTTATACAATAGAGAAGAGAGATAGCTCTCATTGGATCAAGCTATACCAATTACATTTACTTCTAGCAACAAGTACATTGCATACATAAAAAACAGCCAGAGGCCTTTAAATTTTAGGTCAATAATACTTGACTATTATGTGTTTCTAAGAGAAGCTACAACAGGTTGTGTTGATGTTGCAGAATATTCAGCTCTTTGAAAGGAATGAGTAGGTAGGGAATGATGATCATGGTGACACCAGTTTTCATTAACGACCATGAAGTGAGGATTCACTCCATCCACACACCCAGCCTTCTTAAAGAAAGGTACTATCAGCTCCAGTAAAAAAAAAAAAAAAAAAAAAAAAAAAAAAAAAAAAAAAAAAAAAAAAAAAAAAAAAAAAAAAAAAAAAAAAAAAAAAAAAAAAAAAAAAAAAAAAAAAAAAAAAAAAAAAAAAAAAAAAAAAAAAAAAAAGGGAGAGAGAGAGAGAAAAGAATTTTTTTAAAATGAGAAAAAAAAAATTTTAAATTGTTGTCTTGCCTATAATCATCTGTCTCATGAGTGAAAGAACCAAGATTGAAACCGTATCTCTCTGATTCCAAAGACTGCATTCTAAATTGTATTTCAATTGTTAAAACCTGGTATAACAGTAGTCATTCTAGTTCCTAATTCTGTAGAAGATATAATCCGTGTATGTTCTAGGCCTCTCTAAAACCATTCTCGATCAAGTCCAGACTTTTCTAGTTAGAGATGCCTTTAACTAATTTTATCCTAGTTCATCCTCTGGGTCACTGCTCATGCCATTTCTTCTATATGGCATACACTTTCTTCCCTTCCCATTTCTATCTACAGAAAACTTTCTTATACTTCAGAGCCATTACTTCATTCCACAAATATTTATAATGTGCCAACTATGTGCCAGACATGACAAGCATTACATGTGGGTCCTTCCCTAAATACCCCATAATAATACAGAGCATGTACTAATGTTTGCAAATTTATGAAGGCTTTTCAGTGCATTCCAAGAACAATGAAAATTTGACCCATAGAAAATGCTTTCCAAATACAACTAAGTAGAATAAAGAAAAAACTTTTATTTTACAAGTGCTAAAGATGTACCAGGTGTTTCCCAATGTACCTAACTTAATTATCAGCAATATGACAAAATCTGAATGCATGCATATTAATGTATTTCATTAATATATTTCATTTGAAAATATCTTTGCAACAACTACTCTGTTTAAGAAGCTGTGTTGGCACTTGATGCAACACAAAGATGAATCAGGCCACAGGAAATAAAGTTTCCACAAATGGTCAAAGCAGTAATTTATCTTGAGGAATTAAAAAAAAAAATAGGTGAGGGTATTTTAATGTAATTTGCTTTTGGATAGTGAAGAGAGATGACTTGTACAGATCTCTTCAGCCCTAAAAGTCTATATATATGGTGAAGTTTGAAAGATCCCCCCTGGTAAGATTTGGATGGTAGTGGACATCTCTATCCCAACAACTAGCAAACTGCTAAAGAAGCACAGAACGTTGAAGAATTCAAACCACTTACATTTCTAAGTTATTATTTCCATTTATAATCAATTTAGCAAACTAAAATAACTATTCCCTCCAAATTAAAGGCTAAACATAATTAATACAAATTTTACTTACAAAGAAGGTTATCATTAGCAAATCATCAAAGATTGTCAGAAAACGAATATTGTTCATGGTATTCTGAGTAAATATTATAAAAAAAAAGAGCAGAATACATAGATGAGGGATATTCCAGCCTGTTTTAGTTACTAGGGACAATGTTTTGAATGGCAATTCAGAATGATATAAAATGAGACAAAAATATTTCTTATTGTACTCAGTATGGTAATCAGTAGGCAACATTCTATAAAAGTATTACTCTAAAGATGTGATATGAAATATCTGTAGAATCAAATTGCAGATGGCGTGGGGAAAAAAACTTAAGTAAAAGTGAAATACACAGGAATCATCACACCTTTTTCTCTGTTTTGCTATCACTGACTTTCTCATTTGTCTTTTCCAATCCTGTGAGCTCCCCAGGACAAACAGTGTGATGTTCCTTGCTAGATCTCGAGACAAAAGCCTATTGTCTAGCACTTAACATGTGACTGTTATCTCTGGAAACGAGAAAGGAGTCACAATTTCATAGTGAAAATTAATATATTACTAAATTCAACTTCTATTAACCAATATGTTCTCCCTCAAGGAGCAACGATGGAAAAACTGGTGAAATAAAAGACTAGGGAAAAACATAGTCTCTTTCTCCAGAGAACATAGAAAACCTATGAATATTGCCAACTTTGGTGTATATTCACAAACCGACCAAATTTCACTGGTGAGTGATGATCTGGTCTCAACTGCTTCTTTTCCTTGCAACTTTTTATTTGAAAATAGTTCAAACTCCTAGTAATTTGAATTACTAATACAAGAAATTCCTGTAATTCTTCATCAATTGTCACATTTTGTCATATCTGCTTTCTTTCTAACACACTCACACACACTCATTGTTGCTATTATCATCATTTGTCTAGCTGCTTCTTATGACAGGACAGCTTAAGTATTTCAGAAAAAAAGGATGAAAGGTTTTATCACCCCTGCAGAATAGAGTGAGACCTAACCTTTGTGTGAGGTGTATTCAATATCTTGAGTAAAATAATCTCCCAGAAGTGAAGAGTTCAGTACAGTGGTCAGTGGGAAATAAAACTGAATAGACAAGTGGTAAGAACCCTACAGAGTCAGATATTATTTAATAGAAAATGAAGAACCATCTTATGATTTTTGAGTGGGCTTGTGATCAAATAAAAATGATATTTTTCTAAGATAATTTAGGATGATATACCAAAAACATAGCAGAAGCAATGGAATAATGACTGGAAAATGAAGCAAGTTCAAAATACAGAAAGTATTAGCAAAAATGTAATAAAAATGAATCTATTTGTTCCTAAAATAAAATACAACTAAAGATTTTGAAAAGTTATTGGCCAACAAAATTTAATATAATGTACCCAAATAGTATATATTTCAATTAATTTTGTTTCTCAAAGAGTAATGTGGTATCTGGACTTGAATATTAAATCAATATTGGCCTTACAGACAGTCCTCCATGTTCCTTGGCCCATCCCCTCCCTCCCCCAAAATCAGTACAAAAACCTTTCATCAGCCAGAAAGGACAGTACTATTGAAGTGGAAATAGCAATCTAAATCCCAACTGTAAATTTCTAAAGCTTGTAGTCTGGGGATTTTCCTAATGGGAATATCTGATGTGATTTTTTGTTATTCTTATGCTTGTGTTTATAAGCACATCACAAGGGCCATTTAAAGATCTAAGCATCATAAATTAGATTTTCTTTAAGAAATCATGTTCTTGACATATTTTTTCATTATATGAGAAGAATAAAACAGATTTTTTTTGGTTAATTAGTGCTAAGGCATGTTTTTTGCATTAGCATTAAGTTTACCAAAATGGCTTTAAAAACTTGAACAGATGGCAGAATTATAATAACTTTTCCATATAATTTAGGTTAAGAATAAAGTGTCATGAGAATTCTCCTGCCTAACTTTTCCATAAAGTTAATGCATTTAATAGATATGATGTATTGTTTTTACTCATTGAGGTGTAAACAACTCTATTTCACCTTAGATTAAGCTTTGGGAATACATTTCAGTACCATCTAGTAGGGTAAGGGGATATTCTAGGGTTTAAACATAAAACTACATAGAAACAACTCCAAATTCTGAATAACAACAATGGAAGATGGACCATAGGTTGAAGGATAGATGTCTACAGGGTCCTGGAAGGTGAGATAAATGAGTTAAGTTGACTTGATCTAAGGCCAACAGGGAATAGTGGGGACTACAACAAACTGTACAGAGCAAGCATCATCAAAGGCCATAAACACTGGCCTCTCACCACCTGCTTTTAGGTATAAAATGCAGACCCTATGCAACCAGCATAGCCTCTTTTTAAAGAGAACAAAATCTAAATATTATATGTGAAATCTCCCAATTAAAATTTTGACAACTATTTCATATTTTATTAAAAAATAAAAAGCCAAGAAGAATAAAGAAAGTAGTCTGTGGTCTCCATCTGGCTGTGGAGACATCAGTCTGCATCCCTGGATGAGAGAGAGGGAACTCTGTAATTGGGGTTCATGATTAATGCTATGACTTATCTCATGCCCCGCCCATGCAGGGAACTCAGCCCTTGAGTTAAATACTTAAAGTCAGTACACTAGATCTGTTTTATAGCCTGGTTTTCAAAAATGAATAGTGGAACTGCATGAATCCTAATGAGTAGATCACCATGATACTTACACATGATGAACTTGAGCTCTGTGACCTCCAATGTTCTTATCTGTACTCAGTGAAATTTCGACTTCATTTCATTCTTCCTGTCTGTTAAAATTCCTATAATGCTTATTCTAAACTCTCACTCCCATGTTTCTTAAAAGCCATTAGTAACTGAAATTAGCAAATTATGAAAACTTGTGCCTTTTCCTAGCCTTCATATGCTTTAATTTAATGGAAGCATTGCATATCTCATGTCCCCAAGTCTCTTATCAACATCAAGCTCCCCAAATTTTCTTGGTCAAACTAAATTCAACTTTCTTTCTTGAACCTTCTCCTCCTGACTTCTATGTTATTACTAGGTTAATCTTCTATGTCTCTGACATTTCCTGGAAAAAACTCCCTCCTTACCCTGTGACTTGATAATAAATGTTAATGAGCATTATTCATCCGCCTATTCTTCTGTTAATTTCCTCTTGCCTACTAAATGGAATGAACCTTAGGCTCACTTTATTAGGCAGTAATTCCATTCATTCCTTGGTTTTCACTCCAGGAATAAAGCCTTAAAAGTGGAGGGGAAAGAGGAAGAAGTGGAGGCAGAATAATAGTAACAAGAGCAGCTAAAAAGCTAAAATTTATTGACCTTTTACTATGAGCCAAGTGTACTTAATGTGCAATACCTTATGTAATTTTTACAATACTACAAAACTAGAAGATAGATAGTATTCTTATGCCATTTAACAGAGAGTAAACTCAGGCTGATAGAGGTCAAATATCTCTCTCACACTTGTATGAGATCACAAATTGTATAGATCCAGAATCCAAATTCTGATCTAATCTAGTTTAGCCTAAGTCTAGAAGACCCCATCTAGTAAGTAAGAGGAAGTGAGCAGAAAAACAGGTGGATGACCTGTTTATTAACCTTTATTAGCCACTAGGTTCTTCTTACCTCCTACTTGGAATGAATCGATAATTTTGATAGATTTGCCCTTGGCTTAGCAAATTGCTTTTTCTCCTCTGTTCCATCCCAGCACCATCACCTTAATCACTCTCTTCAGAACTCTCCCCTTTGGACACTGCAACCATCTTTTAACTGCCCTTAATGCCTCTAGTTTCTTTCTCTTAAGTCCAAATGTTCACTGTTATGATCTTACTAACATCCAGCTTCTAATATATACTATAGAAAAAAAAAAATACATGCTTCAGTGGAGAACTATGAATTACCTATGCCCGTTCATTGAGCTATTTTACAGCTCTGTAAGTTATAGATAACTGATAGTAATACAAAATATTAGACATGAAAATTGTTTCCTGTCTAGTAGAGGTTTAATTGAAATTGACTTCTTCCCTCCCCCCACCCCCAATCTCACCACCTGCAGAAAAAAAGTTTTGCATCCATTTGCATGTTCATTTCAATATTCCTGTTCTATAAATGTGATTTTTTAAAAAATTCTCTTTCAAATCAGTATAACATCTGCTGGTTCCCTCATGAATTAACTAAAATCTTTAATACACTATTTATTTTTATATCTGTATAAGACTTATGACTTTATCTATTATTGAAAATTATTTCTTAACATGTCCGGCTTCTAACAGATCCATCTCTTGTTCAAAAACTTTCAAATGGGCACTACTTGCCAAATGAGTTGAGAGACCTCACTCTGCAGTTCAAATCCAACTCTATAACCCGCTTTATTGTCAGTTGTAAACTCTATTTCTCACTGATTCATATGTAGATATGGGCCAAAAGGGACAACTCAGGTCCCAGATACACATTTCACTTCCCAGTTTTCTTCCTTAACTAATGTTAATCCTCCTAACCTAGAATCTGGCTATTCATATGCTGTTCAATATTAACAGCTATTGTGGATGCTTCAAGCCCATACTACCCAAAACTTTCCATGGAAATAACACAGGCAAAAATAATTACTATTTGCTTCACTGGGGTGGAAAACAGGAGACGAAGAAAATAAAGTGAACTACTAGCAGAAATTTTTATAAAGTCTCACATTTTATATTAAAAATGTATGTAGATTTTTAAATCCATAATACATAGTGGATATCCATTTTAAAAAAGTATTTCCAACCACAAATATTATAGTAAAATTGACATTCCAAGAAGATGACTTACCTTGTGGGCTTTATATAACCCACATAATATTATGTGGTAGTGTTGAATTTTACCTAATCCGTATTCCCAAAAAACAGGGATGGTTAAGAAACCTCCTCGCTACCCTTTTATAAAAAATCCCACTCTCCATGCTTCACCAGGATTCTCTTATTTATCTGCCTTTAAAAAGCCCCATGACCCCTTCATTTTCTTTGAGATAGTCTTCACTAATAAAGTTCTACCAATTGCAACAGTCTGAATAAAACTATTTCCTTAATTGTCCAGTATATTATATCTTTGACACATGAGATCCCAAGAGTAAACTCCAGTTTCAAACCCTAGTTTGAAAATCACATGACTTTAAGTGGTACCTCTCAAAATTATAATCATAGACACTTATGCTTAATGGTATATTAAATTACTACAGTCAAAAAAATTGTCTAACTTCTTGTGGTTCTGAAAGATTTTTCTCACCCGATCTCCACTGAAATTAATAAAAATAAAATTAGATCCTTATTCTACACCATACACAAAAATCAACTCAAAATGGATTAAAGACTTAAATGTTATACCTGAAACCATAAAACTCATAGGAGAAAACAGGGGGAAATCTCCATGACATTGGTCTTGGCAATGACTTTTTGGATATAATACTAAAAACACAAGTAACAAAAGCAAAAATCAAGAAGTGAGACTTTATCAAACTAAAAAGTTAGTGCACAGCAAAGAAAATCAATCAAATGAAAATACAACCTACTTACTGGGAGAAAAGATTTGCAAACTATATATCTGATAAGAGGCTAATATTCAAACTATAAAAGGAACTCATACAACTCAATAGTAAAAAATCAAATATCTCAATTGAAAAAAAGCAAAGGCTCTGAATAAACATTTTTCCTAAGACAACATACAAATGGCCAACAGGTATATGGAAAGGTGTTCAGCATCATTATTCAACAGAGAATGCAAATCAAAACCATGATGAGATATCACCTCACACCTGTTAGAATGGCTATTACCAAAAAGACAAGAGATAAATATTGTGGAGAATGTGGTAAAAGGGAACCCCTGTACACTGATGGTGGGAATGTAATTTGGTATATCCATTATAGAAAACAATACAGAAGTTCCTCAAAAAACTTATGGTAGAATTACCATGTGATCCAGCAATCTCAATTCTGATATATCTAAAGAAAATTAAATCACTATTCCAAAGAAATATCTGAACTCCCATGTTTATTGTAGCATTATTCAGAATAGCCAAGATATGGTAACAGCCTAGTATCTGTCAACAGATGAATAAATAAAATGTGATGTGTGTGTGTGTGTGTGTGTGTGTGTGTTTATATATATATATATATATATATATATATATAAAATGCATAAATGTTAGGTTATACACACACACACACATACACACACATACACACACACAGACACAATTATTCATCCTTTAAAAAAAAAGGAAATTTGCCATTTACAACAACATGGATGAACCTGGAGGGCATTGACCTAAGTGAAATAAGCCAGATACAGAAAGACAAATACTGCATGACATCACTTATATGTGAAATCTAAAAAAGCCACACTCACAGAAAGAGAGTAGAAAGGTGGTTACCAGAGGACCAGGAGGTAGAGGAAATGGGAGACAATAGATAAAGAATACAAACTTTCAAATATAATATGAATAAGTTCTGGACACCTAACATACATTGTGATGACTATACTTAAAAATGATGTATTGTACACTTGAAATCTGCCAAGAGTATTTAAATATTCTTACTACATGTACAAAAAATATAACTATGTGAAGTGATGAATATATTAATGAGCTTGATTATGATAATCATCTCACATTGTATATGATATCACAGTATCAAGCTGTATACCTAAAATATATACAATTATACAATTTTCATTTGTCAGTTAGAGCTCAATTTAGTTGTTTGGTAAAGTGATGACCAAGGTTACAACCATAAGAACTACATAAGAATCACCACAGCAGGCCAGGTATTTGCTGAGGCTAGAGAAATAGGAAGAAGTGGGCAGAAATTCTTCCAAACATCTTTAAGATTTCTTAAAATTAAGACTGCTAGAAATGGACATGCTAGTTTTCATTCCCTCTTTTTTTTTTTTTTTTTTTTTTAACAAATATTGCTAGGATATAGCAGATGAGAGACTGGGAACTGGAGATGTAATTTGTTCAAGGGAGGTTATGGAATCGTGATTAAAACTTTGAAATTCAAAACAAAGCTAAGGTTCTATGGATGAAGCCAAATGGGGTTATGGAGAGATGCTACAGGGCTGCCCCAAAACATCTAAATGTTCTGTGCACAAGATGGAAAGAGCTTAAGTTATGGAAATAGCAAATAATAATGGTTGAAAAAATTTTTAAAAGCTTAAATTGGACTAAGTAATTTACATTCATTACCTTGCTAAATCTTTAAAGTAACTCCAGAAGCTAAGTACTATTATTATCTCCAGATAACATAAAAAGTAACATATCCTCAAAGAGGTTAATTAACTTGCCCAGAGTCTTATAGATAGTAAGAAGCTGAGCTGTCCAACTCAAAACTATATTGCAACAAACCCTCCCAAAGATCCTCTGGTAAAGGTATCCAATACAAATTGGAATCTGGAGTGGGAAGGAGGAGAAAAAGTAAACAGGAGGTCAGACCTCCTAGGTCAATCCAGGGATTCTGAACTGCATCCTAAGGCAATGGGAAGACAAAAAAATGTCTTCAAGGAGAGGCAAAAAATAAGGTGGGGACTTAGCCATGGATACTTCAGCACTGGAAGAACTAACCACTGGGCATCAAAATGAATGAGAACAGAATACAACCATGGCCTTAGTTCTTCAATAAGCACAAAGTAAGAATTTATTTTAAGGGTACCAGAATATGCCACCCCAAAACATTCCTCTTGACATATGGATTAATTAGAGTCAACTCTATTGAGAACAGGAAAAGCTCTAAGCTTTTCTTTTGTAAAGGAAATTTTTCATTTCTAAAGGTGGCTCTCTCTCTCCTGTACCAGGAAGAGGAGGACTCTTAACAGAAAAAGCACAGACTTAAATCCATATAGCAAACCTTATTTAACAACCTCTATTTACTAAACTTTTCCTGGTCGCCCTCTATAACTTGTCTCTCTCACTCAAAAATCTGAAATCCTTTTTTTCTTTGATCCCAGGAAGATATATAAGCCCAAGTTTTAACCATCTTTTTGAGTTATTCATCTCTGTGTACTCTCACATGTTATATGTACAATGTGTATATTAATAAACTTGTTTTTCTCTCATTAATCTGTCTTTGGACAGCTTCATTTACAGGGCCCCAGCTGGAGAAACTTAAGGTGAGTAAAGGAAATGATTTTCCCTCCCCTAAACTTTAAGATATAGTAATATTCAAAACATCTTTTAGTACCTGTGAAACATCAACTCTGAATTCTGTGCATTTGATACTATAGTTACTTGAGAAAAAAAAAATAGTGTTCCTAGAGAGGACGTAGCAAAAACATGCATGCTACCAGCTTTAAGGGCTATTGAGGTATAGGAAATTGGTTCACACTTTGGGGCATACTAATTAAATATGATGACTACTGCAAATTAGTGGGTGACACAATGAGATATTTAAATACCTTGTTTATGGGATTACTGACACTGCAAGAGACTTTTCTCTCTTAAAAAAATAAAACATGGTGTCAGGAGAGACAAAGTATAGAACACAGAAGTTTTTCACCCCAAGGTGAAAGTATCAAGAAACCTGGCCTTTTAACTTTTTATTTAGAAGTTCTAAAAAATTTTAACAAAAGAATAGACTACCAAAATAAAAATTATTATGGCTTTAGATTTAACACAATGTTTTGCAAATAAATTCTAATGAAATTATTTATACCACTTTTCTCTTATGTCCATAACAGAGAAAGGAAAATAATATATACCATATTCCATCATATCTAATGTTGACATAAGAAATGTCTAAACCTGGAGAGAATTTTTATGAGTTTATTTGAGCCAAATTGATGACGTATGCAAGAGAGCAAGATCTCAAGTGCTCCCAAAAATAATTTCTTTTTGCAGCTTCTTTTATACTTTTCAGATTGAGGAGGGAAAGTAAGAAAGATTAGAAAAAGCAAGGCAGGGATTAGATTACAGGTTGGTTAACAAGACCACATAGTCTTGGTTAATACTCCCTTCAAAGGATATTACTTTTGGCATTTCAGAAGTGACTAAATCTAGATGCACAAGAATTATGGACAGGGCTAGCTTAAAACTTTTCATTAGAAAAGTTATAGGCCTGGGGCATGAATATCCAACATGATCTGCTCAGTTAGGAATTTGTGATCAGATCACTTTGTGAGGTTATTTTCCATAGAACCCCTTTTATTCATCCACACTAAGGTGGCATTAACTTTAAGAAATAGTCTTTCCAAAGAGGGTAAATATGAAAAGAACTGTGCATCTTAGAATCAACAAAATACAATATAATGATCACAGTCATCAGTCTTACCAATGAAAAAGTTCTTTCACTTTCATCAAATGTAGGATTTTATAGTATGGTAGTCTATTTATATGTGAAAAACCCTGTTCATCTTTCAGGAGTCAAGCAAGAACAAACTTCAAGATATACAGAAGGAAACCAGCCAATATTAGGTACTGTTCGGAATAAAAACTGCCTTCATGGTAAATTAAATTGAGGAGATAATTTTAAGGGACAAACTTTGCTATATAAATGTACCTATATAATATATATGGCACACCCTAAGATCTAAGGCATGCCAAAGATTAATTTTTTAAAAGTTAAGAACATAGATTTCAAACAAATATAAAGTGAATATGTGGCAATATTAGTTAATTTTAGTAATGAGGGAAAGAATAAGATGGTGAGGAGTATTAAAATATTCCACTCCAAAATATGGTTTTCTGGCATATGGATTATTTAGAGCTAAAGGCCAATGAGAAGAAACAGACTCTGAAAAAGCTCTATAAACTGGATACAGGTTTTCCTTTTGCAAAGGAAATTTACATTTATAAAAGAAAGTTCCATTTGTCAAGGTATCTTCTTTCATACCAGGAGGAAGATACTTAATTTCTATCAACTGAGAAGGCACTGACTTAAATATGCAAAGCAAACCTCATTAAACAGCCTGGGTCTACCATACTTTTCCTGGTCACCTTCTCATAACTTGCTTCCCCTGACCAGAAGCCCAAAACTCCTTTTTGTTGGTTTCAGCCTAAGATGATATAGAAACCAAAGTTCTAACCACCCCTTTGGTTTACTCATCACTAAGTGCTCCCATGTGTAAACATACAATGCACATGTTAATGAACTGTTTATTTTTTCTCTTTTGCTAGTCTCATTTATAGAGGCCCAGTTGGAAAACCTAAGATTGAGAAAGGAAATTATTTCTTCCTTCTCAACAATGGCAATACTGGTTCAAAGAGAATTAAAAAGTCAAACAAAAATAGACACTGATGGTGTCCAACTATATCTGAGCTCTATGTTCCTTGAAAATAATGAGAGTTAAGAAATCTCCTCGACTTTCTTTTTGAAACCTCCACACCTATTTGTTTTGTGTTCTGGGAAACAGCTTACAGGAAAAAAAAAAAAATCACCCTTCCTAGCATGACTTAGATAAGACCTGCTATTCTGACTCTCCCATAAATCCCATACGATTGTAGATGTTTACCTCATACAAGTCCAGACACAGACCATTTCCCCTTTACAACTAGTCCATTCTTTGCCTTATAAGTGGTTAGCTAAGATTAAAACGTTGTAGAACTCTCAAACTACCTAGACACAGAGATACGCATTTCCTTTTCAGCTAACTGCAATTTCCTCTGCAAAATAATCCAAACTGTAAATAAATGCCCTTACCTTATGTTTACGATTGTTAGGTCCTTTCAATGAACTGACCCCTTTATCACCATGAAAGGACTCTCTTTGTTGCTACTAATATTCCTTGCATTGAATCTTAAAAATTGACTAATGATAAAATTTAAATGATATCACAAAGGAAATAGCCAAAATATTTTTGAAAAAGAAAAACTAAGTTTGAAGACTTATATACTACCTAATTTCATACCTTCATATAGTAATCAAGATAATACGATTATTGTCAGGATAGCTCAACAAAACACAACAGAGACCTGCATATTTATAGACAACATATTCAGCAAAGGTGACAAGGTATTTAATGGATATTTTATTTTTTAAATGGTGCTGGTACAAGTGGTTATCTTTAGGAAAAAAGAAACAAATCTCAACCATTGTTTCAGTCCATACACACACAAAAAATTCAAATTAATAACAAATCTAAGCAAGAAAGCTAATATTATAAAACTTTTGGAAAAAATTACAGGAGAAATTATTCGCAACCCTGAATTAAACAAAAACTCCTTAGCACATACAAAGCATAAATTTAAAAAAAAATGACTTGGATTTGATAAAAAGTAATAAAAAACTAGCTTTTTAAATGTTCAAGTGTGTCATAAAACAAACAAACAAACAAAAACATGTACACATCACAGGTCACTTAAATAATTTCCAAGAAAATTTTGAAGAAGTGTGATTTTCACCTAACCTAAAGTTTCTCAACTTTTTGTTTTTATTATTGTCTCCCAAATGAGGCTTTTTAGAACATTATTTTCCTAATTGCTCCTTAAAGTTTTAATACCCACCTCAGTTTTCCTATATATCTGTTTATGCACTTTATGTATATCTGTGCTTTATACAAGAAAAGAGTAAGATTTTTACTGTTTCCAAGAACTAATCTTCATCCACTTGGGGGCAATATCACCTCCTCTGAGATTAAAAGACCTAAACTGACCTCTAACTTAATATGTAACATCCTTGCGGAACTTCAATGGTTTCTTTCTATGAAAAGTCTACATTCAAGAACCTTCTTTTTAGGGCATAGCTATTAAAGTTTGTTTGCTTTTTACACCATTTCTTTCCAAAGTTTTCTACTGAAGTACACAATGATTGTGAAGAAAGAAGGCCCACTCTAAAGATGAAAAACACAAATATGCATACCCAGCAAAGGAGGAAATATATTTGAGCTTTGATATCTTAAAAAAATTATGTGAATTGGGGAAAGATTGTATTTTTAACAATGGTTCTAGGACAAGTGGATATCCACACGTAAAAGAATGACATCTGGCTCCATCTCATACCATATACCAAAATTAATTCAAAATGGGTCAAAGATTGAAATACAAAAGTTCCAAGTATAAAACTTAGAAAAAAACACAAGTATAAATGTTTTTGACCACAGATCAAGCAATAGTTTCTTAGATATGAAACCAAAAGCATAAGTAACAGCAACAGCAAAAATAAATAAAATTGACTTCCTCGAAATTTAAAAGGTTGTGCTTCAATGACACCTTGATGATCAAGAAAATGAAGACAACTAAAAGAATGAGAGAAAATATTTGTAAATCATATAACTGATAAGAGACTTGTAAGTGGTATACAGACATACTTCAGAGATATTGTGGGTTCTAAAGCACCACAATAAGTCAAAGTCATAATTTTTTTGCTAGTGGAGGTTCTTGACTTCAATCTGTAAAACACTCATCTATGAAACACAATAACATGAAGCACAATAAAACAAGGTAGGACTGCATATAAAACTCTTACAACTCAATAAATAAACAACCCAAATTTTAAAAATGGGTAAAGGATCTAAATAGCCCTTTCTCCAAACACATGGCCAGTAATCACATGAAAAGGTCAGCTATAAGAGAAATGCAAATCAAAACCACAATGAGATAACACAACATACCCACATGGATGGCTCTAATTGAAAGTGCTGTTAATAACAAATGGTGACAATGGGGAGAAATTAGGACCTTTACATACTGTTTGTTGGTGGTAACATAAAATGGTGCATCCATTTTGGAAAACATTCCTCAAAAGTTTAAACACAGATTTACTCTATGACCAGCAATTTCATTCTTACATATATACCCAAGAGAAATGAAAACAGATGTCCACAACAAAAGCTTATACATGAACATTATAACAGCAAATTCATAGTTGCCCCACAGTAGAAAGAACTCAAAGAACCATCAATTATAAAAAAAAAAAATGGATTAAGAATATAAAGTTTCTGATGGTTGCACAACTATGTGAACACACAAAAATTATGAAATGAAACACACTAAACAGACAAATGTACGGTATATGAGTTATATTTCAATAGTGTTACAAAAAAAAATAGAAATAAAGGAAAAAGAAACTATCAGATGCCCAGATCCTCTCTTCCAGTACCTGTAGCCAGGAGACTGCCTTGCGCCTACCCTTGCCATGACTTAAACTTTGTTCCTGTAAAGTGTAAAACAGAGGGTCAGTCTTGGGTCATGGAATATACCCAGGCACAGCAGAAATCAAAGCTCCGTGAAGAGACTTCAGGACTATGAATCTGCTAGAACACCATCAGCACGTGAACATTTTGGGAAGGTATTGAGACAACTGGTAATGAATTTGAGGCTGAGATAGTGAAAAGTATTCTGAGAACAAACAAATTAAAAGAAAAAAAAAAAGATAATTATTACTTCCAAAGAAAACAATAGGCCAGAAAGAAACTGTGATAGGAACAACTCCATGGTTTACCTGTGGTGGCATTTAAATAGTACACTAATGTAAATATTGAATACTGATTTCATAAAAGGTAGAGTAAAACTCTATTGGGAAGAAGAGGGAAAGGAAGGGAACCATGTGAAATACAAGTGGAGGGATGAAGGATAGTGAAGTCCTCTGCTTCCATATTGGGAAATCAATTTAAAAAAAATGACTCGAAATTAAAAATAAAAGTAGCAAGATAAAAAAAATATTTAGAGATATGGAAGTAAATACTAAAATAATCAGTTTTAAAAAGGGGTGGGGAAGTGAGGAAAAAGAAAGAAGGATATTGCAGAGTTTCTTTTTCTAAAATAAGTATAGAGCTACTTGATTTCACACACACATGCACATATGATCAATGGGAAATGATTGCAAGTTGTTTAATGTAATAAAATTTTTCAAACACCTGGTAGAAGTAAGAGGGAAAAAAAATGCTATTACAGAAAATTTTGTGCAAATTTTGTTCCCAATGATTTTTTTATATAATGATTTTTGTGATAATATAAAAAATATTCTAAATTACTCAGCAGGTAAAATGTTTAACTTTGTTCCTTCAAATGTTCAAGAACAATTCCTTGCTAAGAAGTTGCACAATGTTTATCTGATGCCTCCTTGGGTCTGCTAACACAAAGCCAATGACCCCCATAAAGTCCCAGTTTGAGAAGCACTGAACATGACTAGCATTGAACTTTTCTTCTATGCTTAGCACTATCTTTATATATCATTAATTCATTCACTCAGAAAATATTTAAGATTAGTAATAATTCAGATAAAACAAAACATCTGATCCAGATTGATCCTAACACATTATTTTTCTGCTATTATATATTTTTTCTAGATTGTTAAACACCATAAACGTGTGCAAACCCACTTACTAACGCTGAATTTGATACTAAGCCTAAATCCTATAAAACCTAGATTTGATAGCCTATGAAACTATTATATGCACACATATTTAAAGGACGTTTTTTAAAGTGCTAAACTATAAATATTCTGATTCACTTCTCTTTCACACGTACTAAAAATGACTTCGCGCAATCACTAACCTGGAGGAAGGTTTTGTATCTCACTGAAAATGTCACTTAATAAATAATCTTCAAATTTAAATGCAAACTACAGATATCATTCGTTGATCCTCAAACCTGTCTTTGAAGGCTAAATGGGCAAAGAAGATAAAAAATAAAATAAAATTCTGCCATTAACACTCTATTGCTTTAACTCTCTGAAAATGAGTCCAAACTATAAAGTTTTGAGCATATTCTTATGTTTAAAAATCTCTATCTCTTACAGCATTTAGAGTGACAATATTAAATATAACTTAACTTTGGGATAATTTGCAATATTTGCTTCTCATTCTTAGTACATCACTAATAGGTTTTGGAGAAATTATTTCATAATTTATTTAGAATCACTTTTCTAGTCAAAAAGTCATGTTTTGTTTACAGTAATATACCCTAATGTAATGACTATAAGTCTTAACATATACAAGATGTTCAATAGACCCTAAAGATAAAACTAGAAAACATGACCGAGGACTGACACACTCGGGACATAGAAGCTGGACATTTGCGTAAGTGTTGAGGAAAATTCTGAGAGAATTTGTCACCAGATATAAACATTATCTGTAATTGGCTTTTTTTTTCCCATTGGAAAGTGAACCTCTTTGACTATAACATAATGTGTATCTTTATATCCTCCATAGTACCTGACTATATCCATAATTAGGTATGGTCAGCAGAAAAATGGCCCCCTAAAGATGCCCACCTACTAATCTCTGGAACCTTTGACTATGCTGTCTTAAATGGCAAAGGGCATTAAGTTTGTAAGTGAAGTTAGGGTTGCTTATCAGCTGACCTGAAAGTAGAAAGATTATTCTGTATCACCTAGGTCAGTCCAGTATAATAGCAAGGGTCTTTAAAAGATTTAAGAGGGAGGATGAAGAAATCACAGTGATGATAAATGAGAAGGACCTGACACGAACTGGTTGGTGTTGAAAATGAAGGAAGAGCCATAAGCCAATGCTAGCAGCATTTTTTCAGCTAGAAGCTGAAAAAAGGCAAAGAAATTATTTTTCTCCTAGAGCTTTCAGAAAAGAACACAGTGGTGTCAACACTTTGATTTTAGCCCAATGAAGCCTATTTCAGATTTCTAACCTCCGGAACTATAAAATAAATTCTTGTTGATTTAAGTCACTAAGTTTCCGGTGACCTGTTATGGCAGCAATAGAAAATTAATACAGTTTTAAGCAATAAATACTTTCAAAAAAATTAAAAAGACATCTTAAAAATATGAATATTCAAGATTTTTTCAGTTTGGCTCATCTTTGAATTATTTTGAAACCTTAAGTTGACATATTCAGTCACTGGAATTTTACTGTTGACTCATTTGAGATCTACAGTTTCTTAGAATTGGAACTAGATTTCTTACAACCCCCTTGGGGTTCACCTTACTGGCTGTTCCTATGAAAGTCTCGGTGTTTTCCTAGCATTCTGTGACTGCACTGTAGGCCAGCATATACCAAAAACATCCCAAAAAAGTGCTTCTGCTCCTCAGAACTTAGACTTTGGTCTAAGTTATCTTTTAACTGTTGATGATTTAAGCACAGAACAAATTTTATGAATGTGGCAAGACAAAAAAGATACTTTTTGATAGAGACAATTAACTTTTTATCTCTATCTTTATTTGACTAAGATTTACTGACACAGAACTAAAATGACAGGGTCTACATCGGACCCACACTGGGCCAGCCAATCAGATTCTCCCATTTAGAGAATTGAAAATTAGAATGCAAGTGATAAATTTGTCTTTGCTTACGTAAGGAGGCCATGTCATGCAGGAATGTGGGGCCTGAGGCCAAGAGAAACAGAGAAGGCTGGCACAAGGAGAAAAAGAATAGTGAAGCAAGGATTCAGACCAGGACTGCAGTTTTGCCCTGCCTTTCCCTGGGAGGCACTGCTGCACTTTCTATTTTCTATTTCACTGAGAGAAACATACGTCCTTAACGTCTATTTTGGTTATAGTTACTTTGAGTGTCTGTTGCTTGCAAAGTGAAGTAGTGCTATCTTCATGAAGCAGATTCTGCATTTTCGCCAGCCTGGGCATGTGCCTCAACATCTCCCTCCACCTGCAATATGGGGAGAGGGAAGAAGTTTCGGGGAACAGGTGGCAGAACTCACCACAATAGATGTGCAAGTATATCAGCAATTAGACTATAGATTATCATATAAATGCAAAACTTTGAAAACTGTAACTGGTTATAAAATATTGTTCACAGAATGACCTCTTTTAAAAGTCAAATAGAAGGATTTTTTTTTTTTTTTAGCAAAAATGAGGTAGGAAAAGGCTCAAATTAAAATGGGCCATGATTCAAAGCAGGGTTCTATATTCGACTTCAGAGATTAGTTCCACTTTAGCCATTTCAAAGTATAGAGGAGAGAAAGGAAAGAAGGAGACAGCAGAAATAGAGAAAATCCACACAGAATCATGGGGATGAACACTGGAAAGGATTTTATCTTCTCAGAGAAAGGCTATCTTCCTATTAAGCCATGTTGCAGAGCAGACTGTACAAACAATGCTCTTCTTTCAACAGGAGACACAAAGAGCTTCAAAGGACAACTTTCAAAGGTCTCCAACTAGACAAAGCAGGATGCTCTAATAAAATCAGCAGAATGGGCCTCATATCTGACCTGCGGGGGATTTTCTTCCTATTGCTATTATCAAGAATTTATAGAATAATATAGTAGACAATTGCTGCTTGGGGGCTACCTTCTCCTGCCCACCTTTCAGGTCAATATTAGCTTATTTCACTGACAAGTTAGCATAGAAAGACAAGGAACATTAATTTATGTTACTCCCTATTAGCATCTCAGATAATAAGCTTGTTCTTCAAGGAATTACAATTTGGTTAAACTAGAGATTATAAATTATCTAAAACTAATTTCACTTATTTATGTTAGAATTTGGATCCTTATCTATTATTAAATGCTTAGTAAATATCAGGATCAACAGATACTTATTTTATGGTATATATGTTCTCCATTACCAAGGAAGTTACTTTACCACATCAGTTCCACAAAAGAGTCCTATGATGAACCATGCTGATGTTTTATTGGTGATACTGACCCTTCCATCCCATGTTATAAAGACATTGAGCATTCATTTTTGAAGTCTCAATACTAGGCATAGTGTCTAGCACAAAACTGATAAACATCTGTGAATGCATGAAACAGTAGACAGTAATGTTTAAGCTTCGTGCACATTCTGAATTCCTTTCCATCACACTTGTTAACATTTTGTGAGCAATTACTAAACTAGTGGTGTAGTACTATTTCATGTGTATTGTTTCATTAAATCCTCACAACAAGCTAAGGTCATACAGGTCACTAATTGGTGGAGCCAAGATCAGTCAGCCTGGCTCCAGAGCTCAGGCTCTAGATCCTTCTGCAATACTGCCTTTCATATTCTAGTTAATTTAAGGACACTTGGCTGATGGTCTGGAAGATGGTAAGTACTGAGGGCTGCAAGAACAAACAAGATTATAACTTCGTTCTTAAGGAAGATAGAATTAAGAGGTGTTTATATACTTAATTTTAATATGAGGCATAATCTCACAAGCAATCATAGAAATGAGGGTCAAAGTGCAGAAGACAATAAGACAGCTCTTAGCTAGAATGGGAAAATAAAGAGAGGCTGTATGGAACAGCGACACATGGATTTGGCTATTAATGACAGAAATTTGCAAAGATTTGCAGAATTGGGGACCAGAAAATACTCAGCAAAATCATAACATATTAGGAAAGCAGTGTGTTTGGGACAACCTGGGACACCAGGAACCTGTAGGTAATGAAGAGTTCCCTTTTATTCATACTCTACCAATTCTTCCAAAGTCTACTCATCAAAGACTATGGTATAGAGAATGTGACAGACAGAGGACTCCAAAAACAAATCAAAGGATACTATGACACTCTGAACTTTAGTGAGGATGAGAACATCACTAAATGGTCACTTTTGTACTAAATGAATCTGATGTTATAAAGACAGATTTTAGAACTATAGTTCCTAAGCACAGTAGAGATGGAAGTGGATGGACCTACCAATCAAGACAGTCATCTCCAACTGCAAATGCCTTAACATACACCTCTGTAGTGCCTTTCTCCCACTATGTCAGGTGAAAATAAATACTGGTTTTGATCTGCATCTCCATCGATTCATCACTATCAAAAACAGAAGACTGATAATGATGGGAAATCAAGTGGTATCCTTTGAACTGGTCCTTGGAGGCACTATCAAAATAACAGATGACTAAGAATTCAGTTTGAATTTAACTGACTCACCTATATGTAGCTAATCTGCCTACTTTTAAAAAAAAGATAAACAATGGATTGAAGTAAAAACTACACTTATCAGACCTGATAAAGCACTATACTCAACATGTAAATTTTAGATAAAGAGAATTTCTATGGTAAAAAATAATTTCCTTACACAGGCAATTTTATCACTGCCTTTCATTTAGTTGAAAAACAAAGATTTAGAGATTTTGGCATTTGTCTAATGTCCTGCATAAGCACAGGGTAAAAACAAAAAAGCTTCATATTTTTTTGAATTAATATCCAATTCTTTTAGAACAAATTTTATTAAATTAGAAGTATAATTCTTCTGTTTAAAAGAAAAGCCTTAGTATTCTTAGTGATGATTATAGTGCTGGTGTAATTCTAGTCACTGTCAATAAACAAAATGACAGAAAATAACTACTTCAAGGCAGCAATTAACATAATGGTACCTCCTAAGTTTTAGGTTTGTTTATTTAATATGAAAGCACTATTTCTGTTAGCAAGTATACAGATGAGCTCAGTCTTGATGAAGGACACGTTAAAAGATCTTTCATAAATGTTTAAAATCACAGAGTAAAATTCCAAAACATTTAGAGAAATTAGTAAAAGCATTTCATCTTTGTATAGATTAAGTATTAAAAAGTGCTTATATAATTGTATTAAGATAATTAACATCTAAAGAATAAAATTTAAAGAACACACAATGACAAATTACATTTTGGCAGTCCTGATAGGTGCTTGAGTTTTAATTCTTTCTTGCTTAAGGTTCTGGCAAGTCTTTTCTCTACCTAGACTACTCTTTGCCTCATTATCTTCTATTCTTTCCACTCTCCTTATTTTCCTTCCACTCTCAGTTCAACTTCCATCTCTTTTCTTAACTTGGTATTTTATTGTGGTTATATGCTTTTATAACATCAGATCACTCTCTTTCATGTCCCTCATCAGAGCTCAGATACTGAACTTGCATATCTCATTTTTGGTTTAACATTTTTCTCCATCACTAGATTATAAGCTCCCTGAGGACAGGCATTGGTTCTATTCTGTTTACCACTGACTCCCCAGCCCTAAATCACCAGCATCTGGAATATATATTTCCATCTTCATATCAATCGCTTAATAAATATTTGAGGGAGAAGCAAACAGAATACTTTTACCTGAATATATGCCTAAAAATGTATCATATATAAGATGACTAAAATGAATTTAACATTTATTATGTGTTTATATCTAATTAAATGTTACACTTCCCTTTGTACATTTGAGAATAGTGGTCATAAGCTATTTTTACTATGGTTGAATTTTATGGAAACAAAAAAAAATGTATTTATAACAATAGTAACTACAATGAATGGTTCCACAATTAAAATAATAACCCAGCTATTACAAATAATTTGAAAAGATCAGAAATCTATAAAAACTGAGAACAAGCAGTCTCTTGGAATCTATTGGAATGACTCTAGGAATTTTACTCTGTTGAGGTCCAGCACAGACATGTCTTTAAAAGAAAGCCATTAGAAGTATGCATACAGCAAGCCTAAGTGCCCAGCCAGCAGATGTGGCCCAGCCTAGAGTAAGTATTGAAAACTTAAGTGAAAATACTTATCTCTATGAATTTAGCATGAATGATTACCATTGTAATGGGCTTAAAAATTGCCTTCATTCGATAAGTCAGATAGAGAAAGGTAGATACCATATGATTTCACTTATATGCAGTATCTAAAGAACAAAAAGAATAAACTAATCAAAAACAGACTCACAAACAGAGTGGACAACTTGGTGACAGACAGAGGGGAGGAGGATTCAGAAGCTGCGAGCATGGGGTGAAGGGTTAAAGAAGTACAAATTAGTAGTTGATAGTTGGGCACAGTGAGCATGGCACAGGGAATGCAATTAGCATGAATATGATGGCCAAGTGGAGGGCCGAGGGAGGGAGCAATTGGGAGGATCGTTTTATGAACATTATAGATGTCTAACCAATGTGCTGTATACTTGAAACTAGTTTAAATAAATAAATTTATTTTTAAAAAATTGCTTTCATTAGGAAAGTCTATAACTTTATTTAGGAAAAAAAAATATATTTTAATTTGCATTCCCAAACAGAATTATCTTAGAATAACAACAACAACAAAAAAATTTCACCACAGCCATCTAATTATTTTAAAAAATAACAGGAGCAAGGAAGAGAAAGTTCCTTTTCTTCTATTCAAAAGAGTAAGGATTTTGTCTTTTACTTAAATCATCTTTATAACTACACTTTAAGAATTTAATATCCATTTATATGTGACAACTAAAAGTAACACTATATTGTCCTTTTGTGAAAATTCTAAAACTAGGCATATTCTTATTACCATGTTCATTATTACTAATACCAAGCAAAACCTACCTGCTCTGGAAAAAACTGTCTGCTGGAACAGAAACTATGAGCTAACTAAAACAGACCATTTAGCAAGGTGATCAGTTTGTCAAAGGTGCTTCAACTTTTTGTGGCATCAACACAAAACTATTTTGTCCTAAACTCTGCCTAATTCCAAACAGTTCCCTGACCTGCAATACCTGCTTTAAAAATCACACAGCTCAAACCTTAAACTCCATAAATGTGCTCCCCTGATTTCCCTATATTGAGAAAATGCTCAGATTCCGTCAAAGTGGTTTGTCACTTACGGCTTTAGGTCTAAAAGCATAACTTGTTTCATTAACAGGTTTTTTTGGTGGTCTTGTGCAAAATTGACGGTAGACATTGGTCTTAAGCCCCACTAAACAGAAAGTTATTTGAAGTTATGTGTTGTCTTGTCATTGTCATATACCTGTGACCAGGATAGTTGTTGGCATGTTGATTAATAAATTAATAAATTCACACTAAAAAGGAAGTTTGAGTTTGAGAAATCTTGTCCTGTCAGATAATAAAAAGTCAAAGTGCTTATAAAGGAAAACAAGTAAATAAAACTAAACAGAATTAAACAGACATATTCTGTTGGCATGTGGTATCTCAGCATCAGTTCTAAGGTTTCCATGAAAAAGGTCTTGCAACCTGTGGTTTTGAAAATGGACATTCATTTACCTGTGCACAAATTAATTTAGTCCTTACAAATTAAAAAATCAGGCAGTAATTATCATTCTTCTCCAAGATAACATCAGGGTAGGTTTAAATGATAGTTTAAAGAGGTTTGGGGGGATTTTGTTTGTTTGTTTGTTTGTTTGTTTGTTTTTCAAACACTCCAGTGTCCCTTTATAGAGACAAAAGAAGTCCAGGAAATGCATTGTAATACACCTTGCTTATTTTGTGAAAAGACCAGACATTCACACAAACATTTTCTTCAAACGTAAGAAAAAGGAGAATAAAGATATAAAAAAGTAGTCAGAATCCATCCAGGTCTGAGAGCTCACAAGATGTAAAAGTGGTGAAGATGCCCCAACAATGTTTATGCAACAACTAAACAGGGTGAATCTCAAAATATTTTTTAAATTACTGATTCAAAGTATAGAAGTTACAGCATCTAGAATTTTTATTTACTTAAAAAAATATTTAGTGACATTTTAATCATCTGCCAAAGTCGCAGTGGTAAGAAATTAGTGAAAACATAAGAAAATGTCGATTTATATATTAATAAGATTAAACACATTCTGAGTCAGGTTTTTTTTTTTTTTTTTCTATCAACCAACCACTTGCATAAAAATTTTTTGGGATGGACATGTAAAGAGATTGGAAGCCATCAATTGCATCCTCATAACTACAAAAAAGGCAAACCAACTGAAAAAATAGCTGTTTCTCTTAGATCTATCAGAGAATTGAAGTTACAAATCACCACTCCCACAATCTGGAAAGACAGGTAAATATAAGAAATACAGCCAAGATCACCTCACCCAAAGCTAAAATAGAAAGAGCTAGTCATGAGTACTTGCTTAGGGCAGGCTTCACAGTTTTGTAGGTTTTACCTCCAGGAACCTCACCATGTTTTCAATCATGGTGAAGACTGGAGAAAATACCTTCCAAGGGGGTAAAATCTGAAAATTTCCCAGATTGTTCTTATAATGAAGACCGGTCATCCTATGGAATCTATTTTTATCATAGCTTTATCTGACTTTGAGGAAGGGCAGTCAGTCATTTCCAGCCTCTTCTAGTTTTCCTGACTCACCATAAGAGACATCCCCCCAACTCCCTGCACACACACACACATTCAAAAGTTTATGAAAGGTTTAGTGGGAGTAATACCCACTAAAAAAATCGAGATCTAATTATTCCATTACAGAAGAATAACCATTCCTAATACCTCATCATCACACGAACAGGGCGTTAGTATAATAATGAATTATAATTAAGATTTGAAAGACACAGATTCTACTTACAAATAAGTTCTTAGGGAAACCCAAAGAAGATAGGAGAGAAAAAACAAATTTATAGCTACAGAAAACAAATACTATCCAGATCCTAGATTAATATAATACCTCATAATAAAAGCCTACTGCTACGTTTTTATCACCTGAGACATCATTTCTGGCTTTAAAAAAAAAAAAAAATCACAGGGCATGCTAAAAAGCAAGGAAAAAATAAAAACAGTGTGAAGAGACAAAGGAAGCACCAGAATTGGACTCAGACATGACAAAGATTTTAGAATTATCATGTAAGGAATTAAGTCACGGTAAATATTTTAATGACTGCACTAGAAAAATAGGCAACATGCAAGCAGAAAGATAGAAACTCAAATAATCAAAAGGAAATGATAGATATAAAAAGCACCATTACGGAAGTGAAGGATGCCTCTGATGATCTCATCATAAACAGAACATGGCCAGGAATCAATGAATTTAAGACATGCCAAGAGAAATATACCTAAGTGAAATGCAGAGGAGAAAAAATAGAGCACAACATCCAAGAATCGTTGGCCCAATTAAAAAGGTGTAATGAGAATACCAAAAAGAAAAGAAAAAAGTAGAAGAAATATTTGATATAATCATCGTTGAGAGTTTTTCTAAATTAATATGTGTCCAACCAGAAATCCAAAAAGCCTAGAGAATACAAGAATACCAAGCATAATAATTTCCAAAATATCTATACCTAGGCATATCATGTTCTGCTGAAAACAGAAGACAAAGAGAAAACCTTAAAAGCATTGAGAGTAAAAATATTCCTTATTTGTAGAGGACTAGAAAGACTTCTTGCTATAAATGTTGCAATCAAGAAGGCAATGGAGTGAAACATTTACAATATTAAAAAGAATTCACCAACTGAATTCTGTATCTATCAAAATTATCATTAAAAATGGAAGGAGAAATAACTTTCTAAGATAAACAAAAACTGAAGGAATTTGTCACCAGTAAAGTTGCCCTATAAATGTTAAAAGAAGTTCTTTGGACAGATGAATAATGACACAGGTTAGAAACCTTATCTACATAAAAAAAGACTATTAGAGGAAAACAATAAAGGAAGGTAATATAAAACATTGTGTTTCTCTTTTTATCAGTTAATCTAATGTGAAGGTATTCAAAATAATAATAAAACCATTAAATTGGATGATTACAGCATATGCATAAAAGAAATGAATAAGAGCAATTTTATAAGGGACAGGGAAAAATAGAGAATTCCTGGTTATAAAGTACATGTATGACTATAAAACAGTTTAATGTTATTTGAAAGAGGATTTAATTTAGTTGTAAGAGTATAATTAAAATATTATCAGGGCAAACATTGATACTTAAAAAATATAATTATATGCTAATATAAGATAAAAAAATGGAATTATACAAAATTGTCAATTAAGATGAGAGATTTTAAAAAAAGAACAGAGAACAAGTGCAAAGACAAGAAAACAATTACTAATCTGGTAGATGTTACTCTAATCAAATCAATAATAACTTCAAATGTAAATGTTCTAGAGATACAAATCAAAAATACAGAATGCGAGAGTGAATTTAAAAACTAGGATCAACTATATGTTGTCTAAAAGTGATCACTTTAAATATAATCATATATATTAATATTAAAGGGATGTAGTTAGATATACAATCCTAACACCTAGGAAAGCTGGTATAGCTATATTAATGTCAGACAAAGCAGATTTCAAAACAAGAAAAATTTTCACAAATAGGGAAACTACATGATGATAAAGAGGTCAGTTGTCCATATATTAAAAAAAAAAACAAAGTGATCCTTAATGTGTGCACCTAAAAATATAGCATCGAAATAAATGAAGCACAACTAATAGAACTGTGAATAGAAATAGAAGATTTTACTTTTATGGTGAGAGACTTAAACAATTCTCTATCAGCAGGCAAAAAGTCAGTAAGTATATAGTTAAACTAAACAGCACCATCAATCAACTGGATCTAAAGGACATATATAGAATACTTCATTATAAACAGAATTACACATTTTTCTCAAACTTACATGGCCCATTCACCAAGACAGATCACATCCTGTGCCTTAAACTCATCTTAACAAAATTTAAGACTAGGAATCATACATCTTCTCTTATATTACACTTGAATTAAACTAGAAATCAATAATGAAAGACACCTGGAAAACTCTAAAGTAATTAGAAATTAAACTTCAGTTTTAATTTAAAATAAGTGTCAATTAAAAAAATATTTTGAAGAAAATAGAAATAAAAATACAACTTATCAAAATTTGTAGGAGGCAAGAAAAAGAGTGCTTAGCAAAAAATGTATAGCACTGAATACATATATTTGAAGAGAAGAAATATCTCACCTTAGAAAACCAGAAGTAGAAGAGCAATTTAAACCTAAGGCAATCAGAAGAAAATAAATAATGAAAATTAGAGTAGAAATCAATTGAATCAAAAACAAGGTATCAATTAGAGACAACTTAAAAAACCAAAAGCTTGTTCTTTAAAAAGATTAATACAATTGATAAACTTCTAGCCAAACTAACCAAGGAAAAAAAAGAGAAAAGACACACATCAATAATATTAGAAAGAGAGGTCATCACTACTGATCTCATGGACATTAAAAAGATAAAACATTATGAACAACTCTATGATCTCAAATTTGATAGATAAGTTGGATCAACCCCTCAAAAGAAAAAACTACCAAAACTCACATGCAAAAAATATCACCAATTCAATAAGTCTGTGTCAATTAAAGAAATTGAATCAATAAATCATAACTTCCCAAAACAGAAAGTATCTGGCTCAGATAGTTTTGATGGTAAATTCTATCAAATACTTAACAGGAGAAATGATAACAATTCTCTAGAGTCTCCTTCAAAAAAATGAAACAAAGAGAACACTTCCTAAGTCATTCTTTAATACTAACATTACTCTAATATCTAAACCAAATAAAGATATTAGCAGAAATATAAACTAGAAATCAATATCACTCATGAATATAGATGTAAAAATTTTAAACAAAATGTAAGCAAATCAAATCCAACAGTGTATAAAAATAATTATATATCATGAATAAGTAGGTTTTTACTCAAGGTACACAAGGCTGGTCGAACATTAAAAAATTAATGTAATTCATCATATCAGCAGGCTAAAGAAAAAAAATCCTATGATATCTATAAATACAGAAAAACACATTTGAGAAAGCTCTACCCCTATTCATGATAAAGACTCTCAGTAAATTAGGAATAGAGTTAATTTTCTCAACTAGGTAAAGGAATCTACAAAACCATACAGCTAAGATAAAATTATACTTAATAGTGAGAAATTATATGCTTTCCCCTTAACATCATGATGGTAGGTTAAATAATGGCTACCCAAATAAATCAAGTCGAAATTCTTAATATTTGTAAATATTAGCTTATTTGAAACAAGAATCTTTGGAGTTATAACTAGCTTGAATTTTTTTAGATTAGATTACCCTGGATTATTTGAGTAGGCCCAAAATCCCATTCAAAATGTTCTTATAAGAGAGAAATAAGGAAATAACAGACACACAGAGGAGAAGCCAGTGTGATCAGAAAGTCAGAGATTGAAATGCTACAATTACAATCCAGGACACTCCAGGAGCCACAATAATCTGAAAGAGATAAGAAATGAAGTTTCTCTTAGAGCCTTCATGGGTATGTGGACCTGACGACAATTTGATTTTGGACTTCTCACTTCCAAAACTGTAAGACAACAAATTTCTGTTGTTTTAAACTGCCAGTTTATGGTAATTTGTTACAACAACCTATTGGGGAAAAGGCAAGGTTGTTCCCTCTCACTTCTTCTGTTCAACATTATACTGGAAGTCCTAGCTAATGCCATAAGACAAGAAAAGGTATATATACTGGGAAGAAAAAAAATAGAACTGATTTTGTTCTCAGATGATGTGTTACCCATGTAGAAATCCCTAAAACTTGAAAAAAAATTCTGAAACTAATAAGTGACTATAGTAATGTTGCAGGATAATATATAACATAAAGAGTCAAGTGGTTTTCCTCATGGTAAAGAACAATTTGAAGTTGTATTTAAAACACAATGACATTTGTATTAATAAAAATAAATGAAATATGTAGGTATAAATCTAACAAAATACATGCAGGATCTTCATGAGAAATAAGGCAAAATTCTGATGAAAGAAATAAAAGATCTAAATAAATCGATGATATTTCAGGTTCAAGAACAAGAAGACATTATTAAGATGTCAGTTCTTCCCAAGTTTATTTATAGATCCAATGTAATCCCAATCAAAACCCCAGCAAGTTATTCTATGGATATCAACTAATTGACTCTAAAGTTCATATAGAAAGGCACAAGATCCAGAATAGCCAACACAATATTGAAGAACACAACTGGACAACAGACACTAATCAACTTCAAGATTTTCTATAAAGCTACAGTGATCAAGACAACATGGTGTTACTGAAAAAAATAGACAAATCAATGAAACGTAAAAGACAGACCAGAAAGAGACCAGCACAGATGTAGGTAACTTATTTTTTGACAAAAAAATCAAAGCCAATTCAATAGAGAAAGAACAGTATTATAAACAAATAGGCTGGAACAAATGAACATCCAATTGCAGAAAAAAAGAACCTAGACACAGACCTTACACTTTTAAAAACTGAACTCCAGATATATCATGAAATAAAATGTACAATCAAACCTGTAAAACTTATGGAAGACAACCAAGAAGAAACTCTAGGCTTGGTCTGGCAATGAATTTATTGATACAACACCAAAAGAATGATCCATGAAAAAAAAATTGATAATTTGGATTTTATTCAATTGAAAGATGTCTGCTCTACAAAAGACACAGTTAATAAAACAAAAGACAAGACACAGACTGGGAGAAAATATTTACAAAACACACACCTAATAAAGAACTTGCATCTGAAATATAAAAAGAATTCTTAAAACTCAACAATAAGAACTCAAAAAATGGGTAGAAAATCTGAAGACACCTCTCCAAAGAAGATAAACAGATGGAAAATATGCATAGCAAAAGATACACACAACATCATATGTCATTAGGGAAACCGCAAACTAAAACAACAATGAAATATCATTAGACAACTATTTGAATGGCTGAAATCCAAAAAACTGACATAACCAAATACTGGTGAAGAAGTAGAGTGAAATGAACTCTCATTCATTTCTAGCAGAAATGCGAAGTGACACAGACACTTTGGAAGACAGTTTGACAGTTTCTCATAAATCTAAACACAGTCTTACCACAGATTCCAATAATCACATTCCTAGAAATTTACTCAATTGCATCGAAAGCTTATATCCACACAAAATTCTACTCAGAAATATTTATCTAGCAACTTTATTAATAATTGCTCAAAAATTGAAGCAACTAAGATGTTCTTCAACAGGTGAATATAGAAATAAACTGTGGCACATCCATACGAAGAAATATGTTTCTGTGATAAAAAAGAAATGAGCTATCAACTCATGAACAGACATGGTAGAACCTTAAATGTATATTGTTATGTGAAAGAAAGTCTAAAAAGACTACATACTACATGATTTCAACTATATGACATTCTGTAAAAGAAAAAGCTATATAAAAACTATATAAAAAGGTCAGTGGTTACCAGGGGGTTCCTGGGAACTGAAAAGGAGACAAATAGATGAAATACAAGGACTTTTTAGGGCAGTAAATCTATTCTGTATAATACTGTAAATGGCTGAATACATGACAACATGTATTTTTCTAAATCCACAGAATTGTACAATGCAGAGTGAACCTTAATGTAAACTACAGATTTTAGTTATTAATAATGTATTCATTAGTTCATTAATTATAACAAACATACCACATTAATGTAAGACATTAATAAGAGAAATTACTTATGAGTTTATGGGGAGGCTATGAGAACTCCCACCATTTGTTCCATTTTTCTGTAAATCAAAAACTGTTCTAAAAATAGAGTTGATTAATTCTTAAAGATAAAAAAGAGAAGAAAGGAAAAGAAGGGAAAAAAAAAGACAGGAAGGAAAGGTGGGAGAGAGGGCGGGAGGAAGGCAGGCAAGCAAGCTGCTCCGGGAGTAGGATCCAGAAACCAGAAATCCTTATTTCGAGCAGCTAGATTTCTATGGCTGTTAAAATTTCAGTCCATGGCTTGAAGTATGCAGAACTCTGAGGGGGATACAACAGTCAGTTTGAAATAGGTTTAGTTGCAAGAATAGGGCCTGAATTTGAAAGAATAGAGTGTAGCTGGCTAGCTGTTTAGAGGTAGTGGCTGACAGAGCCAAATTCCCTCAGGATTAAATCATTCCCAAATGAAGAAAGTCTTTCAAAAGCACACACTGGCATAAATATGGCCTTGTTTAGGTTCTTCGGTAATAAAGAAATGTACAGATTCGATTAATTTCATGAGCTGCCAAAATCCCCTTTACTAGAAATATGGAAAAATTGATTTGTGAGAGAGAATTACAGAGGGGTTGTATGTTCGTTTGTAATGTCAGGAGACACTCAGCTTTGCTCCTTCAACTGATTCAGTCCCAATATTTTTTTTTTACTGTGATACACACATATATGTGTATATATACATATAAAATTCACACATCTTAAAATTTACCCCTTTAAATGATAAAATTCAATGTTTTTTAGTATATTCACAAAGTAGTGCATCCATCACCACTATCCAACTCCAAAAGCCAAGTTTTGTTTTCAACATATGCCTCAAATTCAGAGTACATATCTCAGCTAGAGATAGGTCCTATAAGATGAATCCACGATTTTTTCCATGTTTATTTATTCTGCACATCTATAATCTTCAAATCTTTAAGAAAGTTTATTTTCTCTCTATTAATCATATAAAGTGATGCTTATAAAAGTTTCAACACATCTTGACCTGGAAAAAATAAGTGTGAAATGTATATATTTGGACTAAATAATGAAAAAGAGGTTGAAAGAAAGTACACTGGAAGAGGGGAAAAGGAGACCAAAGGTATACAATAGGGATTAGAAAAAAAGTTTCTAGGGCACTGCGGAATGACAATGTATTCTAGTAATTATTTTTATTAGCCTCTATTGGATCAGAAGCCAATTCATTAAACATTAATAGCAGGGGAATGCCATCCATATATTATAAATGGCCATTAAGTTGAGATAGACAGTTCTGCACAGGGTCAGTAATGAATTAATAAAAAAACTGAAACTGGCATTTCAGAATCATAAAAAGATAGATTTAGTAGAAAATATTCAATAAGAATAAGGAAGAATAGTATATATTACACTATTTGTCTGAAGAACAAACTAAAAATGAGAACAAATTTACCATAAACCTAAAAATACCCTTCATGACGAAACACTTATTTCTTGAAAATGGGTGTCGATTACACTTAAGAATCTAGCAATTCAAAGTGTGACATTGGCAAATGGTAAATGCAAAGATAAATGAGAAGTAAATGTTCAGGTAGAATTAGACAAAATGTTAATGGAACCAGAATCATCTCACCGAATACAGTTTCAAGTATATGTGACAGAAGCAGAACTGAGATTATTGGAGGATAAGGTCTAATTTCAAATGACCCTATTGGGTTTATTCTGGAATCTATCCTACTTAACTATATTTACATCTACAAAATAACCAAAGTTCTGTTAGTTTTACCATCAGCTTTCACTGTTCAGAGAGTGAAATCATGTTAGAAAAACTATGGTGTTGATACTTACATATTTAATTTTTATAACATTTATCTCATCATCTTTGCCTATATCCATTGCTTAAGAATAATCTAAAGGATTGAGATTAATTTAATATTTATTTGACATAATGTTTCTAGGACAATAACACATGGGCTTTTGTAAGAATTTGTGGCAGCTATCATGATACAAAAATAATATGGCCCTTGTTAAGAAAAATTATCATAAACTTGAAAATTAGACAAGGATGGTGGTGGTGGTGGTGGTGAGTGGCATATTCTTCCAAAATCATACTAGGGTATCTTTTAAGAAGCCTACCTAAGGATTTAATTGTCTAAAAGGATATACCTGTGTCTGATATTACTGTGTACTTTTTTATTATTGTACAGCTATTATAAAGTTACAGGTTAACTTATAAATTTTTATCTACTACCAAAGATAACCACAAAAGTTATGGTTTTATTGCTTTGTAGAATATTAACCAGTCTTTTGTGTAACCTAGAATTATTATTCAAATACTCTTTCCCCCTTTTCTTTCTTTTAACAAAATGCCTATAAGTCTCAAGTAGCCAGTTCCTCAAAACATCCCTTCACTGTATTCTGTTCCTCATTAAAAACCTATTAAAACTTGGTACATATTTGATATACATATATGATAATATAATATATATGATATATATGATATATGATATATATGTGATATATATTATATATGATATATACATATATTATATATATATATATATATTATGTTCCTAACTCTTTAAAGATATTTTGTTCTCCATCAAGCACCTGTGTGAGAATTTTTATAAAAAAACATTTCTCTCATGAATCTGTACAAACCAAGGTTTATATGAATTGCCTTGTGACAGTCAAGCTGGGGTAGAACTTACAACAGATAACAACACTTATTGATAAAGCAAAAGCCTCTTCAGCTTTATTGAAGGACTTCCGTTAAAAATATAATTTAGGCACCAAATATAACAACCTGAAGAAACCTCACTTTGTTTTTGCCAGCATTTTGAGAGGTAAATTAACTCAGGTAAGGTATCATTAACAATGCTAAAAAGGTTTAGCCATGAATTAACATTACAGAGGTCCTTCACCCCACCATTTCTAGAAGTATATCTTTGAATTACATTACAGAATGAGAAGTATATACCTAATGCAAGATATACTGATAAATTATTGCATTTTCATGGTGCCCGTTAAAGCTTTTTAATGTGTCAACTGGCAAGGATGAACTATAGTCCTTGGTTATTCAAACACTACTCTAGATGCTGCTGTGAAAAGCTTTTACAAATATAATTAAAGTCTCTAATCATTTGAATTTAATTTGGGGAAATTATTTTAGGTGAGTTTAGGACGTCCCATATTAGATGCTAGTTTTCAGCTGAGACCTTGGCTCGGATTGTCAGCTAGAACACTTACACCTCATGGCTAGCCTCTCCATGTGGTTAGAGTCCCCTCACAACGTGGTGCATGGATTCCAAGAGGAAGCATGCCAGGAGGAGGTAGGGTTCTGGAGGAAGGAGGGAAGCTGGGAGAAGGAGGGATGTGGGAGAGAGAGAAAAAAGGCATCGAGGAGGAGGAGAGAAGGACAAGGAGAGACAGACAAGACAGCCAGAGACAGACAGAGAGAAGAGAGAGCACACACTAGGTACATCCTATTCAGAAGCAGTCAAAGTTCCAACAAAGTGCAAGAGAAGGTAAAATAGACTCTACATCTTGATTAGGTATAGTAAGGTTCTAGGAGATGTGGGACTGGAAATTAAGTTGTGCCATTTTTGGAAAATATAATATGCCACAATGTTCTTTGGCTATTTTTCTGTGGAATTACTGGTCATTTTATTGATGACTCCTAGAAGTTTTGAATAAATTAGAGAAATTAACTTGATGAATGTGATACTAATTGAGTATGTTTCTGTCAAACAAATGCATTTTTGTTATTACTTTTATGTATCTTTCTCTTTTCTAAGTCCTATCATGGTATGCACATTTTATTGAGTGAAACTGAATTTTTAAATGAAATACTTATAGAGAACATTTTCAATATTAGTGCATACCAACTAAGTAATTTACTACAATTTTCACAGTACCCAAAATACCTCAATTAAACTGATATTTACAAGTTTAAATACATTTTGATGAGTCTTCTAACTAGTAGGTTATAGCTAACCTACTATAGAAACAATAATGAAAATGTTAAATAAAAATCTGACAGAACAATGGGAAAGGTCGGGATTTAGTATTTAAGTTACATTTTTATATCAACAGGCTTAGAATAGTGCAGAGAAATATCATTTTATTTAGTTTTCTTTTATTTTAATGTCACTACATGGTCAAAAGATCAATTCACCATCTAATAGATGTCGCTTCCTCCCAATTTGGGAATATAAATTTAAATATAAAATGGTTTTTAACCAAGTTCTTCAAAAAATATGTAAAAGCTTCCGATAATTTAATATATACACTAGAAGGCATTACTTCAAATAAATGCTGTACAAATTAGCCTGGTTACTCTTCTTTTATCCTTTCATACTTTTATATCAAACAGAATAGAATAGTAACTCAAATCAGAAGAAACAGGTTCTACTTTTGCTCTAACACAGAAAACACATGTTGCCTTAGAAAGTCCTTTTAACCCTGAACTCAGTCAAGTCATCTATTAAATGGGAACATGTAATATCCTTACCTACCTGGCAAGGTTATTGTGAAAATCAATTAAAATTTCATTTACTTCCTGTCATATTAGGCTGGCAAGAGTAAAACATACATGATTGTTATTGTGATTGATTTCAAAGCTCAGAACCCTGTTTAGAATACAGAATAATTGTTTAGTAAATTTTATCTAGTGTTTTTGCTACACTGCTTGACTTCATCTAAAAGCTTAAACCGATTGAGTGAGGAAATAGATGACCCACTACTTCATCAGTGGTCAAGTACTACATACATATGGTATGTGAGAGGAAGAGAGAAAAGGAGAGAAGAAAAAGAAATACAGGGTTCTATGATTGTCTCAGAACATTGCTGTCCTGCTAAGCTCAGGAAAATACACTTTATCGACAACAGCGGGGTCCCTCCCTACTTCTGTCATTTGGGTTTCTAGCCTACCCTGGTCATTTAGTAGTCGTATGACTCTGGAAAAATTACATAAGCCCTGGGTATCAGTTATCTATTGCCACTTAACAAGTTATCTCCATAATCCAGTGGCTTAAAACAACCATAAACAATTATCATCTTACAGAGTTTCTGCAGATCAGGAATTTTGGAAGTAGGGAATGCAGTTAGCATTAATGTAATGGCTAGGTGCAGAGCCAGAGAAGAGAAAGAGCAATTACAGGGATCATTTTATAAATGATAAAAATGTCTAACCAATGTACTGTATACTTGAAATTAATAATAAAAAAAGTCCACCAGATCTGAAATAATCTATAGGCATGATTGGAACTGGAAGACCACTTCAGAGATGGCTTATTTACAAGTTTGAGAAGTTGGTGCTGGCTTTTGGAAGACCTCATTCTTTGCCATATGGAACTCTCCATAGATCTGCTTAAGTGTTCTCAATATGGTGTCTAGTCTCACCCAAAGTGAGTAATCTTTTTATGACTATGACCTAGCCTCAGAAGTCACACACTATTGTTTCCACCGTATTATATCCGTAAGAGATCAACCTGATACAGTGTAGGAGGGGCTTCACAAGGAGGTGAACACAAAAAGGTGAGGATCCTTGGAGGCTGCCATCCATGTCTTCTAAGTCTCTGTACATTTTTGTACAATGCAGATGATGATGACCTCTGCCTCACAGGGTTACTGGGAGGATTAAAGGGGATCATCTATTCAAAGTGCCTATTTTCCAGCACTTGATCATTGAATGTAGATCTCCTCATTCATTCTGTATTCACTCCTTCTAGGTTCTAGCAGTGTGTGTGTGTGTGTGTGTGTGTGTGTGTGTGTGTGTGTGAACCTGGACCCCTTGGCCACCTGATGGAATCTATGTACTATTTCTAGGGGCAATATTTTTAAATAAAAAAGTGTACAATATGTCAGAGAATACAAGTTAAACCAAAATACAGCTATCAGAACATTTTTTAACATATTGTGATATAGTTGCTACTTTATTAAGATTTTAAATAATAAGGCCCAAAAGCAGGTCTAATAACTATTATATTTTGGAAAGAGTGATAAGGCAAATGATATTTTGAGATATTTGCAAAAACTATAATGTGATTAAACAAGTCTGTGTTTTCTATAGGTGACAAAGTCACAAGTACTGCCAATGTTACTGTGGTCTCATGCCTATGTTCATACTTGAAATAAATGCTAAATTCCAGTTAGAGATTATTGTAAATAAAGATATAATTATTTTCCCATCCAAGTTCACAGCCCTTATGAGCACTATCTATGGACCCAATGGAGGGTCACCAGATCCTATAGTAAACTTTTAACTACCCTCATACTTTAAAAGAAGTAAGAAAATGGAGATAGTTCTAATAGTTAATATCTCCTACAAATAATATAATTTTGTTCATATGTAGTGTCTCCCATGGCATTCTCATTTAAAATGATCACCTCCTTGAATTGAACATGTACCTATGTAATGCTTTCATTTAAATGGATTTTAATAAATCTTTAGACGTAGATAAATGGATTTACAGAAGTGGTACATTAAAAGGCCATTTTAAGTTTTGAATTGAAAGGACCTTTAATTTACACCACCAGAAAATATCCATTCCATGGCTCAAAGATCCTTATGGATTATAAAAGAGAAAACGACTAACAGAAAAGGAATTATTCACCACATTATTAAACATGACAAAAAAGCTTCTGAATTGGAGCTTAAAACAGGCTATTTAAGATTCCAGCAATCCCTGGGACTTTGGCAACGAAAATGTTCAAAAGCCTTTTATAGTTGCTGTCAGATTTCTGTAAAGCATTTGAGATTCCTGTGAACTTATTTATATAACAAGCTAAAACCTGAAGCTGACTTAAAAGTCTTTCTATTCTAATTATGTAGAATTGGAAATGCATAGAAATGATGTTCAGTGTTCTCCCAAGAATATTCTCCCGAAATGGTGGCTTCAGAACAAGGTGTTTAGAGCAAGGAATGAGAGTGTAGCTGCTATGGCTTATTATAAGGACTAGTTACAGCAGATACACAAACTATAGTTTGGTAAAGTGGTTTCAAAGAACTGCCACTTAGCAATTCTCTCTGTAGCAGCACATTCTAAATGACTGCTCATATTGTTCCCTTCTGGCCTACTACAGTGGCTTATTTCTAAACCTCTATAGTTTGATGTAATCATGTAGCAAAATAATTTAGGAGATAATGACCCACCAGGATTTCAGCTGTTAAGGTTCTTATCACAATACTGTTCCCAATGTTGTGTGTGACCTCCCAAGCCAACTCTTTAAAGTCTTATGTTTGAGTATTCCAGCTTGACATCTGGTTCTTCTGTCCTCAGAAGATATGACAGAAGACGAGAGTCAGCACTACCCCAAGTTGGAAATATGAGAAGGTATTCCAAAGAAAAACATTAGGATTGATTTCGGGGGCGGGGTGGGAAATACTGCTATTGCAAGCTTCTACAACAGCTCATAATGATCCCACCTTTTGGGATTCACATCCTTATGTAATCTTCCCTCCTTTTGTGTGTGGGCTGGACTTAGTAACTTTTTTTTGACAAACTAAACTCTAAGATTAGTTTGTAAGAAACTCCATCATTCTCATTTTCTCTATCTCTTCTTACTTGCTATATCAGATAAAGCAAGGTGCCCTATGGGGAGCCCTATGTGGCAAGCAACTGAGGCCAGCAGTCCAACAACCCTAGAAGAACTGAATCTTGCCAAGTACTATGTGAGTGAGCTTGAAAGCAGAATATTTCCAATTCTCTCAACAAAATATAGACACCTATATCAGCCATGCAAAACAATTTGTTTTCATCTCATACAGAGCAAGGGAAGGTCTAGAACAGAAAAATGACTGGCTCTTTCTAGCCCAAAGCTTGTACTTCATTCATTACATTATACTGTCTCTCTAAATGAATTCTTTTTCAAATACTGGATTGTGTATTGCTGGCTTGGAAGTTAGAACACAATTCTCCTAGAGACGAAATGATGTGACTGAAAAGAATAGGGCTCTACCGACAGGAGAGAGGGAAGATGCAGTGATGGGGAGAAAGGATGAGGCACTGACAAAGGCTCCTCTACTAATAACTCCTGAGTCTTAGCATTTTGCTCCAGGGAGCTGTTAAGGGGTAGAGGAGTACAGACAAGTATAAGTGCCTGAAGAACCTGAGAAAACCAAGTGGCCTCATTTCATATTTCCTTATTTGGAGTTGGCTTTGAGTTGATCCTAGGATCTTTGAAGATATAATTAATAGAAGATATCGAGATAAAATCATCCAGAATTAAGGGCAAGCCTTAAATTCAATGACTGGGGTTTTTTTGTAAGAGAAATGAGGGAGAATTTTGCAAACAGAGACATGGAAGAGAAGACAGAGACAAAGACTGAAGCTAGGGTATCACAAGCCAAGGAGTACTAGGAGCCACCAGATGCTAAAAGAAGCAAAGGATTCTCCCCTAAAATCTTTAAAAGGAGCGTGACTTTGCTTGCATTTTGATTTTGGCCTCCAGAACTGTTGAGAGAGTAAATTCCTATTGTTTTAAGCCACCATTTTGTGGTATTCGTTATAGCAGCCCTAGGAAACTAATACAAACTCCAAGTAATACTAATGCCCAGCTAGAGATGAAAGCTATTACTTGAAACTGTCCTGTTAGCCTCCCCAGGTCAAGTACTATTTTGGTCAAGTTTGGGACTCAGATGGTAACAACCAGCAGTGAGAACAGCTATAATAATATGCAAAACATTAACTTCACCCTCAAAAGAAAATGTTTAAAAGTCAATGGGTGAAAATTTTTTTTTATGAAGTCACTGTAAAAGATTTAATTAGAAATAACAACTATAAACCAATATGTATATTACACTATAGTTGAAAATCATCTCCAGATTAACATAATGTCAGACACATAGCATATCATCCACAAGTGGGACTGTACCTTTGCCTTCAGGAGTAAAAGATGAGAAATCTGAAACAAAATCAGGTGGTCTTAACCTAACTTGGATATTAGCTGATGGTTAATGTTCTTGAGCTTTTCTTCAAAAACTTTTAAAACTAAACCTTTATAGTAGGTCCTGATCTAAGAAAGCCTTAGAAGACAATGTTAGGGCATATCATATTTCAAAAAGAAAATGATGTGACTACAGCAAAGTAATTCTGTCTATGACTTGATAATTATATATAATTAAATTGCTGACCTCTATAGCCTACATCTAAACAATTATAAATACCAAGTAATGAAGGTAGAAATCAAAGGATGAATAGTGAATAATATTCATAAACATATCAAAAACATCACAAAAAGCTTTCTATGCAGAAAAAAAGTGTGCAAATATTAAAATGCTTTCTCTTACATAGTCATAAAGTGAAATTGAAATGTGCATTTTTTTGTTTTGCTTATTGGCTTTGTTCAAATGGCTATTATTATATTTTGATAGTCAATTAAAACATATTTGCTAACCTAGAAATCTGCTAAAATATATATGTACGATCATGCATAAATATAAACTATTGAACTGAAACATTGAAATATTCTCCATAGCAACCCTAAATCAAACTGATATTTCTTTTTGGTTCCCCTGATGCCAATAGATATAGTACATTAAATCCACAGCTTTCAAAGCATAAAAATGCTTTTGAAAACATAAGTAATCTAGAGATGATGTTCACATACACTCTAACATACATTATACATCTTGGTTTTATAGCTATTATTTCTTTTCCAAGATTAAATTTCTAAGAGAAAATAGCAGTCTAAACATGATAATAGGTCAATAATTGTCAGTGGAAAGAGAAATTTTGATTTCATAGGTTCTGACTATTGGAGTTTTTATGTCCATAGTGATAAATTACTTATGTCTAATTGGTACTTTTCAGAAAAAGCTCAAGTCAAAGACCACAGAATTTCAGAACTCCAAAAGTTGAGGAAGAACACCAGTGGTAACAAAGATGAGAAAAGGATAAAAATTCTAGTCTTTGACTTCAAAGTCACTGATTGGTCTCTAAAGAAGCAAAGCAAGCATATGCTTTATCAACCTTCCTTGACAGCAGACAATGTTTAATAAATGTTTGTTAATTGAGAAAGAGATCAAGAATAGATTTTAAAGTGATCTAACTACATGTTTTCTTTCCAGTACCACAGGTCATAGGAAAAGAGACTACACTATGCCTGCTATTTGGCATCAGAAATGAGATAGTTCCGTGTTTAATGCCATAAAAACTATCCTGAGGAAGTTTAGCTTTCGGCTCCCTTCCCAGAATTCAGGGAAAATCAACAGTGAGCACATGAGAGAGCCCATTCAGATGAAGAGTGATCAGGGATTTAAGAGTTTACAAAATACACTTTAAAACTCAGAAATTGGGCTTTCAAATCACATCAACAAAGTTTTACATGAATTAAGACCTACTGTGGGCTAGGATCCATCACCGTGTGATATAAACCAAAATCTCAACAACAAATAAATACTTCAAAATGTAAAAGCTATACCTCAGGTGGTATCATGGAATTCACTAGAAGTTAAAACTGCTACAAATTGTATTTTTAAAAGCAATCTCAGCGATATGCTCTACCCTAAAACCACCAATTCCCTTTCAACTGATATTCATTATAAATCCTTTTAAACAACTTTCTATGAGCAATGCAGTCATGTCTTCAGAGGCATAAGAGGGAATCAAGAGTAAAGAACTTCAAGGGGGAGAATATGGAGTTTTAGTTTTTGTCATTGCTGAAAAAAATGCTGGTTAAGTTCTATGCATTAAAATAACCCATGCAAAACATGCTTGATGAAATAAGATAAATAACAAAACAGACCCACTCTTGCATGTCTGAATGTACTTTTGAGACCCTGAAATGCATTTAATGCATTGAAACATGAAACATCAAATTCTACAGCTGGAAAGGATCCCTGCAATTAATCATTCCAAAGGAGCCCTCCAGAGGAACTTAAATTCCAGCAAACATAAAGAATGTGACTGTCACAGGTTAGTTGGGAACAGAAGTTGGACCAGAATACATATATAACTTCATTATACCATATTTTTAGTTTCTAAACACTAATAGGCATGAATGCAGAAATGATGACTATAATATATGCTGTGCCTAAAATATAATCACAAAAATAAACCAACAGACTCACTTGTTTACCTCTGTTTTTCACCAAGAACATTCCCATTCTCACAGACTCCTCATGTTACCCTTTTGTAGCCACACCCATTTCCCTCCTTATCTACTTCCAAACCCATCCTTAACCTTAACCAGTGGCAACCACTAATCTTTTCTCCATTTCTATACTTTTGTCATTTTAAGAATGTTACTTAAACAAATTCACACATGTAGCCCTTTGAAATTGGCTTTTAACTTAGCATAACTCTCTAGAGACTCATGCAAGTTATTGTTTGTATCAATAGTTCATTTGTTTTAATACTGAGTAATCTCCATGATGTGACACCAAATTTCATTTAACCATCTGCCTGAACATCTATGTTCCTTTTTTTTTTTTGCTTTCAATTTTTGACTATTATGAATAAAGCTGCTCTGAACATTCATGTGTAGATTTTTGTGTAGATCTAAGTTTTAATTTATCAGGGGGTAAAATGCCCACAAGTACAAATACTTGGTTGAGAGGTACTTATATAATTATTTTTTAAGAAACTACTAAACTGTTTATTACAGTGACTGTGCCATGTCACATTCTCATCAGCAAGGGTACAAAATGTAATTAATTTAACAGAGGAAGGACATAGTTTTCAACTAATGGTGCTAGAGCAATAGGACATCCATAGACAAAAAGAAAAAAAAAAGACCTAAACCTTACAGCTTGTACAAAAATTAACTGAAAATGAATGTCACCTATTTTCTCCATATTCTTGCCAGTATTTAATGTTGCTACAATTTTTTTATTTTAGTCATTCTGATAGGTATATATATTTCAGTGTGGTTTAAATTTTCATTTTCCTCATAGCTAATGGTGTAGAACATCTTTTTATATGATTATTTGATTAAATGCCTGTTTATATCTTTTGTCCATTTTCTAATTGGATTGTTATTTTTTTCCTGTTGAGTTTTGAGAGTTCGTTATAAATTCTGGGTACTAGTTCTTTGCTGGAAATGTAATTTGCAAATATTTTCTCACAGTTTGTAACCCATCTTTTCAGTCTTTTAACAGGGTGTATCATAGAGCAAAAGTTTTCAATTTTAATCAAGTCCAATTTATCAGGTTTTCCTTTCACAACTCATACTTTTGGTATCAAGTTTAAAAACTCTTTGCCTAGACATAGATCCCCAAAATCTCTATTTTTTTCTAAAAGATTTATAGTGTTACATTTAAGTCCAAAATGATGGTATTTGGTGTCAATTTTTGTTGAATGAGTGAGATGTAGGGTCAAGATTTTAATTTTTTATTTTGGCCTATACATAGCCAATTGCTCCAGGATCATTTGTTGTAAAAGCTAACCTTACTCTACTAAATTGCTTTTGCAACTGATGTTTTACAAACATCAGTTGGTCATAGTTGCACAGGTCTATTTCTGGAATTTCTATTCTGTTGTATTGATCTGTGTGTTACATTTCTGTTAATGACACCAGACATAATTTCTGTTAGTCTTAAAAAATTAGATAGACTGTCCCCTACCATTTTCTTCTTCTTAATAAAAATTGTTTTAGCTATTCTAGTTCCTTTGACTTTACATATAAATTTTAGAATAATCTTGTCTATATCTACAAAATAATTTTATTTGGCTTTTGATAGTAATTATATTTAGCTTGTAAATCAATTTGGGGAGAAATAACATCTTTACTATGATGAGTTTTCTAATCTATGAAAACAGTATGTCTCTATTTATCTAGACCTTTGATTTCTTTCATCAACATTTTGAAGTTTTCAGCATATAAACTCTGTACATGTTTTGATAGATTTACATCTAAGCATTTTATTTTTTGAGTGCTTAATAATGGTATTGTATTTCTGATTTGGTGTCCACATGTCATTGCCAGAATAAAGAAATATAATTGATTTGTATATGCTGATCTTATATCCTGCAGCATTGCTAATTCATCTATTTTAATTTTTTAAATTTTTTAATTCACTAAGTATTTTTTATTCTTAGTCATTATTTTTATTTTTCTAAATTTATTTATTTACATTAGTTTCAAGTATACAGTACATTGGTTAGACATCTATACAGTTCATAAAATGATCCCAATTGCTCCATTCCTCCCCTGGTCCTCCCCTAGCCATCACATTAATGCTAGCTTCTTTCCCTCTGCCGTGTTCCCCTTCCCTGTGACCAACTATCAACTACTAATTTGTACTTCTTTAAACCTTCACCCCCTTCTCCCAGACCCCTAACACTCTGCCCGTCAGTCCATCACCAGATTGTCCTCTATATTTGTGAGTTTATTTTTTATTAGTTTGTTCTTTTTGTTCCTTAGATACTGCATATAAGTGAAACCATATGGTATTTACCTTTCTCTGTCTGATTTATTTCACTCCACATAATAACCTCTAGGTCCATCCATGTCGTTGCAAATGGTAGGATTTCAGTTTTTTAATGGCTGAGTAATATTCTATTGAATATATGAACTATAATTTATTTATCCAATCTATTGATGGGTATTTAGGTTGCTTCTATATCTTGGCTATTATAAATTATGTTGCTATGAAAATTGGAGTGCATAGATCTTTACGAATTATTGTTTTCGTTTTCTTTGGATAAATACCCAGAAGTGCAATTGCAGGGTCAAAAGGTATATCAATTTTTAATTTATTGAGAAACCTCCATACTGTTTTCCATAGCAGCTGCACCAATTTGCAATCCCATCAACAATGTTTGAGGGTTTCCTTTTCTCAGCATCTTCACCAACACTTGCTATTTTTGATTTATTGATGATAGCCATTCTGACAGGTGTGAGGTGATATCTTTTTGGGGTTTTAATTTGCATTTCTCTGATGGTCAGTGACCTTGAGCATCTTTTCATATGTCTGTTAGTCATCTGTATTTCCTCTTTGGAGAAGTATCTGTTCAGGTATTCTGCCCATTTTTTAATTGGATTGTTTACTTTTTTGTTGTTGAGTTGTATAAGATCTTTATAAATTTTGTATATTAACCACTTATCAGATGTATCATTAGCAAATAACTTCTCCCAAACAGTCAGTTGTCTTTTTGTTTCATTGATGGTTTCCTTTGCTGTACAAAAACTTTTTAGTTTGGTGTAATCCCATTTGTTTATTTTTTCTTTTGTTTCCCTTGCCCAGATTCATATATCTTTAGAAAAAAAATTCAGATTCCCTAGGGCTTTCTATGTAGACAATCAAATCATCTGCAAATAGGGAAAATTTTACTTCTTCCTTTATAATCTGTATTTTTATTTCCTTTTCTTCCCTTATTATGCTGGTTAGATCCTCCAATAATATGAAGAGCAAAGAAGAGAGTGGACATTTTTGTCTTATTCTCAGTTTTAGGAAGAAACCATTCAGTCTTTTACCATTAAGTATGAATGTACCCATAGTATTTTTTGTATATGTTTTTCAACACGTTAAAAAAGTTCCCCTCTTTTTCTAATTTTCTGAGGGTTTTTATCATGAATGAATTATGAAAATATTCACATGCTTTTTTTGCAGGAATTGATATGATCATGTAATTTTTCTTCCTTAGCCTGTTAATATGATCCATTACATTATTGAACTTTCAAATAACCCTATTTGGTCATTATATATAGTTATATATACTATTAAATTATAGTTGCTAACATTTGATTTAAAATCTTTACATTTACACTTTTGTGGAATATCAGTCTGCAGTTATCTTTATTTCTCTATTGTTTTGGTATTGGGGAATACTAGACTTCATAAAATCAATTAATAAATGAATAGCTTTCCTTCATCTGAGACCATTTTGACTGTCCCTGCATTTCTGCAGATTATTTTCACCAGATACATAATTCTGGGTTAATAAATTATCTTCTTTCAGCACTTACAAAACATGGTGCCACTTCTCCTAGACGGGGATAAGTCAGCCTTGTTACTGCTTGTGCAAGTCCTGATATTCCATCAGGTCTCCTCTAGTACAACTATTTTGGAAAGAAAAGGTACACTTCTTTACTGCTGGGGTAGAAATTCAGGCTCTGGTGGTGGACTGGAATTATTACCACCCAGGAGATAATGAAAGTCCTAGCTCCCTACTTGGCTTCATTGGAGCCCAGAGCAGGTAAAGTCTAGGGTCCCACACTTGGCTTATGCTGCTGTAAATGAGGATAAGATCACAGTTTGGTTTATGGTGGTGGTGGTGTTTGTCAGTTTGTGGTGTTTGGTAGAATAAATGTTATCTAAAAGTTTACTGTATTGCTAGACTGTCTCTTTCCTAATTATCTGACTAGAGAGAATGAGCTTTTGTTATGACATTTTTGTCTGGGCCTTTGGCTTTAAGGATTGCTCGCTTCTTTAGTTGTAGGCCTGAAATGTCTGAGGCAAAAGTAAAATCTAGAAAACGCACTACAGTATTGTTTTCTGTCTGATTTCTCACTACCTTTCAGAATCTTTATTTTAATATTTATCTTATATTTAATACCCAGGATTTTTTGTTGTACATAATGAGAAGAAAGACAAGCATATTCCATCTTCCCAGAAGTGGAAAGCCCTTTACCTTTGTTTTTAAATAAATGTTTTTCTCTTCACTGTTACCTTACCAGATCCTATTATGTAAGAGGATTTAAGAGAAAGGAGAGTAATAACAGAAATAACAAGAGGATTTTAGTTTACTCTAGAAGAAACAAAGAAAGAAATAGAGATGGGGAGAATTATAGTCAAAAGACTCAAGTTCTAATGGAAGGATTGTCAGTTAATAGACTTGTGACCCTGTCTGTCACTTAAACATCTAGTCAATCTCATTTTTTTTTCTGCAAAATGGAGATGATATTGGCCTACAAGCCCTTCCACAGTTGCTGTCAGTACAAGATGACATAGGGTATAGAATGATATTTAGTCAATTTTCAGTCAATTTATAAATAAAAAGCACATTTTTTTCCTACTGATGATGAACTCACTGCCCACTGTCCACCCTTCTTGAATAAGCCCAGTCTTTTCCGTTTTTTTTTTTTCTTATTTTTCGGCATTGATCCAGCCACTGTTGATCCACTAGTGCAAGTCAGAAACATGAGGCATTTGGGATATCTCTGACTCTCCCATCCTATACCAGTTTAATAAGAATATCAGAGTCCTGCTGTTGTGCTTCTGGATAGCACTCAGATCTTTCCATTTCACTCCCTTGGCCCCTAGATACAGCCCTCATTCTCTCTAACCTCTATTATAACAGTCACTGTACTGATTTCCCTGGTTCCAACCTCTTCTCTAAATAGCAACCAGAATCACCTATCCAGTACCTAAATCAGATCTCCCAAATGCATTCTAGAATCTCTAGGGTTCCTTAGATCCCTGGATCTCATTCAGGCTTGCCCTCTCTCGAGAATTTAGTTTGTTCATTTACTCAAAACACTGAAATTATTTTCCATTAAATACATATTCTAAAATAAAAATCTAATCTAAAAGCATTATTCGAATTCTTTAATTTCTTTATGATTAACAAAATAAAACATTAGTGTTTTAAAAAAGTAACTGTGAAATAAGGCATTAGAATTGCTTTATAAGATGAAAAATTAGAAGTGTACAGGAGAGCTATTATGTTTTACCAGGAGCATCTTACATATGTACTAAAGAATGGAAATATCAATTATAACCTACAAACCTTCACTATGACTCACAAAACAGATAAACCACACCTGACCTAGACACGATTACAGACTAACCTTAAACTATTTTATCACTAGCTCACTCAAAGCCATGAGTTATCCTCATAGACTTATAAACTCTGACTGTTCTAAAAGCTGCCTAGTTGATATATCCTGACCTACCACTTCAAAGGGCATCCCATGACTAATTCCAGCCCCCAAAACCTTCTATAGCATCCTTCATTAATTCTTTCTTTTTGGACACTCCACAGTTTTTCTGGTATGTGCTCACCCTTGCTGTAGCAGGCCAATCATTCTACCTTGAAATTCAGGTATGTTTCTGATGATCTTTAATAACTGGGCTTTAGCAAAATAAAAACTTAGGAAAAGGTATAAAGAATTCACACCTAACTTTGAACAGTTGCTACCAATTCTGAGAAGAGAGGGCCGAGCGGGAAAGTGCGGGATGAGAGGGAGTATAGATTACTCTTTGTTTTTTTGTAGTACCTGAATTTTTAATAATGAAAATGCACTCATGTATTATCTCTGTGGTTTCATAAACTTACATTAAATGCTAAATATAGAGACTGTCAATTAAAAACTATATATAATACTATAAAAGAAAAAAAATGCTTGCTCTCAGGAGATAATTAAATACCTACCTTGAGTACATGTATTTAAACTGCTTACAATTCAATGTCAAACTGATATTTTTTGCATCTATTTTAATTGCCTTTTAAAAGAAGTAGCAGGAGGTTCCAATTAGGAATTAACTACAGGGCACTTTAAATCAATATGCTGTGGAAAATAAATGATGCTATTCTTGTGTTTTACTTTTTGAAGATACTAGTCATTCCCTTTTCTTTAATCACTAAGAGTTCAAGGAAAGCTTAGAATTTATTGAGAGAGACAAGAAAAATGGCTTCTGACTAAATGTGGCTTCAGTGTGGAGTATTCTTCATCTGCTCTCTAGCACTGTGCCTTGAACTAAATAGCTACTTAAAAAGAAAACAAAACAACAAATTTTGTTGATTAGGACTGGTATGAGCAACCATACTACAGAAGAATTCTGAAATGCAATTTTCTATTTCAAAAGGTTTTCTTCACTGTTCTCTAATCTTCCAAGAATATTTTACTGATGTGTAACTCATATCCTGACTCGAGAAAATTCTGAGGCTATGCACTTTCATCAAAGTTAATTGGGAGAAAGTATCACCCACCAGAAAATTCTATCTAAGTGAAAACTAAACTGAACCAGTCAGGCTCAAATGGGGCTGATCTCAATTTCTCATCAAGTAGTTTAAGGTATCATAGACGAGATTGCCTTGAGGTAGAAAAGGCTTTGATGCCATCAGTTTTACACCAGAATCAAGAAACAATTTCCAACTTTTATTGCAAGTTTTGTTAATAAGTTTCTCTTCTTTTGGTCACAGCTATAAAAATCTTCTAATATTTTTATTTCATGACAATAAAGCTAGGGAGGACTTATATTTTAGGCAAATTAGAGATAGGTTTTTAAAATACTATCATCAAGATTGGTAATTGGCATGACTGGAAATCACTCTCTCCCAAATCAAACAGAGCCTGATGCTAAATTCAGATCATTATATCAGCTAACTCCCAGCCTACTCTGAATTCTACATTAATGCCCAGACAAGAATAGGAGGCAGGAGTGTCCAGTACTTGGCATTTCTTAGAGGATCACAAATTAACCATCAGGTACACTGGTTGATCTTGCATTGGAAACACATACCAACACCATGGTAAATTTCCATCTGATGTAATGGGAATTCTTGTATGATCACATTGTTTATCTTCATTTTGATTACTACCAACTGTGACTAGCACCTTGGCTCCTTTACCCTTTACTTCTTCACTTAAGCAAACATGTTCAGAGCAGACTTGATATATCATAATTATAAATACTGCAAGTGTCCCTATGAAAAGCAGAAGTTGACATTGTCACGGCTCTTTTCAATGTCTGTGAACACTCTAGCACAATTAAATGTTAAGTATTTCAGTAAAGGGGTCATTTGGGCCAGCCTCTATTTTGGCAGATGAACTACAATTACTGCCTTTACTTTTAACAGACCTGTGTCAGCAGGATTCCAGCAGACAAGGTGTCTATAACATTGGAACAAATTACCAGCATCTTAGGTACCAAAGTTTATGCTTTCACAGTGCTCACCAGATGCCGGGAATTATTCCATGAGCTTAACACATATCAATGTGTTTATACCTTTCAACAGTTTTGAGGGATCATTGCCACTTTTATTGCCATTTTACAGATGAGACAACTAATGTGTGAGTTCACAGGCTAACAAAAAGCACTGCTTTTATCATCAAACTAGAATTTCCAGATAAAACATAGGGTAAGTAGTCAAATCTCAGATAAAGAACAAAAGACTTCTAGTAAAAGTATCTCATTTTCATACTAAAAAAAAAATCTTCACTGTTTATCTGAAATTCAAATTTGACTGGCTCCCTAACTTTTATTTGTGAAATATTTTCAACTTTATTAAGTAAGCAGGCTAAGCTGATTGTACATGTCTATATCAAGGAAAGTTAAAGGGATATGGGGGAAAAAAACCTCTGAATCTAGTTTATTATAAAAATAAAATGCAAGAAATATATACATTTCAGTACAAAAAAGAAAAAAAAAAACCCTGCCTTTTATTTCATACTACACAGCCTGTGGCCTTTGAGCGGGATCCAGATGATATAACAATCTGCCAATTGTCACATTTTATATCTAAATTGATGAAAATTCTACCTGTGAATCTCTAAGGCATTCACTTTGTTCAAATTGGAGAATGGCGTTTGTAAGAAAACATAGAATATTCTGTTCTTCTTCTTATTATTTTTATTATTATTATTATTATCATTACTTTTACGACATGAAGCCTGTTAAAACAGCAACATGAATATTCTAACTCAGGCATAGACAAAAGGACATAGTATGCAGAACACACTGCTCTCACTGTGTATTCTCAAAAAAGTCATTGTCAGTCCTATTCAGTAAAGTAGATCAAAAACAGTGCTCACCATGGCAGGAGCACATGCTGAGTTTAACGTACTATGGACAAATAATGAAATTGGTATAGAGAGAGACAAATGAAATTTTCATATCTAAGGAACCTTGGAATAAAGTGCTTCCAGAGACTCTTAATAACATCATTTGAAACTCTTGGTCTCTCTTCCAGTTTCTTTTTCACATAGGGCCATGAGTTACTGCCAATGAGCTAATATTTACTCTCAGCCCAAGCACAGTATGCTTCCAACCATCATTTGTCAAGAGCTTCAAAACAATGTGTTTATCTTTCGGCTGTTATGAATATTAATAAATTAAGATCTTTAAACCGTCTAGAAAGAAGAAAAAACTGCTAAGTGCTTGGGTGTAGATGATGTATTTACGTACATTAGAGAAGTACTATTTACAGTAATTAATGGTGCTTTTACATCTCAAAATGCATTGCAATTGACTGTCTATTTGTTTTAGAGATGTCTGCAGTCATAAAATAAATCTTATGCTGAATGGATACTCAGTAATTTTTAATAATTTTAAACTGAGATGTGCTATTTAATGTTTTGACAATAACACAGTTTTTTAGATTTATATTTTTTATTGAACTTTATTAAAGTAATGAGACTGCATTGCTTACATTCTACCTTAATTCAGAATGTTTATAAAGGTCACAAAGGCTAATTTAAAAAGCCGTATTTTGGAAAAAAGCAAATTCAGTCAGTTAATGACTATACAATTAAAACATAATTCCACAACTTTGTAAAGGAACTAAAATTTAGTAATTTGGTATGTCTTCGAGAGGATTTACAATTTAAAAATTTAGAACATATCACTGTTATGAAACAGAAAAGACATACATGAGAGAAGAATTTTGCTAACTCCAATTCTCTTCTTGATTTAGTCTAACTTTTGATTATAACTAGAGAGAATAACACTTGGCAAAGTATAGTGAAGAATATTTACATCAACCTATCTGCCAAAAGGAGTTAAACTTACAAAACATATCTCCCCACAAGTCAATACATTCTGTAAGATTTCATTGGTGACTTAAGGCCCATTTTACTTAAGAAAACTAAGAATAAAATAGAAAATATATTTATTTTAATGGTAACAAAGCTGTGTGGAATAGAAATTCAAGCTAAAATACTTAACCCAGTCAGCAGCCTTCTCAAGAAGAATAGAAATATTAAAAGCCAATTTGGGGAAATCCTAGCAAGAGTTACTAAGATGTCATTTGCATTCCTCTTAAATGTCTCTGGACTGAGAGTTTCCTCGTTGCCTTTTTCTTTCAGTCTACTTTATTTCCACTAGGAGCAACTGTTCAAATCTTTGATAATAGATCTTCATAACAATTTCTCATAACAATACATGTGAAAAATTAAATTGAGTTTCTTGGTACTATTTACAGCATAGTGAGAGAATTTATAAAGCAGTAATTCTAAATATAAAACAAACAAATGTTACATGATTTTACAAATATAAGGAAATATGTAGGTGGAGTACTAAATGTACTTGGCATATTTAAATATATACTTGGTGCTTGTCAGCTCCCAAAGTGTTCAGACATATTGTTTGTGTTATCGATAACAAGAACATCATGAAGAATTGATCAAAAGAGTGTTTTTGCTTCATCCTAATCACAATAAGAATTACATGCTAATTTATTTTGTAATTTGGCAAAATCTGACATGAATTCTGGGAAGGCAAAGCTAGTCAAGTTTATTTGTTCTTAAAAAATTATAAGTCAAGAAACCATGTTCCTTTTTTTGACATAAATACTTCCTTCTACTCTACCCAACAAAAAGGAGGGCATGAAGAGAAATAATTGATATACATGAGTAACTAAATGCAGACAGGCTGACTTAGATAAGGACCACATCTCAGAGATAAGGAGCCGGTGTACAACTGTGTCTCCAGTAAAGTAATTATTTAAAAAAATTCTAACATTTATAAAGAAGTCATATAAAAAAATCAGTAAATTCACCAGCCATACACTATTTTGTTATTTGACCTTTGACTTCTGTTGTTCAGTGTACCCTATACCAAAAGAAAAGATTTATAGGACTCTCTCCAATATTACGACTGCTTAAAGCAAGACAGTGAAATAATATCAATATAACAATATCTAAACATTTAAAATCCATTTTTACTAATAAAGGGAATATGAGTTCCAGAAGAATTAAATGCCATGCTTGGATTTTTGCCACTGAGAAAAATCTACTCTAGCATGTGTTGTATGACACTGATATTTACTTTGAGTTTGTTTTTTTAAATGACAACTGCTATAAGTATCATGGATTTATACATTCTTAAAGTCTTGCAGGGTATAAATAGTAGGGCTAAATATCTTTACGAGCCACATTACACTGTTATTTTGTTCTCAAGGAAAAGAGGTACTTTTTCAAGTACTATACTACTGATCTATTCCTGGGGTCAGCTGAAGCTGTCATGATCTTGGGATAAGATTGTGACAGAGAGCTGGTCCCCTGCCATGGTGATTCCTGAAGCTCATATGCTAGATGTGGCCAGAGTCTTAGGGCAACCAGGGCCAATCAAAGTAGAGAAGGTGGGGGCACTGCTATTTGCAAGACACATGCAGGTTCAACGCATGCAGGTGGTACATGATTGTGATGATCATTACGAATGATGACAACAGCTGCCAACATGAACTGAGAAAGTGCTATGTGGTGCACAATATGTACAGTATTTTAACGTGTCACCTCACTGTATCCTCGCAACACCCTAGTGAATTTAAAACTATTAGCAACACTACGTCACAGGTGAAAAAATAAAAGTACAGCAGTTACTTTGCCCAAGGTCACTGGAAGTTAAACTTAAATCCTGTGTTTACTGAGCTCACTTTGTTTATGCCACAGTGCAAGCTGTGTAAGGAGTCAGACTTGAGTCAATCCCAACTCCATCTCTTACTATAACCTTGAACAAGTTATTTAACTTCACAAATCCTCAGTTTATTCATTTGTAATGATGCCTACCTTATAGGCATCAGAAAAAGCATTTGTAAATTGGAAGTAACCCAATGAAATTACTGTATTCCTTTAGTGTAGTGTTCCCACTTCTGGGCCTAATGTTTTGTTTATAGGGATATTTTTAACTCTTATGGAAGATAGTGACTTGGGAAAGTTCTTTAAAACCAGAAAGACATTCTCTTCTGTATATAACCAACAATCTATCAAATTACATAATTAACTATGTATATACGCATAAACATATATACATACATACATATATGTTTATGTGTGTATGTGTATGTATATGTGTGTGCATATATAGTCAAATAATCATCTTTGAACTGATTTTAACATCTTACTAGGTCTGTCATCAATTAATGAGCTGAATAAGATCTTGAACCTTGTTATTTCATATTTGCACAAGAGCCATGAATTTGCCTTTCTGCAAATTGTTTATTTTAGCTACTGAATTGTTTCAAGAATTAAGTGAAAAGTTCATATATAATGTTCAGTATAAGGCATGTCACATCACATATGATTCAACAAATGTCATCTATTATACCACTGCTGTGATCATCTCAATAAATATTATCACCACTATCACACCATTTAAAATGTTTAATGTTAGAAATGGTTGTTTCTGTTTACTCATATTCAAATATTAACAGGGAAGAATTAATCACTAGGTCTGTGAATAGTTCCCAAATGCCACAACGTTACAGCTTAAGCTACTTTAGAATCTGGTCTTGAGAATGGTTATCTAGCAAATCACATATTCAGTACAGAAATGGCATTTTTCAGGGATCCACTTTCTATGCACAGAAGGTTGTGCCTCAGCCAGGCTGCCATCACCTCTGTTAAACAGGATTCATTAGAGTGATAATTGACAGTTGTTTCCCCTTCTAAGTGATTGCTCTGTAGTTCCATTATGTCTGTCAAGGACATGCTAGTAATTAATTACTGATAAACTAAACACCAATTTTGCTTGCAGTGGAAGGTTTGGATCCATTTATCTCGGGAATAGGGTAAGGTGGCAGGGAGAGGAGGAAGTCCACCTCACCAGGTGCATGAAATGCACTATAAGCAGTTTTACAGGGATGAATGAGGAGGGAAAGAGCCTCTGGGAGGAAGAAACCTCCGCTTGCACTTTTAAGGCTCCTGATGTATTTAAAAACAAATTAGAAAGAAATCTCAAATCAATGATCCAAAAAGTATGTTCTAGTTTCTAAACATACTTTGAATTTAAAAAAAAAGCAGAATAATTAAGATAGTCATAAGATAATGACAACTAATTTTTTAGAAAATTCAAATTGCATGTAAGGTGAGTGGTCAGGTGGTATGATAGAAGGCTTTTTGCATCTCTGCTAGAATATTTCTGTAACTCTCCTTTTTCGGAAATAATATCTAAGTCTAAACTGAGGAGTTTTCTTGTGAATGTGCAGCCTGAAGTCCAAAGATTGCACCCTCTCCCCTCATTCCTCAGACTCAGACTAATTTTTAAGTAAATCAGATTATCTCATTTTTCATCTGATATCTTAAGCCTCAGTGGCTGATCTCTTTTCTTCTTGTTTGTTTGTTTGTTCATTCACTGTAGAGCCAAAGGGGGCTCTTTCTGCTATGACACATATCTCCTCTGCTCTCCAATTCTTCTATAAGCTCAAGTTGTCCCCACAGCCTCAGTGGTCATTTGGTTCCCCAGATTCCTGCAACACATGACTTATTAAAGTTTTTTGAATGTTCTTAATCACACAAGCTTTCAGTAGGTTTCACATTCAGATGTATTACCTTATTATTAAACTTCAATTCCTTGAAGACAAAGATACATATTCAAAGGATAATTAACAATTACAGAGTGTCACTGCTCTGAAAGCCAATCATGTGGACAGTTGGCAGAGCAGACAAGTAAGCAAGAGCCACCTTTATTTACCCCTTAGCACTCTCCCACCACAGGAAAGGGAGATCATAGCTTTAAATTTTTTTAAAGGTCCTCTGTGGATTTTTGGTTTCAGTAGAATCTGAAACCTATAATTTAAAGTCTCTGGATTTCCTGGTGTGGTCAAACAAACATCTGTTGATATGAGTTCCTCTTCTATAGTGTTTTTCAAAAGAAGATCCCAGACTATTCTTAGAAGATCATAAGAGAGGACCGCTCTCTCAGAGAGATTAGTGCTGAAACATGTGAAGTTTTTGTCATCTAGAGCAAGAAGCCAACAAGAACTAGGTAGAGGTCAAGGTCAGCCACGGACCAAGTGACGGAAACAAAAAGAAGCAAAGGAGCCCACTAATTGATAATATGTTCAGGCACTGGGCTAGGTGTAGGTAGTGACAAAGGAACAGACCAAAATGCCTGAGGGATAAGGGCAGAGGCAGGTGGTAGACACTCCAGACCGAGACCTGTCAGCTGCTGAGGATCAACCTAACTTGGCTTTCAATATGCACAACACACAAGGGAAAAGTATTCCAGACATTCTGGAAATTCACAGGACGAGATCAGAGGAGAGAAAGGAAACAAAGGGCTCATTTTTAAACTTTTAATTAGAATTAATTTTAAATTTATCTACAAGTTCCAAGAACTACAATAGTACCAAGAGCACCTGTGTAAACCCCCAGATTCATCTATTGTTAATATTTCCCCCATCTGCTTATCATTTGCATTCTCTCTCCCTATATTCACACCATTTCTTGCCATTATTTTGAAAATAAGTTGCATTCAGAGTGTATTTAACAATAAGGATATTCTCTCTTAGCACCAGAGTACAGTAACCAATAACACTGGTACACTATTTTATCTAATCTACCATCTTCTCTTTCCCAATGTTGTCAATTAACCCAATGATGTCCCTTATGGCAATTTCCCCTTCCAGTATAGGATCTTATCTAGTGTTCATATATCTTTAGTTTCCTCTGATCTCAAGCATTTCCTTATTTGTCTTTGATTTTTTTGTTGTTGTTTTGTTTCACAATACATCCCCATTCATCCCCCACCACCACCACAACCACTCCCACACACAGTTTTCTTAAATAGAACTATTTCTTATTTGGAGTTTGTTTCTCTGATGTGTCCCGAAGACTAGAGTCATGTTATATACTCCTGCCCAAATAAACACGTTGCTTATGTTGTATCTTTCTCAGGACACCACATCGGGAGGTACACAATGCCCCACATTTCAATTCTGATTACTGGTCAAGATGTTGTCGGGTTTCTCCACTGCATCGTTATTATTTTTCTTCTACAACAGAAAACTGCTTAATATTCTGATTGTGTATTAGACAGGAAAAGGATTTAGTTCATTATGTTTTCGTTACATACTGACAAAGTATGCACACTTTAAAAAGCTTAGTGTGTTTTGTTTGTTTTAAATAATGACAAGTGTTTAGGATGCACACATAATTGTTCACTTTCCTGGTGTCTACCACTTTGGGCTGTAAGCTTTTATTACGTAAAAGCTGTAGTTTGTGAGCCTCTTTTTGTATGTGCTCCTGCAGGCCCTCTTAATAAAACAACAGGTACACTAACCGATAAACATGACCTTTCTTAAATGTGGTCTAGGGGTGGATTTTCACATTTCAAAGAACATTTCAGACTATTCAAGCTGAGAGAATTTGACATCAATTGGTCCAACCCACGTTTTTAATGTTGAGAAAATAAAGCCTAGGGAGGAAAAAATGACTTCCCCAAGGTCACATAACACAATAGTTTTTTTTTTTTTTAAAATGTGAGGGTCCATAGCTGGCATGTTTTAAATTGAAATGCAATTTTTTAAAAATCTGAGTGCTTAACATATAGCATGGCTAAATATTATTTAGTGAAATTTTTGTTTTAATTATATATGTTTATGAGTATGTATGCTCCTCTCTGTTGGGAAATGATATAAAATGTATTTCTTACTGAAGGTTATGGTTAAAAACCTTTTTAAAAAGTCTGTGAGAAACTAGGTTTCCCAAAGGAAAAACCAGTAGTCATTCTACTAAAGTGCTTCTTAAAATTTAGTGTGAAAACTAAGGTTGAAATGTTTCTTATACAACAGGTCTGAAATGGGATCTGAGGTTCCACATTTGAAATAGGATTGTAGGTGACACCTAAGCCAGTGGGTGCTGGCTGGTGGACTCAGAGAAGCATAATGAAAACACTATATCCCTGAGGACCTTGTTCATTGTGAAGGATATCTACATGAACTAGGTATCAGATATATTTCTTTAATTTGCTAACAATATGAATATATAAACTAAATCTTGCAAATGTTTAAATTATCAAAAAAAAGCTTCCAAAGAAAAATAGCCTAATTGTGCTAACTGTGACAGTCCCAAAAACATTGGGATTTTCTGGTATTCATGATATGCCACACATAAGACCCATTGCATCAGTAATCTTGAAGGTTGAGACAAATTACAGATGAGAAAATAGATTCAAACATTTTCTTTTGCCCAAGGTCATATTGCTTGAGACTGGAGGGACACAGATTAGAATTCAGCCAATTCCATCATACTTACTGACTCACAGATCTATTATTCACATACATACACGCATGCTTTCGACATTACATTTATATAAGCTCATATACAGATATGTACATTAGCACCTTCCTTGACTTTAATTTTTATAAACAGTGTACGATATTCAGGAGTTAGGAATCAGTGAGAAGATACTACTGTGTCAAAATCAAACTCTCTAAAATTATGTGCTTTCTGAAGTGGCTCAAGCAACATTTTTATCAATTAAATGAAAGGAATCTCAAATGTATAGACACAGACAATATTATAGTGGTTGCCAGAGAAAAAGTGGGAGAGGAAGAGGTAGAAAACAATAAAAGGTCAAATATATGGTGACAAAAGGAGATTTGACTTTAGGCAGTGAACATACAATGCAATATGCAGATGATGTGTTACAGAATTGTACTCTTGAAACCTAGATAATTTTATTAACCAATGTCATTCAAATAAACTTAATAAAAAAGTGATCTCTTAAAACAGTCACATTAGTAGATTAGGGAGGCTGAGTTAGATGGCTGGTGGGAAAGAGAGTGAGCAGTGAATGACAAACACTACAAACAAGATTCTATCATCTATAACTCAGACTTCACATGGTATATTTAGTTGAAACTCTGGCACTTTATACAAATAGGTTGTCATGTAAAATGCAAACAACTCTTTTTTGACAAAGTGATACTGCTGTAGGGCTGGGCTGACTGCTTTATACACTGCAAATCTCTTTAAGTGACAAATGAAAGCAGAGTCTTGAAATTATGGTGATGTAGAATTACTGCATAAATCCTTCCTGGTTCTCAGGGGGAGCAAAAAGATAGCTTTTTGCAATTAATTAAAAAAAAAATCTGAGAGGAGGAAGTTTGATCTTTCTAATCTCAACTCTGTGAAATTTATTCTGAAGTTACTGGCACGAAATTGAGATATGGCCCCAAAATTTCTTTAAACAAGATGCAGTGTTATTTACAGATCTGGTCAAAGTGCTGCTCTTAACCCAGACTATGCCAGGTACCACTATGCCAGGTGCAAGTGTAGTAATTATCTCCACTAGTGACTTGTGGTGCGCCAACACAGAATTTGGTATGTTTGATAATGCAGCTTTTTGTGTGTATATGCACTGCTTTCCCAAGCTGTCTACCTCAGTGGCATGTTCGAACGAAGCCAGATAGTTTAAAAGGCTCTGCTTTCACACCAGCTTTATTTAGCTTGAATAAACATTTCTAATCTATCTCACATAAAACCTCGCTGCATAAATGTTGTTGGCCCACTCCCATCTCTTAAAGATTTTTACAAGGAGTCATGTTGGGTAACATCTTTCTGATAGTTGATTAATAAGATATACAGAATTTCTTTTTTAGAAATCATACTTTGACTATAAGAGAGCAAATTCATTATCCATAAATCAAAAGGAGCCAAAGATTTCAGTTATACCAGAAGCCTTATCTGACTTCAGTCTGACAGGTAACTCTAGGCCGTAAATGATTAAATAAAAGTCTAAGTTCACACAAGCATGGAAGAAATAAAACTCAAAGACAAGAAACTTCAAATAAAATTTAAATAAAGTCAGAATTTTCAACCTCAAAAAGAAATGGAGAGATATATCATCTGATGGAAACTGTGATTTCAAATGGGTATTTCTTTTGTTGTTTGTTTTTTTCAAAACCAGGTTCAAATTTTACAATACTCTTCAATTGAGAAGAAAGTTTTGAGAGTAATGTGACTGATCTTAACTTAAAAAAAAAACCTTTTTAATTGAGACAGCATATATGTGGTGAGGCAAAATAGAGATGGCCACAAAATCTTTATATTCCTTCGATTGAGAGGTGGGGGAGCTATATTCCCACTCCTTGAATCTGGTGGGATCAGTGAGCATTTTCACCAGAGAATTCAACGGAATTTACTATGCCTACGTCTTGAGAAATGTGTTTCCACTGTCATAAAAAAACTGATTCTTAAAGACATGAATTGTTTTCAGGTATAAAGTCTGATTATCTTGAGGCAAATATATTGAAGGAAGCCCAAGATAGTCACATGGAGAGGGAAATTGAGATGCCCAATCAACTTCTAGCAATCTGAGTCATCCCAGCCAAGGCTCCACTCAAGCAGTCACCCCTACAATGAATGCTCTGTATAAATCCCTGATCCATATCATTATAAGATAAAATGACAATTTGTTTTCAGCTGTTGAATTATGGAGTGGTTCATTACACAGCAATAGATATCCAGAACTTATAGTGTAGTGGGATAACTTAAAGAGCATCCCTCTGCATTTTTGCATTTGTATACACACATGTAACCACCACGCAGATTATGATACACAATGTTTCCATTACTCCAAAAATTCCCCTGGCCCTCCCCAGACACTACTCTCAATAAACTCCCCTCCAACACACCACATACAGACACACACACACACACACACACACACACACACACACAACCATGATTAAACTTCTCTCATCAGTTCTTGAATTCTAAAATACTGGACATCATACAGTATGCATTTTTTAGTATCCAGCTTCCTTTAGTCAGCTGCCTGTGAGATTCATTAATGTTGCTGCACAGGACAGTAGATGTTGTGTTTTTAATGCTGTTAAGTATTCAATTTTATACATCTACTACATTCATCCATTCAGTGGTTGATAGACATTTGTGTTTTTTCTAGTTGGGGACTTTATATAAATAAAGCTTTTATGAACATTCTTGTACAGTCTTTTGGTGGACAAATATACTCATTTCTCTTGGCATAAAGTTAGGGGTAGGCTTGCTGGGTCACAGATTAGGAAGGGCATGTTGACTAAAGTATTAGTTCAGATTTTGCTTGCTTATGGAACTGCCCATCAGGCAAACACCTAGCAAATATTGAGACATAATCATGCCAAACATTAAATTAAGCTATTTATGATTTGTCCTTCCATATTCACCTTTGCTGACTAACTGTACAATAGTATTGTTCTCAACAATGTCTACTGTCATGAAAATGACACTGTTCTTAGAAAAATCCTATCAGGCAAAGTCAACCTCTAAAATAGCATTGTAATAAATATGCAGAAATGTCACTTTTCGCATTAGCCCAAAGGTTTTGTATAGCTTAAGGATATGTGCAGTAAGCTAACTATAAAAATAGAAACTTGACAGTGGGGATGTATGTGTGTGTCAAAATAATATTACTCTTTCTGGGAGTATAGCAGAAAAAATGACACTACATCCACCAGCATGATTTTTATAGATCTGCCTCTTTGCCAGATGTCACCTTATATAAACTGCTTTATAAAAACATGACAGTATAAGTGCAATAGTGTGTTTATTGCTTGATAAGCTTTAGTCATAAACTAAGGATTGGTTGAAAATTAAAGCCTTAGAGCCTATTCATTAAGCATTTAGGACAAGTGCATAAGCAAAAAAATGCAAACTATTAAATGCTCAATGTATGCAGATCAAGCTACCGGCAGTAAACACTATTTCTCAGTCTGTATGTCTTATGGAAATATCTGCCAGTTTCCTTGTCATTGAGCTAAATGCATTACTTCCACAGCTAAAGGACAACGTCTGCATTGCTCAAATTTGACTGAAATCCATAACCTTACAATTGCCATAGGCTCACTCAAAACAGATCCAGCCTTTAAGTGTTCTGTAACTTAGCACAGTATATCTTACATATGGCAAACAGTGTTTCTGACAACTATTTTCTAAAAATACTTGAAAGGATTTTAAGGAATTTCTTAAAATAATTTTATAGCACACTCACTATTTTCATTATTGATGGACTATATATAGCAAAGTTTCTTCAAGTATAGCCTGAAGATTTTTTAATTATTTGTGTAGTGCTGGCTAAAAATAGGGATTCCCGAGTCTACTCTTAATTGATTGAAATAATATCTCTGAAGTAAGGGGCCCAAGAACTAATATTTTATTAACTAACTTCAAATCATTTTTATTCACAATAAAATGTGTAAACCACAACTGTACAGGAATCTAATAATAATAAATTTCAAGGCAAAACACTGTCCCAGCAGTGTCATTTTATGTGATAAATATATTCTTACATTCATAAGTTCAATTTGTTACTCAACTTTATATTTAAAAAAATTAAATAGATTATATCTATTTAAATTCCTTTTTTGTATTTTCCTTTATAGGTAAGTATGAAGACCCATAAAACAAAATCTAGTCAAGGACCTTTGAAAATCAATCCCCATAACAAATGAATGCATAACTAACCTTCTCTGAAGATTTTATTATCCTGGATAATCTTTGTAACTGATAAATGTGAACAGCAGCAATTATAGAAATGAAACAATTCTTTTATTCGATGTTTTATTAAAATTCCTCTGTTGCTCCTTACATTTTTCTAATGCTTATTATTAACAGGGATCCCTTCCACACCTAGATTTCATGATACTGTAATAGTTAACTATAGCAAAGCTACCAACACGCAGTTTGTATGGTGTGGAACCTCATAAAAATGCCGCTAATACAAATATTAAAATAATGATATTATTTTCCTATTAGTGAATCACTGTACCACTGTGAAAACTAACATGAAAGAGAAACTATCAAAGATTCATAGGTGCTACAGAACATTAATACTGAGAATTACTAGTCCAAGATTCCTTTTCAGAAAAACTCAACACATCAGGAGACAATGTAGTGACAAAGCAGTGTAGTGCTTTCTCAACATGAGAAATACTGAATATAAGCCCCCTAAAATTACAATAAGGATAAGAGTGCTTGGCCTTTTCTTTGCAAGTTCAAAGAACTGGCAAAAAGAAAGTCATGCTCAATTTCAGATACTTTTATTTTTCTTCTGTAAAATAGCATTGAATCAAAAGTAAAATAGAAAACAGAAAAAAACTATGAGAAAAATTGCAGAGAAAGGTATGGGAGTAGCAGAGGAAACTGTTCCTTCTCAGAAAGAACTCAGATGTTTAAAAAACAAACAAACCTAAGAAAACAGCGGAAATAGGCCAAGTAAATTCCATCCAAATCTCTGTTCCTCTGGGCCTTGTCATAACACATATACCTATAAGAAGAGGCAAAACCATAATTACTGGTATCCTGACCATGTGATGTGGAGAACAGAACATTAGACTCCCACTCAGCAGAACTGCAGTTCAGTTTGATTTTAGTTTTTTTTAAATTAATTATTATTTTTTTATGGTGGCATTGGTTAACGAAATCCAATAAGTTTCACCTGTACACTTTAACAGTGAGGCATATGTATGTATGTATGTATGTGTGTGTGTGTGTGTGTGTGTGTGTATTTATACTGTGTGTTCACCTCTCATAGTTACACTTACTCATTAATTGACATTTAAAAAGTTTATGAATCTCTGTGTTAATTTGTTATTGCCGCTATAACAAGTTATGAATTAGTGGCTTAAAATAACACACATTTATTCTCTTACTGTTTTAGAGATCAGCAATCCAAAGTCAGTTTCATTGTGCTAGAGTGAAGGGGTAAGCCAGCCTAGTTCCTTCTGGACACTTTAAGGGGAGAATTCTTTCCATCTTTTTCAGCTTCTAGTGGCTGTCTATATTTCTTGGTTTGTTGGCCCCTTCCACATCTTCAAAGAACATCACTGCAATCTCTGCCTCTGTTGTCACATTTCATTCTCTCTGATGCTGACTTTCTTGCCTTCCTCTTACAAAGACCCTATTATTATGCTGGGACCACCCATATAGTACAGAATAATGTCCCCATTTCAAGAGTCTTAATTTAATCAAATGTGCAAAGACCTATCTGCCACATAAAGAAACATTGACAGGTTCCAAAAATTAGGATGTGGATGTATTTGGGGGCTGTAATTCACAATATCTCTGAGTTTTCTTTTTAAAGCTAATTATTCATTTACTCATAAACCTATCCACCTACCCACTCCCTTTACTTTATAGAGGTTTGTCAGGGGTTATCAACCAATATGGCAGATCAAATTGGTACGCTATGAACTGGTATGCTAAACAGAATGTGCTGACATTTTCTGATTAATTTGTAAAATTGATTTTTGCTGCAACTGAGTATACATATTGACAAGGTGATGTTTCTCAGTAATATATATATATATATATATATATATATATATATATATATATATATATATATATTTAATGTAGGTAATTTTAGGTAATAATTTTAGGTAATATATATGAGAGAGAGAGAGAGAGGAATAGAAGAGAAGAAAGAAGAGAAGAGAAGAGAAGAAGAGAAGAGAAGAGAAGAGAAGAGAAGAGAAGAGAAGAGAAGAGAAGAGAAGAGAAGAGAAGAGAAGAGCAGAGCAGGTGATGGAGAACTTGATAGTCTGGGATAACTAGCTGCCAGTAAAAGGGCATAGACAGTGCTTTAAATTAAAGTGGTAACAGAGAAATGTATCAGATTTTTCTGGAATGTATAGAATTATGTTTTCAGGAAGATATAGAAATTTGCCTCATAAACACATAAAAGACAATGACAAGGAGAGAAAACAGCCCAACTCAAATAGCAGCACATTCACAGTGAGACCAAATGCAGAAATTGATGATTGTGGGAGCTTCCAGAGATGCTGTAGGAAACTATTCCTCTTCAGTAATGACTGCACTGTAATTATCATAACCTGTTTGGGGTTGCTGATTTTTGGTCTTCTCACACCAGAATGGATCCCTGGTTCTGGTGTTGGAGTTATTATTTTTCTATAATTCTATGAAGAACAAGTAGATGCCTACGCAAAATAGGATTCTGTTAGGACGAAAAATAGAGAAATTAATTTGGGTAATACAATAAGAGGGTACACCATGACATCTATCTCAAAAATATAGTCACTCAAGCTTTTTTGGTACCTCAGTTTAAAGTGCTCCATAGAATAACTTCTTACATCTAAATTTCTCCCATACAAGTTCTTGCTAAAGTGACTTATAAATTTATATGTACAACCCAGTCCATATTTTAAGATAAACCATTTAAAATAAACTTTTCAAATTCAGTGAAAATCTTCTAGCCATTTTTCAAATTCTGAGTTGTCTAAATATAGGTTAAAATAATTACAACTTTAAGCCCACTCTGGGAAGAGAGTATGGGGAGATGGTGGCAGTGTTACTGGGATTGAGTTTTGGGCTTGAAAATGTTTTCTGGATAAACCTTCAAAATAAAATTTAAGTGACTTAAACTTAAAAGAATAACAAGTGACAAAAATGGCTAACTTGAGATACATTTATTTTTAGAATTTTCAATGACATCACTGACAGTCTCCAATAAAGAAGCATTTAAATATGTATGCATTGAAAATAAGGCTTTTTATCTGATTTAAATTCAAGTGTTAAGCCTTGTCCAATAACTAAAGTGGGAGAAAGACTATATAATCTAAATCTTACATTTGAATTAGGTGGCAGTTATCATCCTGGCATCAGTTTTGGACATTTATATAAATCTTTATTTAAAAAATTATGACAAAGTTATTGACATAAAAACATCCAATCAAATAAAGACAAACATTTCTATAAAACTTGTGCTATAAATTTAAAATTACAAGTAACATAAAAGGAAAGATGGATAATTATAATTAGGGAGATATAAATTTGAAATAGAGGAACATATTAATATTTTAATCTGATAATTCTTTTAAATTACCTAAAATTTTTATATCAGCAATTATTGCCTTGAGCACTCAATTAAAACCAAAATCATAATGATTATCCATTTAACTAATTTATTAAATAAAACATGTTCAGTTATACAGTAAATCTAATTATGTGACCAGAAAAAAGGCAGTTATGAATTTCAGTAAGAATTAGGAAAATTATCAAAGGCCTTTTATCTTGTAATCTGTATGATCAGGGATACCCCAAACATTTTTGGTCCTCTTCTTCCTGCAGGCTGAAGACTTCCCTAACCAAGAATAATAGTTACCACAGCATTTGCTACATGGCATCCACCTTGCCATGAAAAGACAGCCAATATCTTATTTAATTCTTACAATAACTTAAAGATGAGGAATCAAGTGTTGAAAGATTAAATACCTTTCCCAAGATTACAGAACTAATAAGTGACAGAACTTCAGAGCTTACAGGGAAATTGCTAGAATCTAAGAACTGTCTATATATAAAAGGTATCCATCAGTTCTTCTCAATAGTTATTCCAAATCGGAATTCCCCACAGAATTTTTTAGAAACACACATACTTGTCCAAGCACAGCCTACAGAAATACTGTGGGTCAATGTCTTGTTTTTATTACATATCTCCAGGTAATTATGATGCTGACTCCTAGGATGCAAGAGAATGCCTACAACTAGTCCCTATATTTCAAGAGATCCTAGAGTATATTAGAACTGAAATTTCTGTTTTGTAGTAACAGTATCATTAACTATTAAAACAGATGACATGCCTAAAATGTTAAGATATTTTCACACATGTTACCAAATGTGACATCATTTAACTTGGTAATGGTGACAGGGGAAGACTTATCATACCCAACTAAGGTTTAAGCCAAAGGAAACATCAAACTTCTTGACTGTGGAGGCAACTCAAACACTGTAACACCCAATTCTTCTATTTTATTAACAAGAAGTTTAAGGTCCAGAGAAGTTCACTGACTTTTACAAGATTACTCAGAAAACAAGGGTGCAAATTGGAATTCAGCTCCTACAATTATGAATGCAATTCGTTACTTCTAGGACACTACACTTGGCCTGCCTCCACCCTTATTTAACACCTAGCGTAAAATAATGTCCCCATTATTTTCACTTTGCCATCACATGGATAATAAGGAGGAAATAAGAATTTTGGAGCTGAAAGATTCCTGCTGGACAATTTTGAGCACTTCCTGAGGGCAAGACATTTTCATGCGTTGTTTTTTTAGAGAGATCTCAGTGAGCCAGTGTCCCCAGAGATGCAGAAAATGAAGCTCAAGAGAGGTTATGTGACTTGCCCCAGGTCACACTGAAGGCTGGAACCAAGGGAAAAGACCTTGAGGTCTCCAGACTCCACACCAGGTAGCTGAGCTCACCTTGGAGCAGGTCTCTAACTGCAGTCATGCTCATGGTTTTGGTTACACTTCATGCCTCCTGTACTATTATTTGATGTCTGTTTTCTTTACATTTGCTCAATTTGTCCTTAAATTACTTCGATTTAAATGGAAATATTACATCTCTACCATAATTGGAAAACCAGTATCACTTGCCAGAAATAGACAGTAAGCCCTATTAACCTTGAAACAAACCCGATATTAAAGTTGCTAGAAGGTATCCCTGCCTGAGGCTCTGAGCCAGGGGCCTGTGCAAGCTCCATTAAAAGGAACATTACCAAGTGTCAGGAAGGTGGTAAGACTTCCCTTTGGATAATGAGAAGGGCCCAAAGAAGTGAAAGAGAGAAATTTCCCAAGCTTGCAAGAAATGCCAGCTTAGAATAGTGGTACTAAGAACACAGCTACTCTGGTTGAAAGAGAAAGTGATGAAGGTCTGACTCTCCCCTCTTCTGAAGAGGCCCTGTTAGGCATAGGCTAAAGAGCCAAATGAATCCGCTCTGTGGCTTGATTTGATTAATTAGGGATTATTCATTTTTTTGCTTCCTTTAAAGTAATCACTTAACTTTTTTTTCTCATTTTACTTGGCTGATGATATCCTGGTGCACTACTTTTTTTTTTTTTTAAAGGTAACATGATTACCGTGCTAGTATCTGCAAGGAATTAAAAGATATTCCCTTTTTTCTTTGAATACAAGCATTAGTAAGATGCATTTGATAATCATGATTATTCTAGATATTCATGAATTTGCTCCAAAGGTCATGTAAAGGTGACCAGATCATTTCCACAGTTAATATGTGTTACTACGTCCCTCTAATTCTCATTCTTAATACTTACCAAAGAATGTGTCAGCACTTTATATGCAAAAAGCAAATAGCGACCTGTAATTTTTCCATATTACTCATAGATGTATTTTTTGTAGATGATTAAAAAAAGAAAAACACATGTTGGAAATGTGAAAATATGAAAGCATGCTACATATTTTATAATTACATTTTATTGCATTCTGTTAAATGGCCAGAGGGTTTTTAGAAGGCAGAGATACTTCCAAATTAAATTACTATTATTAAACCCCTTGAGCCACATATTGAGTTTAGACTGTCACTAGAAACTTTTGATATATTAAATAATATGCAGTATGTAAGCATTAGACATAGTTTAATATATTTAAAACAGATTCCTCTGTAAGCACAATTTTTCTGAAATACACTTTTTCTTTATTGAAAGTGTTTTGTTTTAAATTTGTTTTTCGAAATCAAATTAATAAAAGCTACAGAGCAATAATCTAGCATATGGAAATGCCTTGAGAGTGGGTTTTTTAAAGCTTACCTAAATGTATTCTATTGCTAAAAATGATTTTTAAAATTTGTATCTAATAGGTCCTGGTGAATAAAATGATAAAATAGATGTATAGCTAAATTTCCAACAGTAGAAGAAATTTCAAATGTAATAAACCAAGCCAAAAAGGGAATTAATAATCCAAAGTATGATGACCACTTCAAAATAAAATTGACTCAGTGTCCCTTGCAGAAGAAACCAGGAATAAGATTAGATTTACAGGATAATCACATTATATTACATTTTTATTGAATGTACTTACATTTTGAACTATATAATTGCTCTTGAAATGTTCCCAAGTGTATGTAATCATCAGCTATATTATGGCAGGTTTCTACCTAAACTTTGCAATCAAAGGGGAACAGGATGCAAATATATCAAGTATGGGTATTTTTGAGTACTTGAAATAGATAAGAACTTGACCATCAGTGAGCAACGAACTCTCCAGTGTCCTGAATCATACACATCCCAACTCACAATCACTGGTAATTGCTATGCATTGAAAAGATGCAGTCTCCCTCAGCAGAATTCTCTGCCTTTGCCAAGAGCTACCAGTAATAGTGACCATATATAAACTGAGAAATGGAGCTGGAGTAAAACACATTTGTGCCATGACTCACAACTCCCCTTCGCTGAAGAAGAGAAATGTGAAAAATGCTTCCCGAAGAATTTTCAAAGGCCAAAAAAACACCCCCATGTTTCCCACCAGCTTTCTACCACTGAAGGAGTCCAATAATTAAAAAATAATTGAAAAAAATGTAAGCCATCGATTTATGGATTTAAATTTACCTGAATCTGGCAATGCTAATTTTAAGTGAGGAGGGACAAGAAGTGGAAAATACAGACAATAAATACCAGGAAAATGAGGCTGAAGTTCTTACTGAGGTCCTCCTAGCCATCTCATGTACATCACAGCACCCTTCACTCACAACACTGCCCATCCTCCTTCCTAGCTTTATTTTTCTCCCTAGAACTCACCACTCTGTAACACAATATCTGTTACACATTTGATCTTCTTTATTGCTTTCTGTGTCTCCCACAAAATGCACTCTACATGGGGAGGGGTTTGGGGTTTTCTCATTCCTTGCCGTGTCTCCAACAGTGGATGGCAGACAATGCCCACCTTGTTTACAATCAAGTCCAGAAGTCTGTCAGCTTTTTCAGTTAAGTGTTAGATGGTAAATAATTGAGGCTTGCAAGTCATATAATTTCTATTGAATTACTTTGCCATTGTAGTACAAAAATAGCCATAGACGATATATAAATGTATGGTATATGGTAAGTGCTACAAAAATATTTAGCTAAGTGAATAAATGAATATGATATCCTCAAACCAGCCATCTCTCCTGTTTACCACACAGATTAAAGCAGATTCTTGCAAAACTGAAGTACTACCAGTTGTTTTAGGGTAGCAGGTATTGATATTAAAAGCAGAGTGGTTGAGTAAAATGTATTTTTTTTCCTGAATGACTGGGGATCGTCTCTGCTGAAGGAAAATCAGGTACCTGTTGAAGTCTGTCTAAATTTCATTATGGATGAGAACATTCTGCTTGCATCTAACATGTGTCGATGGAGAAAGTAGAGCAAAGAGGAGCAATTTGCTCCTGTTCCAATGAGGACATTTATGCACATGTGTAGGCGGAATACCAAGGACTCAATCCGTATATCCTAACTTCTTCAGAGGCCAGAGCTCCTCAACATATTATTATCACCTGGGAGCTTCCATAAAAGGCAGATTCCTAGCTCACTTCAGATTTCCTGAAGGATTCTCCCAAAGGTTAGAACCCAAGAATATGCATTTTTTAAGCATATTCAAGTTTGAGACCCACTAGTACGTGGTGACTGAATCATTCCCACTATTGATTTTGGCTCCCAGAGGAACCTCAAATAGTGCTAAAGAGACTATAACAAAAGAATTAAGAACAGAGGGGCAGGCAGAGAAAGGAACCAACAGGGAGATGGGGGACGCTCAGAGAGTAGCAACAGCAGGAGGCCATGGCATCCTGGGCGGGGAGGGGGTCATTGGTCACTGCAATGCTCAATCAGGGGAGGAGCAGGAAAGAGAACCCTAATTCTTTTCTGTTCCAATCTGATTTCCTGCCAAACTTTAGTTAATCCCAGATTCAATCTGTAAGGGAGCCTGGGCAATGTAGTCCACAGGACAGAAAGGGGCAGAGACTGGACACAGAGTAAGGCCAAAGGGATAGAGACAGGGCTGTGGGTGAGAGTGACAGGGTAACCAACACACTGATCAACTATGATCAAGATAAAATCATCCTGGCTGAGTACAGATATGAAAACTCCACACTCTCGACATCAATTACAAAAAAGACCAACAATCGGGAAGGATGTTCCCCATACTTGCCCAATAACCCATCCTTAGCCAAAACTTTGTCTTGATTTACATGTCAGTCTTTTCTAGGGGAAACTTCCCCACCCAGGTTACAGTCTTCAAAACTTGGAACCAACAGAACCACAGAGTCAGCAATAAATGAAAATGGTGCCTTGATTTTAAATTATAAGGTAACACACTGATGAATAACCATGGTAAGATTAGTCGATTCAGGACCGCAGTGTATAACGGAAGAATCCATCCATTATCTGCTCAACGTAATTCTATTGTTCCAGCAACTTTAAAAACAACCAATGAAAATTACTGTCCCTTAGTAAAGCCTTTTGAATTTCATATGCATTTAATTAGGTAACTGCCAGCTCAAGGACGAGAATCATGACAAATAGTTATTCTTTTCAAATCAGAAGAATAGACTGTTCAATGAGCAATATTGATGTTTCCAGCACTCACACAGTTTTCCTACTTTCTTTTTTTAGTTTAGCTAACCATCTGAACATTTAATGAAGCTTCTGTGACCACCATTGTCTAGCTGAGAGTTCTAGTCATTAGCTTTTAAAAACAGCCAAAAGCAGCCTCCTTGTGTGCAAAAATAAAATACTTTGTTCCTCACCAGAGGCCACTGTGATCCACACTACTACTACAGTATTTTAACAAGACCATTTCATGAGCAAACAGAAAAGCAAACAGAACATGAATTGCCAGGTAATGCCTCTGCTAATCGTAATAGTGCTCTACCTTAACCTACAGTAATGATCCAGCCCAGCTGCTCAGTGCAGGCAGATGTTAGGACTTGGGGATGGGAGCTGGTGAGTAACTAAGAGCAGAAAGTACAGAACCTTGAGACTATGCAGCTATTTCTTTTGCATTCCTGCCTTTTCTCAGGGGGATGTCCAAGCAAAGTGGAGCAGTGGGAACAAAACTGGCCAGCTGAATTCACTTGCAATTTTTTCTGTCCTTTCTATGCTTCACCTCCTTTGACACTCTCCACCCCTTCACTCACAGTTGAAATTCAAGAGCATTAGACACTATTAGTGAATATAGTATTTGTTTACATTTTGATAAGTCTTGAAAAGTATTTGCATCATATATGTTAAATAAACATCTCTACTGCAGACAAGGGACAAAAAGGAAAGATGAAACTATTTGATAATTTTGGTATAATCCAAATTAAAACTTCATTGCCTTGTAATTTCAAATAAAAATTTATAGATGAATGTGGTAAGTTAACATATTAGATGTAGACTTTAAAGATCTCATCAATATATTTAGTGACTAAGGCTGTGGAATGTACAATCAAATATTTCCAATCTTTAGGTCTTCTTGAAAATTAACAATCAGACTCCCAGGTTTTCGAAGGATTCTAAGCACATCGCTGAGACTGACAGAGCAAGTATTCCAGACAATTGGTTCCCCGAGGGTCAAGACAGTGATGCTCGATCAGGATTCAAACGGGTCATAACCCTTCATGGATCTCTCTCAAGTGGGTGGTGATGTCTCCCTAGGGCCGCTCATCATTTGCTGCTATAGTCAAGCACTTGTCATTATAGACAAACACGCCGTCAGTCTTAGGTACTCATCTAATCTAGTCTTACTGCAACCAAGAAAGAAAACCAGTGGTATGAAAAAGTCCAAAAAGAAAATTAGGCTTGTGTGTCTATCCAGGCATGACTGCTCACTGCACACTACATTTCTATACCTGTGCTCTCAGAATTGCCATAAAACTCAGCACCTGTTTATCTACCATGATTGAAGGCATCCAAATTATTCTGGGACCATATGTATCAAAAGCCTTAAAACATCAAACCTATTTCTAGGAATTTATCCTACGGAAATAACTGGACAAGTACCTAAAAGTTGTATGTACAAGGTTGTTTTGCTACCCTGTTCTTTACATAAATAAGATTGCAAATGCATCAATCTCAGTTTCCTTGTCTCCTAAGCTGATACAATTACATCTTGCCACCTAATGCCAGGAGTAGACTATATATGGCTTTTACTTAAAGGAGTATCACAATCCTGAGTGCCTTGGAAAACAGAAGGCCAATGCAGTATTATTAAAGCAGAAGCTTCAACTCCCAGTCTTGCTCATGTCCCATAGTTCTCTGAAAGGTTACCAGACCTAAGATTTATTGTATGAACATGACTGAACTTCTCCTTATTAAAAACTCTTCCAAGTCTTCCTAATGTCATCTGTACCTCTGAATGCCTTAGCAGTGATTTAAAGGCCCTGCCTAGCTAAGTCCTGTTTACTTTCCCAACTTACCTATTGCTTGCTACTCCTCTCCTCACCTGTACTGTATTCTAGCCACACTGGATTTCACAAAGTACTCTTACCTTTAGGCCTTTTCACATGCTGTTATTTCATTCTGCTGGAAATGCCATGCCTGTCCATACCCATTGGCCCAGTTAGCTCCTACTTGTTATGCACCTTTCAGGGGCCTGTCCTGACTTGTCTCCCCTTCTCTCCATGGGTGGATCCAGATGCCCTTCTTGTTTGTGCCTTTGCTGACACTTTACACATTATCTTCTAACTGCCTATTGCAGGTGAAATCTGTTTAGCTGGATTTATTTTGCATTTTTAGTGATGCTTGCCTCTTCATCTGGCTGTGATTAATCTGCCACGGGAGTGCAGTGAACCTTTAATTATAGCTTCTTCACCCTCTCTCTTTCCCCCACTCACTTTTGCACTGTTCAAGGTCCCAATAGGCTGAAAGTTTTGCAAAAGGTTTGATCTATGTGTTACACAAATTATGGCCTTTGTGTACAGAGAATAAAAGTTAGAGTTGTTAGGTATATTAAATTTGTGATTTTTTTTTCCCCTACAAAAGATATTCTACCTCCTTTCTTTCCTGTCCAGTTAAATCCTCATTTAACATCATAGGTAGGCTCTTGGAAACCACAACTTTAAGCAAGATTGCTTATAACAAAACAAATTTCACCATAGGCTAACTGATGTAAACCAGAGTTACATTCCTAAAGTCATATTTCTGGTCACAAAAACATCACCAAATTTCTAAATCAAGTCCTCAAACACTTCTAATATTAAACACTGAAATAAATGTGAGCTACATAAAAATGTTAAGAAAGATGAGTAAAAACAAAGAAAATAATTATTTTCCAACCTGCTTATTCCAATCTGGGTTGTGGGTGGCTGGAGCTCAAAACCAGAATACCTGGAGAAAACTCACACCGACATGGGAGAACATGCAAATGCCACACAGATGTAGCCCCATTTGGGAACCCTTTTTTTTTTTTTCTCATCCATATTATAACGGGATGACGTTATTCAAGGACCTGCCGCACAAGGCTTCAGATATCCAGCTTCTTCCCTTCTTCCTCCCTCAACTCTCTCCATCTCTAATGCAACCAGAATTTGCTCCCCAGAAACAAAGATGACAGAAATAAAGTTAGAGACATAGAGATGCTCTCATGCCCAACTCAGGAAAACATTTTTCCCTCCCTTATCTCAGAACCGGGCTGAGCCGACACTGTTTCTAGACATCACTGAACAAAAGACTCTAAAAACTTTAGGAACGATGTATTCAAGGAAAGCTTCATTTCCAGGATCCTATGACTATATTCCAAAGTAATAAAATATAAATGAGAATAACGAACAAGCTAATAAACTGAATTGAAGGCTGCATTTCAATAATAAGGTTTGAGAGCCATTTACTGGCTATGTGTATCTCACTTCTAACATCGGCTGAATTACTTAACAGAAATGAAAGCTCATATTGCTTCTGTTATCCGATTCAGATGCTTTTTGGAGCTGAACAATGTGATATTCACTTCAGACCACTTGTATTAATCAATACATAATGCGAAATATGATTCAAAATCAATTTAATTGTATTCTTGCTGTCCTATGAGTCAAGGGGAGAAACAAAGGTAACATTTGAGATATGAAACCATTCAGCTCTTTTCTAATAAATCCACAGATACCTTGCTTCTAATGGAGTGCAAGAGGTAAATTCAGTTGGTTCATTCCACAAACTTCACATTAGACAAGGAATCATGTTGAAATAGCTAAGATATTGTATCCTGAAAGGCATATTTGAAATTTGATTCTTTTATTTCAAACCACTTAACTATTAAAAGTTTCTCATTAAAAAATTTTTCAAATTATAGGACATTTTAAAAATATATAATAAATGTAATATATACTTAATCCCTGTAGTATTATATACTTGCTAAATATATGTATCCTTATTTTATAACTTGCTAATACATATATTTTCTGTATATACTTTGTACCAATGATGCTCACACAGAGAGCTTACAATAGTGTTTATAACAGTCTACACTCAGTGGCACCCATCGCATCCATCTTACCCATAATTAACTGAATTCCAACACTGCCAGGTTATATTATTTATACTCAAAGAAAATTAAGCTCAGAGAGATTGTAAAAGCAGCAGATTAAGAACTCAAATATCTCATAATGCAATAGAATCTAAAAATTCTACTTTATATAAGGATGTTTACATCATTCCAAAACAGCTCATGAGTTTCAGCTACAATTTCCATATCTCAAGTGTTCTATTTATAAAAAAAAGTGTATTAAGCCAATTGACTATTTGTGGTAACATAGATACAGCTCATTTTTCTGTCTGATTCCAAGTAAATGTTCAGTTACAATATGACCAAAATATAATATTCTTTTTTTAATACCTTTTATAACACTAATTAAAAACATCCCTATACAACATATTCATGCAAAATATGCATAATTTAAAACTTGGATTTCATTTATAGAATTGTAAAATAATAAAATTGTATTAAAAAGATCATTTAAACTACTAGTTTAAGTTTAATGGGACAGAAATATTTTGTTCTAATAAAACAAAAGATTGAGTTATACCTACAAGATAATCTCTGATTTGAAAAGTTTATAAGAAAGCAGTCCATGAAAAAATTGTCAATGTTATGGCTCATGTGTTGAAATAGAGACAAAATGACAAAATTTCCACAAACTTAGAATTAAAAATACATTAGGTTGGCACAATTTGAGCAAGAAAACGTTGATGCATCAAAAGTGTCTAGTGAAATTTTAAACCATAAGTATATTTTTACAAATGATCCCGTATTATTCTACCTTTGTCTTACTGGGTTGATAACAAGCAATACAGTAGATGAACTAATGATCTCTGCTGGGTATTTGATAATTCCTCATTTACGTTTTGTTAAACCACCCTCATAATTTCAAACGTGGTTCACTATGTATGCCCTAAATAAGAATCTCATGTTGTGCTGTCCAATAAAAAAGCCACTAGCCACATGTCGTTATTTAGCAAGTGATATGTGGCTAGTCCACATCATGTGATATAAGTGTAAAATACAAACTGGTGTTCAAAGACTCATCACAAATAAGAATACAAAATATCTCATTAATTTTTTATGGAGTATGCATATTTAAATATGTCAGATATATTGGGTTGAATAAACTATATTAAAATTAATTAACCTACTTCTTTTTATTTTTTTAATGTGACTACTAGAGAATTTAAAAAATCACATTTGTGACTTGTATTTTACTTCTATTGAACAGTAGTGTATAGAGGATAAAAATAAAAAAGATGATATGCTCCCATTTCTGGCTAAGAACTTTTTTAGAATATGCAGAATTACCAATTACTTTTTTTTCAGATGAAACATATACATTTTAACACAGAACATATTCTGACAGATCTAACAGAAAACATAAAAAATGTGTACATTCTATCATGATTATTTTTTATATAACAACAGCTGTTTGCCCATACAAGCAAGAGACTGTTTTTCCACATACCACCAAGTACTAGTATTCAATCACGAGAGAAAAATAATTCTCCATAAGTTCTCCCCACATGCTTTACATCAACAGCAAGCTGTGCATTCATATGTACTCTGAAAATCTGAACCAAGCAGGAGCTGCTTCCCAGCTGATTATTTCACCATTTCTCTTTTAATATGGTAAATACGAAGTGCACACATTGGACTGATTCAAATTATTCAAGGCCTGTACAAAACTGACCAAAAGGAAACCCAGAGAGGTGAGTGCCACTTCTGCTCTTTCTTGGTTACAAAGGAGATTAGAAGATAGAGGTCTTTTGAAGGACTATGGAAAAAAAACTGGTTGAAAGTCAACTATTAAAAATTGTTCTATGACACTTGACAATAGCTTGACAATCTTTCACAAATTTCAAGAGCCCATTATCACATTTTGTAGTCAAAAACCACCTCACTTGTCAAAACCTAATTAGATCTGTGCTGTCAAAATTGGAAGCCAAAAGCCACATGTGGCTACTTAAATTTAAATGAACTAAAATTAGAAAATCACTCCCTGAGTCTCAATAACTACATTTCAAATGTTCAATAACCATATGCCGCTGGTGGCTACCATACAGGAGAGTATAGAACATTTTTGTTATTACAGTAAGTTCTACAAGACAGCAGAGTGAGATAACGTGCAATAAGTTAGCAATCTGGAAAACTTTAGAAAAGAGAGGACTGGGGTAGAGAAATCATGTGACTGTAATACAAACCAAGGGGCTGCTTTAATATAATAAATCACATCATTGCAGTTACATTATGTCAAACTAAAGGAACTTTTCATTGCTCATTTGGCAAGTTCAAGAGTTATGCTTAAAGATGTAGACAGAAAGTAAGGTAAGTGGACAGAAATTTCACTTATATATACTGCTTTGATACTTGCCATGGCTATATACAGAATAAAACTCAGGCAAAATTCGGCCACTGATGAATTATGGTTTTGCTTTTTCACAAGGGAAAGCTAGGCTCAGCAACATTTTTCTTCTTGGGCTAAGTTTTCAATAGAGACATTGGTTTTCTTCTTAATGTGATAAATTATTGTGCTATACAGTATACTTTTTTTTTTCAAATTGTAGGAAAAAATCACAATATACACATTTTTTATTTTTTCTCACCTACTAAGAAGAGATGAAGAAATACCAAGGAGTTAAAATAGTCAAATAACAGTTAAAAGCCTGCCTTTTTTTTCCCCCCTGTGGCCTCACCATTTTATAGTGATGAGAGCATGCACACCACCTCAAACTCCACATCTACAAAACCTGATTGACATAATGCCTCACTAATTCCTGGTGCACACAATTTCTGATTAAATGGTTGCTTAACAAATGCAACCATTATGCCTCTGCTGCTAATTATTAATTTTAAAAATGTATATTACATTTTGTTATACTGAATACACATAAGTATAATCTAAATGACAATGCTACAAAACTATGGCAAAAATACCACAAACCACTCATATTCCCCAAGGTTTGTTTTTATGGTTCACAAGCTACTAACGCTGTACTAAACACATTCCCAGTACAGTGTTTCTTTAAAAACCCTGGGTTATGATACTGAAAGAGAGCGATGAAATAAGACAGACATACTAAAAGTTTCATGGAAACATCACACAAAATACGGGGTTACTCAGCATTTCCAAAGAGTACAAGGAGAGAACATGAGGGGCTGGAATGTCTGAGGACCCCAAACAGAAGTTTGCAGTTTGCATTCCTGGCCACTGGGAACAAACTCTGTGAACTCTCTGTAAGGACAATGAAGTATACCCCAAAATATGTAATTACACACTACTGTCAAGTCTGAGCATTTCCAATAGTTTGAAAACATCTATGCAATTTGCCATTTGTAAAAAAAAAAAAAAAAAAAAAAAAAAAAAAAAAAAAAAAAAAAAAAAAAAAAAAAAAAAAAAAAAAAAAAAAAAAAAAAAAAAAAAAAAAAAAAAAAAAAAAAAAAAAAAAAAAAAAAAAAAAACTTCCAAAACAAAGTTATTTTTCCTATTTGCATAGAGACCTCAAAAAGATGTCATATCTAAGATGTAGCAGAATGCAAGATAGAACAGGTTTTGTAGAGAAGGCTTCTGCAAACAGAAAAATAAATATGTTCTGCATCAATAAGATTAATCATAGGAAACCGCCCAAATTTCACCACATTCCACTTCAAGGGTATAGCTTTACCCTCTTGCTTTTATTTCCTTCCTCAAAAAGAAGAACCCCATCTGCTAGAAAGAAATATTTGTAGCCGACATGACAAAAGTGGAATCCCTACTTCATAACAGCTGTGAATCAAAACACCAGTGACTGAAATTAACTACACTGTGCTTAGGAGCAGATGTGCACAAAGAAACTGACTCAAGCTCTTTTGTTCTCAGGCACCATGTGTAAATTATCTATAGACAACAGGGTGGGCTATGTTCTCACCTCGTTGTTATTCAAGTTTATTCTTAATGTTTCACTGAACTAAATCAGACTTCAGAAAAAAAGTTTAGGATCCCTCTTTCTTTCAAAGGAGGAGATTCTGAAAGTTGTCAATCACTCACTAGAAGTCCTGACGGAACAGATGGGTTTTGACACCTATAGTTTGATTTTAAATGCAAACATGTCAATTTATGCTCTGGCACATATTCTTTGGTTTTGAAATTTTTTGAGAGGTATATAATCTTTTTTTTTTCTCTTTTGTTCTCTTCACTCAGTTGTTTCTACATTATCAATTAAGCTAATGAAGATTTTATTACAGGAATTCTTATATAATTGTTATATTTAAATCCAATATTCTTAAGTAATTTTAAATCATTACTAAAATTTCTATAAAATAAATTCCAAGTGAGAAGAGATACCTAAAACTGAAGTTGCATATTTATATGAATATAGAGGTTCCAAAAAATAATTGGGTTTTCTTTCTTGGTGACTCCATAATCAAGAAACATGTACTATGTTTCTACAGCTAGAACTAGCAAATATGTGGCACACTGCCTTCAGTCTTTGTTCATATGCCCATGACTCACTGGTAATCCTCCTCAGCACTTCTGTCAATTCTTGCCCTTTAGATCCAAAAGACTCTATTTACTGCTCTTGAGAGATATAAACCAAGGACAGATATTACCATCAAATAGTTAATTATCTAATTAGAAAGATGAAATACATACAAAATATCAAAATATGAATATGATAAACTGCAGAATAATTACTCAATTGTTGAAAGAGAATATTTGTTTGACTCCATGGAGTTTTGCTGTTCTGAGTTGAGTATATCCACATTGAACTTGTGTTCATATTAGTAAACTATATTAAGCCTTTTGGGGGGCAATAATATGCTGAATTAATTGTAATTTTATTTTAAAGGATCAAATAAGCAGTATAATTTTAAAATGGTGAAATTAAAATCTGCTCTATTACAGCACTGTATTTTAAACCCACAGATATATGAACTCTTTAGAAGCTTGAAGAATCTAGTCCACATGGAGACAAGGGCACCAGTGTGAAAAAAATTTGCTATCACAAATCATAAATGCTTGTATAAATCTCTGTGTTAAGGATCTATGCCTTGAAAGCAACAAGTCATATATTTCTTCTCCATTCCAATCCCCACACGGAACCCCCTATCCTTCTCACCCCCTTGACCTTTTTCTCAAGACATCTTTTTCATAGATTAAAGGTAGGAAATGTTGTGTACTTATGTATGAAAAGATATCTCCAGCCAGTTTTTTTTTTTTTTTGCTTTATAAATAGTATCATTCTTTCCCAAATTCTAGAATTAGGATGACTTCTATCTTTATTATGGGTGTTGTGATAACCATTCTTTCTTTCTGCATCCCCACAAATATTTTAGTGAGAGGTAGGTAAAGGCTATGTGTCAAGCTGCCAAGGAAACAGCTCAGAGTACCTGGGTTGGCGCCCTATCTGCAGCATGGGCGTAGTAAGCAGTCATCAAAAGAACAACTGCATGAGCAAAAGTTAAAGGGCACAGACAGCTCTTCGCATAGCAGAGATCTGACCACTGGCATGATTGGAAAGGCATTCTAATCTGGTAGGTAGAATATTCACTTTATAAATATCTTATGTTTGTTATCCATGCTGCTTTTTAAAACAAAAAATTTATTATAGCAAAATATACATAGCACCAAATTTATCATTTTCATCATTTTTAAGTGTATAGTTCCATGGCATTAAGTGTATTCTCATTATTGTGAAGCCTTTTTTATTCTTTAACTAGACTGAATGTTCGTTTCTTCTGATAAACAGCAAAGATGCTTTACATAATTCTGAGTTGCCCACTTCCCTAAAACTAAACACAAATACTTAAAATTAACATGGAACACAGAAGAATTGTGGGATTGACAGTATTTTGGCTTTGAATGAGAAATCAAAAATTTAACTGAGATTCAAAAGAGATAAAATTTTGCCTGAGAGCAGTAAAAGTTAAAAATTATAGAGAGTAATTATAAATGAAGAATAGTTTTGATAGAAAATTGGAAATAAGCTCACATTTGTTGGCTTGTGTTTATTTTTTAAGTTGATTTTTTAAAATTAAAAAGTATTGGGGTGGCATTAACAAAATCAAATAAGTTTCAAGTGCATCATTCAATAGTAATACATATATTGATTGTGTGTTCGGCACCTAGAGTTAGATTTCCTTCAGTCACCAAATATTTGACCCCTTTTACCCCCACCTACCTTCTCCCTTCTCCCCATCCCTCCTTCCCTCTACTAACCACTAATTCACTGTCTGTGTCCATGAGTCTGCTTGTCATGTTTGTTGCTTTCAGTTTTATATCCCACCTCTATAAGTGATATCGCATGGTTTTCAACATTTTCTGTCTGACTTATTTCACTTGGCATGATTACTCAAGATCCATCCACACTGTCACAAAAGGCAGTACTTCATTTTTCCTTATGGCTGAGTAATACTCCATTGTTTTTATGTACCACATCTTCTTTATCCAATCATCTATTGTAGGACACTTTGGTTGCTTCAGTGCCCTGGCCACCATGAATAGTGCTGCTATGAACATTGGGTGCATATACCTTTGTGGATAAATATTTTCAGCTTTTTTTGGTAAATATCCAGAAAAGAAATTGCTGGATCATATGGTAATTCAATTCTTAATTTTGTTTGTTTGTTTGTTTGTTTTGTTTTATTTGTTTGGTTAGTTTTTACACCTACAGCACCTGGTCTTCCTAGGTGGCCTCGCATCCAAGTACTAACCAGGCCCAACCCTGCTTAGCTTCTGAGATCAGATGAGATCAAGCCTATTCAGGGTGCTGTGGAGGCAGACAATTCTTAGTTTTTAAAGGAACCTCTATACTGTTCTCCATACTGGTTATATCAGTTTGCATTCCCACTAGCAGTGGATGAGGGTTCCTTTTTCTCTACAACCTCTCCAACACTTGTTATTACTTGTGATGAGAGCCATTTCACATTTGTTGGCTTTTAAAGCAAATTCTGTCATTAGTATGACAGAATTTAGATCCTTCACTCAAATTTCATAAGTAATTCACCACCAACCCGATTTTATAGTTAATTTTGGCACAGAAAAGTTACATTACATGCCCAGAATGAATAAACAGTAGAGCCTAAATTCAAATCTGTATTAGTAGATTCCAACTTTGATATTTGTTGAACTCTGCCATATTGTCTTCTCGAATGAAGACAAGACTGATATCCCCTAAATAAAAAAATGAGAGCCAAAAGAAGTTTGTTTTTAATATCAACTAGTAGTTACACCACTGTAAGCACCACCCCTAACCTAGTCCTACACCCCAGACTCTTCTGTCTTCATTTGTTTTACTTCCTATCAAGATAATTGGACTACTGTGTATTCATGTCCTCTGGGATGGAATGTGACAAAGATAAAAGCTGAGAAAAAATGAAGGGTCTCTCTGGTCAATATCTAGGACTTGAGGAAATAAACTGGGTTACCAAAAATAAAAAGCAAAAATACAAGAAAACTCCATGATTAATAAACTGGTTTCTTCCTCCTCCAACCCTTAATACTAGTCTCTCCACCCAGGTAGCTTGGACTGGAAGTAGGGAAAAGTATATAGAGAAAGCAACAATAACAGGTGCAGACCTCCCTGGTCCCCTAGCTAAGCATGGAAGATGTCTAAAGCCTTAGCTGGCTTCAGGAAATCTAAGAGTAGAAGCAAAACTTGGCCCTCTCCTTCCACAGGGAGAACTCTATGAGAAGAATATGACTCTCCTTTTGGACTTTCCCTTTTAGGATTTTATACACTTAACATTCCCACCCAAAGTTGTTGGTTTTTCAACATAAAATGAAAGCAAGAGAAAGAGCTCTGTGCCCAAAGAGTGTCATAGACATGCAGAAACCTTCTGACCCAGACACTTTTCAGACACCAGCAACATGTGAGTTTAAAGTGATGCCACAACTGCACAGAGAGGACTGTGTAAGACAATGGATGTCTTCGTGGATGCTAGAGTGGACAGGTGACATTGGAAACCAGATGGGACCCTGCCCTACCTCGAGAAGATGAATACAACCCAGGGGAGAAAAGAAAACAAATCCCTAAAATATCATTTCTTCCCACCAGCTGATAGAATGAATATTTGATATAGAAATGAAGTTATTGAAAATGGTTTTATTTTTTACATATCTTAATTTTAATAAGATAAATTATATATTCTATATAATCTTTTAAAATGTGATTTAATATACTGAAATAACTACAGAATATTGGGGATGGGAGAAAAGGATGGGGCAGAGGACTTATCTAATCATAAAGCTGATTAAAATGGACACATTCCCTAGCAGTCTAAAGTACAATTATAGAAGGCAGCATGCCATAAAAAGGAATAGGAAGAGCTCTATAGCTACAGCTCAAACTATCAATTCCATTGTACCTGAAACAAGTATATGTAAGATATGGTGGAGAAAGGTGGAGCATTAATTATTCTAAATGTCACATCCCTGTGCTCCCCCAGATACATTACTAATACCACCTCACATTTCCCAACATCATTTGTCATAATACCTTCTGTAGCCTAAGTAACAATATTTTCATTTTTAATGCTGGGCTAGACTGCAATTTAAAATTAGTGAGACTGTTTTCACTATTTATAGGTGGTTCTCTTTCTTGCCCCATCCACATTTTAATCCACATTAGACAGAACTGTCCACAATAGAAAAACTTCCTTTTCTATTTTAAAATCCCCTTTAAAAGCCCCGGATTTTGTTAATTTTTGACAAAAAATAATTTCTGGTCTCACAATGGTAGACAACCAGAATTCCAATGAGTGTGCTTTTGGTGACTCGTGTTTATAAAGTCATGTATCACTTTCTCTTGTGACCTGTCATCAAATGTGACATAATTTAATGTGATGGCTCCAATTTTAAGGATGGCATTTGGCACTTTGCTTTCAAACTCTCCGAGTACAGTTATCCAAGAGAAGCTGGCTGACCTCAGTGGAGCAGACGGGAGACGGTTAACAGGTTGCCAACTTTAAATTACTGTTGAATAGCTTAGCATATCTCTAGAATAATTCCCTTAAAAAGCAATTAATCATCATTTCAAAAATGTCCTTGGTGAAGTATATGTGTTTTCTGTTTTCTACTTATGGGAGGCATTTTGTTGGAAACTACTAGCATGTCTCTATTCACTAGACTGCATTTACATTTTTATTGTTTTCAACATAGGTGTTTTTGGGGACAAATAATAAAAAACTTAAGTAAACAGACTGAAATGTGTTTAACAAAGTCAATATGAATAGCAATTAAGAAGAATAAACATTAAGCCACTAATGCATAGAAATATTTGTACTTTGCATCTATTTTCTTCCTATTTTAGTTGAAGAGCCTTAACTCATGTCATAAACGGACTGAGAAAGCCACCTATGACAACAAACAGAACAAATTCCATAAGTCTATATCTTCGGTGATATGTTTATGACCTCGAAATTATTTCAAGCTATCCTACTTTTGAAGCTATAAAAGATAAAAGTTAACAAAAGTGAGGAGAAATTATGGAAATAGCAAAAGGCTTAATTTTAGAGCTTTCCCCAACCTTATTAATAAAAAAAAAATGTTGATTTTTGCTGTGGCTGTTTCAGTGAAGTTAATAAAGATTGCGCTAGATTCATAAGTATCTTTCAAGATTTCTACTAATTAAAAAATGAGCTACATTAAAACCTCATTCTAATACTCTTTGGAAGCTGTTATCAAAATCAGTCCATCATCCTGTTCAAAGAAATTTATTAACTAAAGTATGAGAGTCTCCATTTCAAGATTTGATTTTAATGTAAAAAAATTTAAATATACAGAGAATGGTTAAATGAATCATTTATACCTCTGCTACACTCGAGAAATTATTTTGAAGCATAACCTAGATAATATTTAAGACAATATTATTAGGACATTTCCCTTATGTGAACGCTGTAAATTGCTTTACAGTGAATTTTTTAAAAAAAATTGTGCTTTATTTAAGATCAAGCCTATCCTAACCTTTTCCCACATACTTCGCAAATTTTAAATTATTCATCTCAGAACTGGTGATGGGCAAAGGACTGAGAGTGTATAAGAGAGATGACATAAATGTTGTGTTTCCATCCCCAACATCCAGTCTATGTTCATGACAGGCATCACTATGGCTCATGGTGGACTTTCCTGCTGAGGCTGGGCATGCCTCGCAACGAGTGCCACACAATATATCAGTCACCCTAATGAATCAGTTAAAGATGGCAAAATAACTGTTGACCATTTCTGGTCCACAACTTACTGTCAGGAAATCTCATGGCCAAAAGTATGATTCTTTAACAGTTCAGACTATTGTTAAATATCTACAATCACACAGTTTTCAGATTAGAATGAGGACTGAGTATCTGTGGTGGCATGGACACATGTGGGAACTCTCCTTTTCAAGCTCATAAAAATAAATCATTAGGATTTCAGGGGTACAAGCAAGGGAGACCAAAGCCTGCAGACTAGACAACTGTAGACTAGAGCAGGTACCTAGATGATCTATGAAATCAAGCTTGAGACTAAATTGCTCCTTCTGTCAGATACATGAAAGCAGTTCTTTGTTTTAAAGACAGTAACACCATCTTTACCTTCCATTACAGATACTTTACTAGGAATGAAACAATAAAATCCCAAACTACAGTAGTTTACTAAATCTTAGATGACATCAATAGTAAGACCCACCATTACTTTATTTAGTGAAAAAATATATAGCTTTTTAAAATTATGACATGCTATCAGTTATAAGAAGAACCTGATTTCACAAATGTTACAATACATAAATGTACTGTATCAAATTTTTTAATGTACCATTTGTTTCTTGAAGTTGCATCAGTAACTTCTTATAGGAAAGTTGCTTCCAAAACTGAGGGCAATTTTTTTTAGCTTTGTTGCTATGTAAAACTTGATCTTACCTTCTTTTTCCTTTTGTGTTTCATTTACACCAAATCAACACCTAGAGAAAGTCCTGGCTAGAGAAGAAATGCCTGTTCTCTGCCAACATTTGCCTTTATCTCTGCCCAAACCCATTGTGGAGACATAGAAATTCTGCGAGCTCAGCCAGGCTACGCTACCCATCATAGCAGTAGAGAAATATGCAATTGGCATTGTTTTCCTGTTGTTTCTACTGATCAGAACAGCAAACCTACAAAACTATCCAATTACATATGTGAAAATAATAATTATTATTATTATAGCTTTTGCCTACTGAATATTGAGTAAATCCTTATAATATTTTCCCAAAAATAATGAAGAAATTTGGGATTGGTGTTTGCAACTAGATTGCACTGAAACAACGTGGTGAGATCATTTTTGACACCTGTATCACCTTTCAATAAGGCAGAAAATCAAAGCCCATAATGAGGTCAAATCGAAAGGACCTGAATTTAGTTTTTCGATGCAATTCATTGCATAGGTGTTGCTTTCTTTAAAAAAAATAAAATAAAATAAGCGTTTTTTTCCCCCTCTATGGAGAAGCATTCTTTTTTTTTTTTTTTGCTTCTATTGATCATATGGATACTTAATTTCCTTTGTAAGGCATACCATCTTAGAATATAATGCTTATACTAGAAATATGTTATCTTATAATTTAATAAAAATAGTGGGTGTTGCATATATGTTTTTATGATATTCTTTAATTTTTTTTAATGTAAAGATTCCCAATCTGCCTACCAACTGAACTGTTTGGTCGTGAAACATTACCTTCTCAGCATGAGGTATGCCCATCAGCAGAAAAGTAGTAAAGAACAGACTAACTTTATTTATTACATTTGTATTGCCTACAAAGCCATTTGCTTAATGGATGAGTCTCATTAGCAGTCCAACCACAACATAAAGAATACAATGATGTGTTTCATAGGTTCATTAAAATAATATTTCAAAGGGAGTCATTAGAAAAAAAAAGAAGCTAAAGATTCAACAAACAGTTAGTTGTCTGCAAATAAATGAGATGGAACCAACATGTTTTCAAGTAAGTTAAGAGACATGTTTACAAATACATTACAGCCATTAAAAAGGGAAGCATCAACTTAGCAAGTGCGGGTGGGGGCGGGAGGGCCATGATTACTTATGTAATTTACAAAAACAAAACTGTAACACTTTCACATCAACATTTATTGTGGATGCAAAGGGCTGTAGGAATTTTTTAAAGTGTGACTTAACTAGAAAAAATTATCTGTAGCCGTAAGATGATTCTCTTGTTTGAAGCAAAATTTAAAATATTCAATCCTATTTTCAGATTACGACTATTTTTTGTACACACTTTTGTGTTATTTGCTCCCAATCTGCCTATTTTTTCACATAAAAAATGTTCAGAAATTAGCAAAATGAATAATTCTGCTAAAACAGAAACTATACTAAGAAAACAAGTGTCTATTTATACACTTGCATTCAAAATACAAAGTTCTATGAAGCCTTTATTCTTTAACTACACCTAAGGGCTGACAAATGTTTGTTCTACAAATGAGTAAGTAAATGACAACACGATTACTTAACCAAGAGGAGTTTTTAGGTTAGTCTGTTAATTATTGTTGCTTGATTGATTTTATTTTTTTACACAGTAATTCCACATTTAAGCAAAATAATAAACAGTTTTATATTTCCAATAACGCTGAAAGCTTTTCACACAAAATAGTGTTGAATCTGCAGTAAGATCATATATTAAATAAGTCATGGTCACCAAGAATGTAGCACTTATGGCGGATCGCAAGGATGACCCTATGTAATTCTGCAGTGACCTCCCACTATGCATTCTACCTCACCCATAGACACATGACTCAGCATGTGACTTGATTTTGTCAATGGATAATTAGCAAATGCGACTCAGAAACAGCCTCCTCGAAAAGCATTTGTGTATTTCTCTTTGTGCTCTCCCCCATCGCTATCAGCATAAGAACATCCATTGGCTAGCCTGCTGAAGAAAAAAATACCTGAAGCAAAGCTGAGTCACTCTAGACAAGTACAGCCTAGATGAACCCAGATCATCCCACAGCCAGCCACCACACCTCAGACATCTGAGTGAACCTAGCCAAGTTCAACAGTGTTGCCTAGGTAGCCTCAGCGGACTCCACATGTAGAGTGCGGCACTACTTGACATCCACCATACACGCGCACAGGTTTTGTTGTTTTACCCTCTCTATAGAGGAGCCAGATTTCAGATTTTATGAAGTCAAATTAATGCTATGTTTTATTAAAATAATTAATAAACCATTATTTATTACCTATTTTTAAAGGGAAAAGGTAAATTAAGAGACTTCAATGCAAAGTCTCAGTTTTTAAGTATTGGAAGCTAATTCAACAAAACATTACCAGCTAACTTCAACACACAAGTTCTATCAATATTTGTTCTGGTATTAAGAATACTCCCTGATCTCAAGTTATTTACAGATCTTGCAGGACAGACAGGAAGAGTGCATTATACAAAAGAAAGTAGTCATATCTTAATACTTACCATCTGGACAAATATAACAAATATGGATTTTTAAATGGCTTTTGGAATGCTTCTCTAAGAGACAAGACACTAATAGCTCCCACGATTAAGGGGTTTAATACTATTTTTAAAATATTAACTGATAAATAACTATATTTTAAGGGATTCATCACATCTAACTTTTTCTGGGGATACAAAAATTCAAAAATAAAAAACTATATTTTAAAAGATTCATCAGGTCTAGCTTTTTCTGGGGATACTAAAATCCGAAAATAAAAAGATCTTTCTGGATGTAAAAAGTTTGTTCATTATCGAAGAACTTCAGCAAGTGCAGCTTCTTGATAGAAAGCATAACATTACTCAAAGATCAAATTTTTTAAAACTTTATCACAACTTGGATACTGTTTTGTAAAGAAATAACATATATATGTGTGTGTGTGTATATATATATATATATATGTGCAAATTCAATTGCTAAATTATCGGTAAAGTGTTGTAAATCATATATTACTGTTACATTTATGCCTAATGTCGCATGTTCCCTTCAAGGTTGTCAGCTCACTGAGGATAAGACCTGGTTATGTTGACATCTGTTTTCTCAAGCATTTACAATTTCCTAATTCATTCTATTTATGTGGCTGCAGCAGCTAAAACTAAGAAACTGGAAACTATCATTCTGAAAGACGGCCGGAGAAAGTTGGTATTGGTATGGTCACCTACTAAAACTGCTGTAAGTAGTAATTACATTCTATAAATATAAAATTAATAGATAGTTACAGTATATAATTCCAAATATACAGCAGAGGTAAAAAGATCAAGGACCACAGTAACAACAGCAATGCCAATTGGGAAAGAGTAGCCAAAGGACCTCAGGATGTCTTGTAAATGCCAGAAGAAGCTTGGGCAGGTAGAGTAAATTAGCAGAGGGGGCCTGATTTCAGGGTATTTGTACACTGGGTTTCTGAGAAGTAGAGATTTCAGTAAACCCAACTAAAAAATATGGGTTTCTTATACCAAGCCCTAGCCAATTTTTCCTAGCAGGAAGGTAGAGGGTCCTAAGCTACTAGAGTGTTCTATTTTTTTATGGAACCACAAATAAAAATTTTTACTTATTAGCTCCTTATCTTTCATTGTATTACACTAATAGTGCTACTTCAGTTATAGTCCATGAATATTGCTACTCTCTTTAACCTATTTATTCTTGGCCCCAGAAGAGACAAGAAGTGTTGTGGACAGGTAACGTACATGATCCTGCCTGTTGGCATTCAGGCCCTTGTATAATCCCTTCTGTGTGAAGGAAGAACCTATGACTTGATTTTAACCAATAGAAAATAGAAAGGTGATATGTTAATTCCATGATTATGTTATATAAGACTCTGGCTTTGAAGAAGCAAGCTGCTCTGAATCCTACAGTCACAGGGAAATGAATTCTGTCAATAACCTGAAGGAGTTTGAAGTGAATCCTTTGCTAATCCTGTGGCTAATGAGACCACAACCCTAAGAGAAACACAGATCACGATCTGGTATAACTCTAAAGCATAGAACCCATCTAAGACATACCTGAACTTCTGACCCACATAAACTGAGATGATAAATGTGTCTCGTTTTATACCACTAAGTTTTGCATAATTTGTTATGTAGTAATAAAATAATACAGGGAGTTTGCCCCAAACTGTAAATCAACTACTTCACTAGGCACATTATTTAATTTGGCTGATGTTTACTTTTCACAGTAAGACTTTCTCAATGAAGGAAGCAATGCTTTCAATTACATTCTGATGCAAGTTCTTTAAGCAGAAGCAGAAAAATACTGAGTCGCTCTGTTGTACATTTCCTCAGCACAACAGGAAGATAGGTTTGGTCTAACTGTATATGCAGAAAAGGAGAGAGGTGGCATTTTCTTTGACACAGAATTTTGTCTAATGATATGTGCAACAGAGTAGAGAAGATCAAGGTCAGGGACATAGGAACTGTAGAGAAGCAGTTTTTATCATCCATCATCCTTCAAAGTTACATAAGTATTTGTTATCGCTACAGTTAAAAGCAATGGATGAGCTGATATTACCTGTAATAAGCTGATAACAACAATATGATGTGAAGAGAGCAAGACAAAAATTCCTTTAAAATTCTCATACTACTACTCTTCCCTGGGCCATTTGAAATCTAGGGAATTTAATAGTACCTACAGTTGGCAAGGAAACAGGTCAGTCATTTTTGTCATCCCCTACTCCTAACTTATTTTTAACACAACAAAATTATTTATAGACCCCAGCAGAAACTGTGCATTGTCTTTACTTCTCAGTCCTAGCTCTGGCTAACTCTTATGACCCCCAAAGATTTAACTAGGTAGCCCTTACTCCAAGAAGCCTTCCTTGATAAATATATTTTCCTCCTCACTGCTTCCCTAATAACCTATGCAACATCAAACATTTTACTTATTTTCTTATATTATAATTATCTCTTCATGTGATTGTCATAACTACTAGAGTAAGTGCTATTTGAGATCAGGAATCATGACTTTCTTTTTTTGTATTTCCAGCATGCACGAAGTTTCTGGCCCATAGTAGGTGCTCAATAAATAATAAGTGAAGAGTAAATAAATGTTATTACCCAAGATTATACAAAATCTAAGAGAAATACTTTAAGATTAGGCAACAATAAGCTTGGAAAATGTGGGTGAAATATGCTGAGAAATTTGAAACACTAAATCTGTTAGCAGGAAGCCTGAGGCAGGGCCTTCAAGGGAAAAAGATTTATGCAGAACGATAGGAAACAAAGAATTTTACAATCTAACACATGTTGATTTGAAAAAAAAATCATAGGTACCCATTATACCCAGAAGCTAATTTTTCTCATATATTGCCTCAAGCAATGTGTCAATATTATTAACTCACATCAAATATAAAGAGTGATGCTTTTCTGAGAGCATTTCTTCTGAGGTTCCTTGGCAGCTATTTTCGTCAGATACCAGGAAGCAAGGGGGCTCCCTGTAGTTGACTGGCTCTAGGACTTAGGGAAATTCAGTCCTCTACTCACATCTGCCTTGGATATCAATTCCATAAAACATAACAGATGGTTTGCTGGATAGCCTTAATTTTCAGTTGAATAATTTTGATTTATACAGAGGCCAATTCTTCATATTTATTTCAATGGTTTAACATGATACACTTAAAATTATCCCTTATGAAAAATTTTCAGGTGATCTTAATGTTATTCCATTACTTTCACTATGACTCCTTCAGGGACTTTACCTGCTCCATCTGAAATATGATGAAAATTCAGATCCACTAAGAATTTGAATCCTCTCTCTTTCTCTACTCACCCCATCCATCATCTCCTACATATCAAATAAACCAGGATGTGGTTTTCTCTCTTTCTCTCTCTCTCTCTCGCTCTCTCTCTCTCTCTCTCTCTTTCTCTCTCTCTTTCCTTCCAGATGCCCAGCTGTGGTCTGTAAAAGACTAATTGCTTGTACAATTATTATGAATGATCCAATGTATACTGTAAGTTAAATACTTGATTGAAGAGAAAGTCTATTCAAAAGGTCTAAGACTGAAAACTGCCAGAGTTTTTCACCTTACCCCAGAGTCCACGGGACCCACACATTAGTAGCAGACATTTTCTATGCCACCTTGTGCTAGTCAGTCTAAGTCTGAAGTACTCAATTTAGAAATAAATTTAGAAATCAATTTAGAAATAAATTATTAAGCATGAATACTGCTTGGCATAACAGCTTTAATTAAACAAAATAGAAGTGAGCTATTTCATCTCACAAACATGACATCTTGCAAACATAAGAGCACAATAAACATAATTAACACAAAAAGGAATTTAGTTGTTATTAATTTGTAAGGTAAACTTTAGAAATGAGATGGGCAAAGGAAATAAAAAGGCACTTCTCAGAAAAAAAAATATTTGAGCAACTGAAAAACAAATTTTAAAAAACCATGGCGATCTTAATAAACTGGAGTGCAAATTGAAATAAGACATATTCACTATTAAAATTGCAAAGATTTTAAAAATTATTAATAAGTGTGTGAAGAAATGAATATCCATATAGTGATGGTGGTCCAATAGCTTTTCTAGAGAGAAATTTGGTATAATGCAACAAAAGCTTTAACGAATTTTACACATTTATCCTAACTATGCTACTTCTTGGAAACAATCACATGCCCAGAGATTTACGTACAATAATTTTTCTATCATGATGATGGGCTGGGGTAATCTAAATGTTCTATAAAAAAGAATTGGTACACATCTATTTGACAGGCCTGGAACAGTTACTGTCTACTGCTAAGGTCCCAGCGCAGATGCAAGAAAAAAAATGACACCGTGCTTTCTTTTTGTCTGACGGGCAGCCAAGACTGAACGGTGGAATACAATGGAGGAACATGGAGTTTTTACAACTCAGAAATTACCTTGTAAACAGCTGAAGAGTGTGTTTTACTCCAAAGAAGAATCTAAAATATTAGTTTAAGAGAAGTGTTAGAAAATTAGTCTCCTACATTCTTGCCTTCCGAATGATTCCACTTTTAAAAGCTTTAGGGTTAAAACTAATTAAAGGCACTTAGTGATTCTTTGGAAACAACAACAACAAAAAAGAATTGGTAATATTGAATATAGTTTGTAATACAGTAAATTACTGTTAGGAATAATAAAGTGTTTTAATGATATGTGACATGCTCACAATACATTAAGTGAAAAAAAAGTAGGTATCAAACACTATTTAAAATGCGATTACAATTTTATTTTTAAAATGTACATAAATGCCTAGCAAAAAAGTATATACATTAGAATGGTATTAGTAGCTATCTGTGAAAGGTAGACTTATCAGAGTTTTCTTCTTTATATTTTTACTTTAAACTTTTCTTATCCATATAGAGTATGGACCATCAGATCCATAAAAATGATAAAAACCCAAAGCACAAGATTGGGGGGCATAAAGTTCCTATACCCTGCTAAGTAGTGACCCAGTTTTAGAAATAATCCTTAGGTTCTGACATAGGACTATTCTCTACAAAGTCCCAAGCCAATTAAATATCAATATCTTTTCATGCTGTAAGTATTAACTAAGTTGTTTCAACACAGAATGTGAAGAAACAGAGAAACAATAGTTATCAGAAAAAGAATCCAATACCATTTAAGTCATTTTTACCACATTTAATTCTAATAATAGTTACACATTAAAGAGCAAAGTTTCAAGCCATTTAACATCAATGGGAGGAGTAGCTTATTGAGAGAATACGAAAACCAATTCTCTATTAAAACCAACTAATTCAATTCAGTTTTTAAACGTCAGCAACTATAGGTTCTCTCAAATTAACCACATCCAACTGCTTGTACCTGACTCTATTTAACTCTACAAAATATATATAATTCCTTGTTACTCTCCAGTATTTTGTTAGTGACCCTAAAATAGATTCAACTTTGATGACAGCATTGGCAAAGTAAGGACACATGTCCCGATGGTCCTTTTCAGTCCTAGGGGTCTGTGATTGGTTATCCTTAAACATAGGCACTAAATTTATATTTTAGTTATAAGTCACTAATTTGTAGAGTAGGATTTTAAAGAATTTTGAAGCATAAATCTTTTTAATCTGCAATGAATTAGATTCTCTACATTTGTTAATAATTCAGTCCAAAAAATAATGCCAGATTAGTCATTTTGTGTGTCAGATGAAACACACATGTATTTGTTCTTAAAGATTATGTTATAATCTTGATTCATTTGTCATGTAACACTGAAATAAAATGGTTACACTAATTACCCAAAATCAAATTTCACTTCTCAATTTATAAGCTTTCCATTTTATTCTATAAATTCTTAGCTGTCACGGAGTCAGAAAATTATTACTGTCATCAATAGGAAGATTGTTTTAGTGGTGCAGATGGCTGTCCTTTTATAGGCCAACTTAATGACTTGTTCTTGTCTAATCTGTCATCTGTTATTTAGTTGTCATTGTGAACTTTTTGGATTTCATATCAATCAATTTTCTATGTTTACTAAACAGATGGCTTTAAAAGAAAAAAAGCAAAGCAAGAAAATGACATTAAATGATTTTAAAAACTCCAAAGGCTACATACACTTTTTAGTATGTCAAATGAAATTTAAATATGCTACTTAAAAAAGTAAATTTAAAGTCAAAGTGAACTAGATTTTAAAACTCAATGGACATGCAAAGAACAATCAGTAGCAGCTGTCTATAAAGAATGAATTATTTAAAAATACAAACAGGCATTTCTTTTAATTTTTTCACACACACACAAAATTAAAATCTATCCTGACAAGAAAGACAAATGTCAACTGAACTCAATCATCAATTCAGAAGCTCTTTGTTGTAATTCATAGGTGTACATAGCTCTTTTGTCTGTTGTTTGTAATCTTTTTTAGAATATAGGTAATCACATACTTTCCCTTAGTGAAAATTGTTCCTTATCTCTGTCATCCTTAAGAAGGCTTTGTTTAATCACTGTGTTATTATCAAATTGACACTCAAACTCAAGAAGCATAGCGGTAAATTTAAATGGCTTCCATCAATGAGATTAGAGTTCCGAAAATAATTGTGCCATGGAAGAGCACTGTTAGTTCAAGCTGTACCACAGAAAGAACTTGACAGTTATAAAAAATCAAAATATTAATGTGAAGTAACCTTACACTACATTTATGACAATATATTCAAGATTCTATATGTGAGATCCTGTGATCTACAGGATCTGCTTTATCAGTCCCTAATAATGCTGCAATGGTCATAGAGCAAAGCTTTCTGATACATGCACAAACATATTCCAGAAGGTTTCCCAAGATCATGCTAACCACATCTTCCACTGTTAAATAGATTGAGTTCAACTGTGCTTTCTACCTGCTCAATGTCAAGGTTCCTTAGCAGTAATAAAACCAACAATGAGGAAGGTTGTGAAGGATTTTTCTTTATGTCTTTCATACAAAAGAGAAGAACTTAAGGTGGCAAGCCAATTTTTAAAAGACAAAGTCATTTTTTAAATTTTCTCAACATGATAACCACAGTAAAACACAAAGCTAGTATAGGTAGTCATCATGCCATTCCACAGTGTTCAGAGGATATGATAGAATGGGGAATATAAGCTATCAAAAAGGAAAGCTTAGTAACGGACATTTGAGACTGACAAAAATGTTCCATTCCCTCTTATGAGACAGAAAATCAAAAGGGGCTTGTTCACAAGGATCATATATCAGAAAGACAAATACTTTAAATCAGAAGATTTAAATCCTAAAATACCTTTACTAAGACTTGGAAAGAGAGTTTGTACCTTAATGATTTCTCTTAGGTTTCGGCTCAAACCCTTCAGTCAGAAACACATGTTTGACATTATATGTGTGCCTGGACCTCAGGCAGGTGCTCTAAATGTACTAAATCAATCCCAAGTAACTGGTGAAAGAGTGCAAATTCAGGAAATGATAGTCTTAAACGAAGCAATACGGCAAAGACCCACATTGTGGAAGAGAGTCATACAACACAGTCAAGGTCCGGCTGAAGTTGGTTTTCTTTCCTTTAGGTCTACTAGTCCACGATAATAGGTTTTGATTTGTCCAAAATACTTTGTAGGCATTCTCAAGTGATTAGAAAACTTGGGGCTGCTTCAGATGATCAGGTCCTCAGCCAGGATCGCATTTAATGGTTCCCACCATATTGCATGGTCATTTATCAACAAAGTTTTACACACTATTTAAGTAGCAGTTGATATAAAGACAGAAAAGTCAGTACACCATGACAATATTCTGTGGATGTTATACTTGGGTATATCATTCTCTGGAGTATATGTTTTCATACTTATATACAAATTTACTATATTGCAAAAGTTTTGAACTATGATCTGTTGGTGATTTCACAAAAGTGAATAATGCTGCCTTGGGTAAGATTGCCCCTTTTCAGAGTGCTTTTTAGGCCTTTTCTGCCTCTTGGTCATAGTGGCTCAGATGTGAGAACTGATCTCCTATGAGATGAGTGGTTCTAAAAGTGTGATCCAGAAAGAGCAGCTTCGGAAACACCTGACACATTAGAAATATAAATTATAGGTCCACAATCCAGACCTTCTGACTCAAAACGAGATGGAGCTTAGCAATCTGCATTTTTGCAAACCTTCCAGTGTCTCTCAGCATCCTGGACATAATAGCCATCTAACAAATGTTTCTAATTTAAATCAAATTAAAATGTTCTAAAAACAGAACAAATTTGTTTGTGTGTTTGTTTATTTAGGAATAACCATGGGCTTCCTTTCAGTATGTCTACTATTTGCAGATATTAACACTGGAGATGTATTTTGCTGAAGGATTTCCATTCCTTAACTAGGCATTACTAGGTTCTGTTGACTTGCCATTAATTGAAACCAAGGATGGACCATAATTAGATCAAAGAGGTGTAAGGAAGGAAAAAACAAACAGAACATCATTTTATTACTTCTGCTCATTTGCTACAGAGATCTCAGGTATTCCCTGTATACGTAAGAAGTAGATCAAATTAAATTAGAATAACTAAGCAAAAATTAGTGTGAGCTTTAGAAATAAAAATGTTAAGATCACAGTATGCTAACAAACAAAATCAGCTCTATTTCAGAAAATAGTTTTTATAAAAGGCCAACAAACATTAGTAAGTAAAGTGGGAGAGAATAATAATACAAGTACAACATGACAGGTCTATACTGCCTGGGGCTCATTTACTACTCTGCCAGCTCTATGTATTTATAGCACAGCAATCAAGTGCATAGGCTCTCAAGCCAGATTAACTGAATTATAATTTGGCTCAAATCTTCACTACTTCTAGGTACTTGGAGAGATTAGTCCTCTCTTTTGGGTCTGAATGTCCTCATCTGTAAAATGGAATAATAGTAACTAATTAAACTGGTGAAAGATTTAAATTAAATAATACTAAATAATATATAGTAGGCTTTATTTATTTTTTTGTCTGTAATGGGTGTTGCATAAATCAAATGTAGTTGCGATAGCCGCTACATTTAAGACATTTGTAGTCTACCAGTCCAAGTTACAGAACATGAAACAAAAGAATACTTTCTCAGGGGCAGATTCCTATCAGTGATTCCCCAGCACTGGGCACATAATAGATATTCAGTAAGTGCAGGCCAAATAAGACAGATTTTACCACAGCACCAAGAAGCCTCCTGCCATGAGTCTAGGTTGAAAATTACATAGCAGAGACTTTGCCATTTCATAGAACTAAGTAGACTGGCTTGATTTCATGATACCTGGATGACAAAATTGAGAAAAGTAAATTCCCAAATACATTACTGCTTTAAGTATCAAAATATCTTTTCCTAATTCTGTGACAGCCTATGCCCCTTTCACCATGACAATCCATACACATCATTTGTCATTAACCAAGGAAGGAAGGAGCAGAAGGTTCTGGTGTTTATCACCTGGGCCTTATCTTCTTGATAGATTATAAAATTCCAGAATCCTCCAGATAAGCCCAGTTTCACAGAGCCAGTTGTTGCCTTCCCCCAAAGTGTAACAGAATCATAGGCAAAGATCCCAGGTAAGGGAATTGTATACCTCAGGGTAGGGTCTGCCTTTTTGTTAAAGGTCAATGAAACCCAACAGTGATGAGAAAGGCAGGATGTAACAGAGATGTTCTAAAGCAATTAGCAGAAAATGAGATGAAAAGCAATTATGCAAACACTTGGACATTCAAAGCTCTTACACTGAGAAAATAGATCATGGCCTTGGACAAAGAGTACAAATGTGTAGATTTTAAAGTTTCCCAATGTTAGCATTTATCACTTCAATTATATTTAAATATTGGGCTTTGGGAGATATATATATTAGACTTTGCAGCCTAAATATTTATGATCACTTTATAACTAAATAAATCAAAATACTAAATAGTAGGAGAATCTGAGGGATGAATAATTGTTGGGGCAAGAAGCAATCATGAAAGGTCTTCTTGAGAAGGTAAGAATTTGCTGGCTCCATAACAGACAAATATAATTTAGTGAGGTTGAAGGTAAAAAGGAAGGCATGGTAACAGAGGGACAATAGGAGGAAAGACGCTGTGGACAATAATGAATCGGAAACCTGAATTGGAAAGTGATCAATTTGTCATGGGAGGATACTGTGTTAGCATAGAAAAACCTATGTTTTTAGAGCCTGGTAGCCCAAGGTGTTAATTCTTTCTGATCTTTGGTAAGACATAATCTCACTGAGATTCATTTTGGGCACCCACAAAATGAGGACAATACCCACTCTATGAAATAGGTAGAAAATAATAGCAATAAAAAGTAGGTCTGCAAATTCATTCTTTTTTCTTCCCTTCATCATAAAAGATGTTTATCCTTTACTTCAAAATTGACATGACTAAAACAAAATTAACAACTTTTTCTTATAAGCTTTGCTTCTCAACTACCCTGTCCTTCAATAGTGCCACCTCATCTCTATTGCTCCAAGACTGGAATGTCTGATTGATCATTTCCTCATCTTTCACCTTCAAAATGAATGGCCAGTCAAATTACATCCCACAAAACTACTTATTTCCACCTCTTTATTTCTATTTTGTCAGCCAAAACCCAAATCTAAGTCTGAACTTTTGCACAGGCCATCCATCTGACCTTCTTGATTACCATCCCACCAGTTCATCCTACATCCCATTGCCTGGATATCTTTTTAGAAGATGGATGAAGTGCATACTACATGGTTCCCCATTTCCTACTATTCAGTTATTAATTCATCCAATGAAGAGTTACTGGACATCCATAAAATATCAAGTTTCATGCTATTTACTGAAGATACAAAAATAAATAAATTAGTCTCTTGATAGCCCAGTGGGCCAAAGTAAATAGATAGATTATAATGTTACAAATGAACAATAGAAATGTGAAAACTAATCGTGTAGGGTAAAACTGCACAGAGATGATGCTATTTCTGAATGACATTTCAAGAGGTGAGATATTTGTCAGACAAAAAAGTGTAGAAGGATACTGTTTTCCAGGGTACAAAACTAAAAAAATATAACTATTTTATGCATAAAAGATCACTTCCCAAAACCCTACTCCATGAAAGTTAAATGGAATAACTGCTGCATTAAGTGCCTAACCAATTATCCAGGGCACAAAGAAACACCTGCTTCGACCATGCAGGAAAAACAAAGGACAGGTTCTTCACAGAAGACACGAGGGCAATGGCAAAGGGTTCCTTTGGGAAACTTTTGAAGTAGGTAGAGATTCAAGGATCACACAAATAAGAGATGGCAATAGCAACACAACATTACAGACATGAGCACTCTGTTGGCCAAAGAAAAAAGGGGTGGGAGAGGGGTGTTTTAACCCTCGGTGACAATGAACACAGAACATATTACTTTTGAAATAAACATTCTTATCACGACAACTCTTGATCCTCATAACAATTAAAGAGCAGCACAGGAGGATAAGTCCTTTTGCAGAGGATGAGCTTTAATGTCACCTCATACCTAACCTCACATGGATCCATTCACAGGAGAATCAAATCCAAAGGCCTATTCTATTCCAGACCTCATTTAGAAAAAAAAAAATTTCCTCTCCTCAATCTTAACACAAGTGACACAGATCAGCTACAGATCTGCAGCACCATGCAAAAAACATCTCAATTAACTTGTGCACAAATATACTGACACGGGCGCTCTTAATCTGTGAATGAAATGGCAATTTAATACTTGGAAGCTGAACACGTGCAAACATGAAAACTTTTCCGTTTGAATTTTTCATGGGGAGCAACAAAATATTTTAATCTCATTTTCAGATCAAATTAATCTCTCCATATTTTTTGTTTGTTTCTAGTACTAATGACACTACCAGTTGTGAGCTTTGTGCTCATCACAGATAAGAACAGGACCTTCCTTATCTCTATTTTCCCATCACCTGCAGTGTCTGGCATTTAAGTGTTAAATTAATCATGGGACAGAGCAGTAAATAACATGCATAACCTACATGAACATATTATCACCTAAGTGAATGAGGTTGAACACCTTATCTATTCAATGGTATGTCCAGTTTTGACTCTTCCATGAGTCTGTTTCTTCATCAATAAAATGCAGATCATATTGCCTTCCCCATAAGGTTGTGATGAGCAATAAATAGGTAAAGGTACACAAAATGCCTAATGAATCCATTATAAATGCCACTGAAATCCCAAGCAAAACAAAAAGTAAAGAAAAGAAAACAACACTTTTTTATACAAATCAGAAGTTAAACAACAATTATGATAATTATAAAAGCCTCTTAGCAAACTTCTTCGAGTTATTCACGTTGGATGACTCCAGGAATTAAAATGTAAGGATACTGTTTATCCAAGCATAGATGATGGTTAAAGAAGCAAGGAAGATGACAGAAAAAAGTCTTCAGGGAAAATGATGCAAAAGAAATAGGTGGAGATCCTAAATTCCACCTGACTAGGAAAAAAGGCTTACTATTTTCCTGGAAACAGTCCAAGCAGGAGATTGAATGGAGACAAGTAGGTTTGGCTATTTGTTCCTCTGGTTCCTCCCTCTGAGGTTACCTGTATGTGGCTTCCTCAACTAAAGATCAAGGCCCTCAAGGCAGGCTCCTCCTCACTTCCCTTTCCTCTGCGTTTCTGTTACAGCTCTGGCCTCTTGTCCCTTTCCTACTAGGATGGTAACAGCTCCACTATTCCAGATCCCTGTTCATACAATATTTTCTGTGGTTCCCCTTCAAGCAGCCCACAACTTTGTAACTTAGCACCATTTTAAATAAACTCTTCAACCCACCCTGATTTGAATGTGTTGTCTGTTTCCTGTTGAGATACTAACCGATACAGTCTTCAAAAGAATGCTTGTGGTCTAGAAGCACCAAACCACCTCTGGTCTCCAAACATTCCATGCTTCTCTACAGCTCAGTGCCTGCACACTCCATGCTACTCCTAAGTGGAAGGCTTTCCCATTCTTTCTGCTGGGGAATTCCTACTCATTCTTTATGACTTCTCAAGGCAGCTCTTCTAATCAAACCTCTTGAGATCTCACCATGGGCAGAATTAGAGGCTCTTTCTGTCATACTTTCTAGACATCTACAAATTTGGTAACACATTATATTGTATACATATGGGAAATGGCCAAGTCTCAACATCTACCACAAAACTTGGTACCCAACAGATAAAAATAAATGAGCACTGAATAATTAAATGAATATATTGCTGTGTTATATGTATTTATTTGGTTCTATCCATAATATCAACTGCTACTAGCAATCCATTTAGCAACCTGAAAGACCATATATTTCTAACCAAAAGCATGAAATACTAAGAGCTCTGAAACTGGGATCTTTCTGGGAAGCCAAAATCCAACATAAAGATTTCTTTACTAAAAAATAATATGGAAGGCAAATAAAAGACATACTTCTAATCTAAGCTTACAGGCTACATTTTTCTTTAATAATTTGACTTAAAAAATACATGATAAATCTTTGAAAAATGAAATTATTTCAATAGTTCAGTAGTTTACTGAGTTTTAAATTCCAACACAGTTTACTTTCTGAAGACAGATCTTAAAACCATACACACACACACACACATACACACACACACACACACACACACACACACACACACATTAAAATAACTGATTTGAACTCGCCTAAATAGCCTAATGACTCATTAAAACAGCTTACTTTTCTATTAAGTAATAACATTTTCTTCCCTCACACCAGATTCATTTCTCATCTAGTGCTTTCCAAAGAAGACTGTGCAGTACTGTCACACAGCCCTTCTGTTCTTAGAACTTAGGAGGTCACCTCTTACAGAGCAAAATATCTAACATGTGTAAATGTCCAAAGATTTTACATTATTCTTTGCTCTTAAGATCTATGATTACAATATGGTTGCTTAGAAAGTCAATTCCTGGTCAAGAATCTTTAAATGATTTAACTTAGGATGTATAGTAACTTTAGTTAGCTCTCAATTACTATCACTGTGGAACTCTTTTCCTCCTCTCATAAAAAATACATAATAAGCCACACGTGATTAACAGTTTAGTCCACACAGCATGCAACATTCATAGAAGCTAATGCCTCTTTGAAGGGTACTTAGTACTTACAAATCATTTGCCTTCGCTTAATGACCAAAACACTGTTGTTGTAGTTGTTTTTTAAGTAAAACATATACAATAATATGACAACTATTTATTTGTCAATGAATGGCTATTGCTTTCCATTATTTACATTTCAAAAAAGAGTCCTCAAGAAACCCTACAACCCTACAGAGCTGAATTTTTGAAAAAAGAGCAAGAGATTACCTTCAGTTAACATACCATAGACTAAGCACTTTTCATAATCTCATGTGATCATACAACAACCCTTGAAGACAAAATCAGAAAGACTAAGGGACTCACTGAAGGTCACACAGCTAATAAGCAGCTGAGTCTCTGATACCCAATCTCATGTTCTCACTATTATACCATGCTGAGTACTCATGTAAGCTGAGGCTATACAAATTCCAAGTGAAAATACCCACATAATAGGTTCAGTTTGTGATTCTTCTTTGCCCCATTATATTTGCCCTCTGAGGAGGCTGAAGAAGAAGAAAAGGAAAGATTTTTGTGTTAGTCTATTATCACTGATCCTCATCAACAGAGAACTATTCTATAACATGAACTCAATCTTCCGTTAACAATGCTAAATGCTAGTAGACCCTGGACTGGCCCTTTCATTTTTGTTCTCGGAGGATCCGTGTTCTTAATAGGTACCATCAATTCTTTTCAATTAAGTCAGGTCCTATTCCTGCCTGGACATTCAGTTCCCAGACAAATGGCTTCAATTACCCAGGGTCTCTTTCTCAATCAGTAGCCAGCTCCCTGGGATAAAATAGCTAACGTTCCTCAATGTCCCCCCAGAGGACTTTTTGAAAGAAATTTTAAAGAATATTCCATTTCAGTGAATTGTCTAGGGAATAAATTGTTTTTATTGTAAATTCTAAGCAAACTCTTATTCTAAAAACAAAACAAAACAAAACAAACAAACAATCAAAAAAAAAACCAGAGGTAGGAAAAATCCAGACCAAATCATAAAACAACAAAAAATCCTCCAAGGTTGTACTCTTAGCCAAAATATAGTTGATAAATTCGAAGCACTTGATACCTCTATGACCAACTACCTTGGTTTATTATGCAAAATCATAATTAGCATTGTAAGTTGATTATTTCACACTTGTTTTAAAAAAAACAATCTCTTTAAATAATTGAGGTAAAAGTTACATGCAGTGAAATAGACAGATTGTATAATGAATAAGTTTTAATGAATGTATACACACATGAAACCAAAGACCATAAGCAAATTATGGAAAGCTCTCCAGTGCCCCCTTAGTCAAGCTTCATCACATCCATAAGCAATTGCTGGTCTGATTTCTAGCATCATCTATAACTTGTCTGTTCTTAAAATTAACATAAATGTAATCCTACAATATGTATGCTTTTGAGTCTGGCTTTTTTCAACTGTTAAAGATTCATCCATGCTTTTGCATTTATCAGTAGTTATACTTTTTATGACTGAATAACATTCCATTATACAAATAAATACTCAAGACTTTATTCTCTTGAAGGAATTTTTAATTATTTCCATTTTGGGCCTTTATGAATAATGTTATTATAAACATTTGTGTGGAATGTTTTTGTGTGGATATGTGGTTTTCATTTTTATTGAGTTAAAACTAGGGAGAGTAGCGTTGCTAGGTAATATAGTGAAAATTTCACTTTGCAAGAAAAAAAAGCTATTTTCCAATGTGGTTGTATCTTATATTCCAATCAGTAATGTGTAAAAATTTCTGTTACTTTTTATCCTCACTCACCACAGACTTTTTAATTATTGCCATTCAAGTGGGTATAGTGGTAACTTAATCTGTTTTTTTTTAATTTTCATGAAAATTAATGATATTGAACACTTTTTAATGAGATCATTGGTCATATAAACACACACACATTCAGAGTCATGTCTTTGTCATACATATGCTAAGTATTTTCTTCCAGATAATAACTTGCCTTTTCATTTTCTTAACTGAGTCTTTTGATAAGCAGAAGATTTTAATTTTAATAAAATACAATTTATAAAGTGTTTTTTTTTCTTTTATAGTTAGGGCTTTTTGTTTCTAAAATATCTGTCTATCCCAAAGTCTCTACAATATTTTCCTCCATTTTATTCTAGAAACTTTACAGTTTTAACTTTTACATTTAAGTCAATGATCCACCTCAAAATAATTCATAACTTTCTTTTCTTCACTGTCCTTTAGCTTAGGCAATTTCTATTTAGATAATTTTAAGTATACTAACCTCTTATCATGCAGAGTAATGCCTGCTAATCCCTTCTAGCACATTTTTCATTTTGGCCTTTGCATTTTAGCTATACAGAATTGTCTAGTATTTCTATTTGCTTCTTTTTATAGTTATCATTTCTTAGCTGATTTTCTCCATCTGTTTATGTATTTAATTATTGGCAGATCCTCCTGATCCTGTTAGTCTTGTTTTTATACTCTTTTAGGCAGGGTTTATTTGGTCTTATTCTTAGTTCTAAAGACATGACCCTCATTCTAGATTGTGATTTTCACTCCTAAATTGTGTTTTTTTCTGTATGCTTAACTGAGTTTTATATGTTCAGCAAAATCCTTCTACTCTGAGGCCAGAGAGGACTTGGGCGTATCTCAACAATATATGACCTTGGAATTTATGCGAAGTATTAGGCCCTGTAGAAGCAATCCTCTGCTAGGTCCTACAAAGCACCACACTCTGTGCAAGCACAGCACAGCCCTTGTCCAGTGACATAAAAAGAACCCCTATGATTCCTGATTTTGCATCCCATTCTGCACAACTTCCTCTTTTGACAGTACCCTGTCAAATTTTTGACAATTCAGCAGCTCTGAACTTTGAACTCAAATGACACTTGGATTTAATCAGACCACCACTTTCTGCTATGGCTTCCCCTCCCTATATGGTTATTAGAAAATCTTGCATGTTTCCTTCCTTTCAAAGATCATACCTATGCTGGCTGTATTCCAATGCCTAAAATCAGTTGCCTGTCCAGTTTTACGGTTGTTTACTGCAGTATGAAAAGTTGTGCCAGTTATTCTATCACGGTTGAGACAGAAATTGATATTCAATCTTAACATTAAATTGGTAGGCAGTAGACCAACTACACATGCTTATTTCAAATGATGATCTTCCAGAGAACACTGCTCAAGTGAAATCCCATTCAAGGTAACCAATATGAAAATAAGCTCAAGAGATTTTCATAGAACATCTTTAAGCTACAGAGAAAAACAATCAGGATTAACCATGCCAGCGATGATTTCTAAACTACATAAAAAGGTGTTTGTAACATATCGGTATTATCCTAATAGAGAAAAGTGACTTACTGCCTATGTCAGAGAGCTTTGGAACTTTCATTCTTGATACAGTGTCATTTTTTAAATAATACCTTAGAGGAAGAGCTATTAGAAAAACTTATGTCATAAGCATTAAGTTTATGAATATATGTTTGAATTAACAACATATTTGGCCAAGATTCAAAATGACTTCATGTTTTCTGAGGCCTTATTCAGTTAGAACCTGAGGTCAAACAAAAATGTCAGGTCTAAAAGCTGAGATAAAAATAGATTTCCTCTCTATACTCTTTCAGGTACTAATTAATTTTGTTGGGAGTGTGTTTCTCTTCAAACTCCAGACCCTCTCCCAGCAAAATATTATCTACTCCCAGGACTCCCATTAGCATTATGTCCAAATCAACATTCCATGGTCGAACCTCCTCTAAGTTTAAATAAATATCCACCTAGATATCCACCTTGAACTCAACACTTCCAGAACAGAATTCCATCTATTCCCACAGAAATCTGTATCTTATTCTGAATCTCCATTATGGTTGCACTATGCACCTTGTTATCTGGGAGTGGACTCCAGTCTGTTGGATAGTGGACTCCCTATCTCTTCTCTCATTCACCCTTTCATCTATCCAATCTGCCATGAAGCACTAAGTCCCAGTAAGTCCTGGCTTTAATTATACTTAAGACTGTCCGCTTGTCTCTATCACTGCTCCGTTGCAAATATATATATATATATATATATATATATATATATATATATATATATTTATATTTTGGCACTTATGCAATCTATTTCCATAGACTTTGATCTTCTCTCCAGTGGATCTACAACCCAGTTCCTGAGTGCTCTTATTCCCAATACTCCCAAACATTTCCAGAATAAAGTTCGCAACACTTTTGCTGCTTCCCATCCTTCCTGCCTTAGGTCTCATGTCTCCTCCATGATAATTTATACTCAAGCCACACCAAACTGCTTCAAGTTTCTTAAATGAATCACGTAGTTTTAAGACCTCAACACTTTGCACAAGTCAGGCCTGAGATTAAATTCCTACTCATCCCTTAGACTCCAATCAAATATCTCCTCCTCTGAGCTTCTGGGGTAGGATAGCTTGGTTCTTCTAGTCTCTGTTTGTTCTGACCCATTCCTTTTACTACTTTGCATTTGAAATGATCTGTAGGTTGGTCCCCTACTAGATTGTAAATGCCTATGGAAAGGAAATGTAACAAATTTACCTTTACTCACTTATGATCTAGGCAATGTTTCACCCAGAGGGTACCTTCAATTAATGTTGAATGACAGACGAATGAGTTGCAAAAAATATCCAGTTCCATTAAAGCACAAAGGGAACAGTGCAACTGCTGCAAACCACAATTCTGAAGTGTGGGATGTTGCCCACTGGCTGTGACTGAAGCTGTTGAAATCAACATCAGGATGACAACCAACTCTTCAAAATACAAAAAGGTCATCTAGTTATTGTCATGACCAGCCACTACCTATAGCCTATATTTTCTTTCCTTCTTTCTTTACAATATGACTGAACTAGTTTCAAATTTATGTATAGTGTGTACACACACACACACACACACACACACACGCACGCACAATAGGCAGGTAGGTAGATAGAGGTTAGTATATAGTTATACATTTTTAAAAACTAAAATTCAGAGATAAGATGTGTTATATTTTCCCCCAATTTTGTAATAGTCCTTAGGCAAGTAATTTTGATTTTTCAATAATTACATAAAAATAACTGAACTGGCACTTAAGAATGTGGATCTGCTCAAATGAATATCTTTAGTAAATCTAGACTTTAAGAATCATCTTTTATATTTTACATCATGCTTGTCTTTCAGTCTTATACCAATTTTATACAGGAAAAAAGCTATGGAAAGTCCTAGCGAACTGCCTCATTGTACCCTGTTAGTGACAGATCTAGTTCTAGGGGTGAAACAAAGTCCTTGAGATGGGTTCATGCCATTAGGACAGAAGCTTTTGCCAAAGCCACTAGTTGATGTTCAATATAATAAATTGAATGGCTGAAGATACTAATAATATTAATTTTAGTTTCTATTTAATGAGCATTTACTATGTGTGAAGCAGTGTGCTCAGTGTTTTACAGCATTGTCCCATTTAGTCTCAGGGTAACCCTGCAAGGTGGGTGTTATCTCTTTATACAGTAGAGGCAACCTGGAGGTGGAGAGAAAGAAGAAGCACAAAAAAACTCCAGCAAGAAGGCCAGATTCTACTTTTGCTCTCACACTAGCTTCCTGTTCAAACAGTAAGACTAGACTGTCTCAAATGCTGCTTCTAGCTTTAACATTCCAGGATTCAAATAAAAATAATATTAGAACTGTTTGTGAAGGAAACAGAGGTAATGCTTTATAAAATCTCTATTGAAATACATTTTTCTTTAGTGTAGTAAATTTTCTCAAAGAAAATGAGGATTAATCAAAGCAATCCAATGTAACTAGAAGTACAAAGACTGTGTCCTTGTCAGTGGCAGTTTTTAACTAAGAAGATGTAGCAGTTGTCACGGGGCCCTTACTTTTATTTTTGAATCTTATTAGAATAAAAAACAATAATAATTTATAATATTAATAATAAAAATAATAAAATTATATAATAATAAAATAATAATAATAAAATTACAACTGTACCTTCAAAATATATTTTTAAAAAACTACCCAGATAAATGAACATTCACAAATTATTTGATGGTCATTTACAAAAGTAGAAAAATAATAAAATTATAACTGTGCCTTCAAAATACATTTTAAAAAAACTACCCAGATAGATGAACATTCACAAATTATTTGATGATCATTTACAAAAGTAGGAGCAGAGTGGGGGCAATAAAGGAAATAAAGAGCAATAAAGGGTTATTTGAGAACCTGATTTAACAAGTTGTTTATTTTTTAAGCTTGAAATGTTAGGTTTCTATACTTACCCCATTAAAATTCTAATTGATTTTCACAATAGAATCCTCATGACTACGTAAAAATTGGCAAGACCCTGCTAGTCACAGCTCCTATATTTTTATACCATAAGGCCCTTGAGCTTATAAAAGAGTTGCCAAGCAGAGGCATCTTCATTATATATGTTACTACCTTGTGAAGGTATGTCTGGGATGAGTTAAATGCTTCATCTAATTTTACCCAAATGGTATCTCAACAGAAATGTTAGTAGAGATTTCATCTCTTGGTACCCAGAAATGCTGTTTCACAGCCCAGAGAGATTGGAAAATGCTAAATATTCTATTCTTTCTATGAGAAATTAAAAAAAATGAAGAGACTGGCTAGTTTTATTTAAGTCAGCCTTCCAACTTTACCTAAGCAGGGCCTGCCAACCACTTTTCCTTTCCCTTAGAATATGAACACACCATAGAATATTGGTGGAGGATTAATCTATGATTGCAGCACAGCCATAACTTAGCTATTTAGGACTTTATGTTAAAGGATAGATTTAACGTCATGAGTCCCTTCACTTATCTCTATCTCATTTTATTTTTTCTCTTCTCGGTCTTTCACTCCCTCCACCTACAACACATGCCCACACATAGATTTTAAATTATTGGTCCAAGACAAAAAGAGTCATGAGCACAAATTCAGGTCCATCTACTTCAATGAACAAACAGCCCAAAGCTCTTGGCTTCCTGACAGGAAAATTATATGAAATTAGTGACATCACTTCAATGTGCATTCTCTTTTTAAGAAGCTGCCTCTCTTTTATCTTCAATTCTCAGTATGCTTTAGGATGCTTTTATTTCTTCCTTACCTGTGGCTCCTATTTTCCCACAGACTTTTTTTAAAAATGCATTTGGTGGATGATATGATCAGTGCATTTCCTCTGAAATTAAAGTTTCTTTTGTTATTGAATTCAGTACATTTAGAATGGAAATCAAATGACTTAGGCTGGTTACAAATGTTTAAGTCAATAGAGAAGAATTTAATTTGCTACTATTGGGTTTCATAATCAAATAGAAAAAAACTTGTTTCCATTCTACAATCTATCAAATCAAAATTTTAAAGTGTCTCCAAAGTTGTATTAAGTTTATTCAACAAATATTTAGTAAATATATTTTACGTGTTGGACATAGCTTTAGGTGCTGGGATTACTAACATAAACTGATTAGACACTCCCCTCGCCCACCTTGCCTTCAAGAGCTAGTCTAGCAGAGAAGGTACATAGTAATTCTATAATTAAGTTTGTAGTGATCTGATTATAATTATGATCATTGCAACAAAGGAGATAATGGGGCTGATCTATCCTAGTCTGTGCATGGGAAGAGTGGGTAAGAATAGGATCAGAAAAGGATGACCTGAGAAGGTAGCATTTAAGCTAAGACCTAAAGAATGAAGAAGACTCGGTGGGTGAACTTCCAGATTCAATGGGAAGAAGCTTATCATACTTGAGTTAAAAAGACAGAGCCAATGTGGCGGCAAGATGGAATAGTGTCAGATTAGTCAGAAAATAAGCACAGTCACCATCATAGGAGCTCAGAGGCCACCTTAATGCTTCAAAACTTTATGCCCAAAGCAGTGGGAAACCATCAAATGTTTCGAAAGCAAGAAATGGGGCATAATGAGATTCAGAGTTCTGATCCTTTTGACTCAGTGGAGAGACCCAGCACTTCATGATAATAGTGGGGAAGGTAGTGATTATCCCCATAACAGCCATTAATTACTGGAAAAAACATCACAGAGAAAAAGCAACCTAAAGAAAGTAGAGTACTACTTCAGTGGAACTCCCCTAACTGCAAACCTCTAACCAAATAGTCATTCATAAATCTCCACTCAAACTTCTGGTGCAAACAGCTCTGGCAGCCAAGTGAGAATAGGTTAAAGGCAGTAGGATGGAAGCAGAAAGCCTAATTAGGAGATCCTTTTCTAGGTAAGTGATCCTGGTGATTTAGGAAGCAGAGAAAAGTGAAAGATATGAGCCACACAGAAGGTAGAATCCATAGTACATGGACTATGCTTATTAGGATGATAACATTTACCTTTTGAAAAAAATAATGGTTTGGTTCCTCTTAAAATTCAGGTAATAATGAAATATGCTCATAAGTTTCAATTATTTTTTCATACATAATACATAAATAAAATTTGACCCTGACACATGCTGAAAACAGAAGAATTAAGAGAATAAACATTTCAATCAATCTTAAATCCTTTAGGAACTTAGAAAAGGACAACTCATAGTTTAATTATAAACAATTCTTACCTAATCATTTAAATAGACCTATTATGATTGTGTTCCAGGCAACACAGTCTAGATTTACTTTTTGCAATTAAAAGTAGTAAGTCCCTATTTCTTCAGCATATTTGATCACTTGGGCTTCCACTGATTCAAAACTAGCTTGCTCCCTTGCAAATCCAAATTCATTACATTTTATTCAATTTTACTCTACATAATTAACTGGACTAAAAATATTAAATTTAGTGATAACACATCTTTAATAAAAACATGTCCATATGAGTTATAATAACATACTTTGGAGACTGAAAGTATGGCCAGAGGGGTCTTCTATTCTAGTTTTCTTACCTCCAATGTGTTAAGAAAATGAAAAAAAATATGCAAACCCACTCATTCAGTTGCCTACAACATAGCCTCTTAGGTAAAATAATAGCATTTATATTGAAGTAACAACTTGATTCTAAAACCCATGGAGCCCAAAGTCAAGATGCAATAGCATAATCAATTTTCCCAACTGCATTTAGAATGTTTCCTTAATGTTAAGATGTAATCATAGTTGTGTGGTAGTCTCTTTCTAAAAAAAGTCTATTAAGGAGGAGAAACTGCTATTCATGCCATAAGCTCTTGCAGTTTTCTTTGTTGTCCATTAGCTAGGTAATAGAATATCAGGAAAAAAATTTAAAATGAGAACTAGAACTACTTAATGAATGTGATAAAAAGCTGAGTTAGAGAAGGTTTCTAGACATTAGGATTCTGGAAGAAGAGAGGACAGAGACTTTAAGAGTAGAAGTGGTATATGGTAGTGATAGAAGAGAGGAGATGGTAAAATATTTCACTTTACATTATGAAAGAATTTCTCCTTTGTTCTTTTTTGAAAAAAAACTGTAGCAAACAATTTTAAATGATTTTCAATAATTTTGGATGCTAGATTTATTATTGTTTAAATGTAATATCCTCACACAGAAGCCCAATAAGGTTTTGTTTTATATGGTCACAGTAATGTTAAGAGTATAGGCACTATTATACCATCTTTAAAACATGCATACATAGAAGAGTAGCAATACCATTCTGTGAACACAATAGCTCGAGTTTAATTCAGATTACTTCTATATGCTAGAGCTTGCCTCTGCCAAGACTATTCTCTTTCTTATCCGAAAATTTCATTGGGTCACTGCCTGCTCAGATATCATGTCTAAGCTTAAACATCTGTTCTGTAGAGAGATCTGCTCAGGTCCTATAGCTGCAATGCTATACATTCTATAATGATGGAAGTGTTCTAGATCTGTTGTCCAATATGGTAACCACATGTGACCACAGAGCACTTGAAATATCGCATTATGACTGAGAAAGTAGGTTTTAGATTTTTGTTTAAGTAAATTAAATATCTTTAAATTAAAAATAAAAACAAAATACATTAATTAAATTTAAACTTCCATATATGGCTAGTGATTACTATACAAAATTAAAGAAAAGCCTCTATTTTTAAATTTTATTAGTATTCTGCATGTCTCCCTTGTATCATTTGCATATTTGCAGTTATATAGTGCTTATAATTATTTGTTTAATGACTATCCACCTCATTAAACTATTAACAATGTATTGATCTCACCATGATATTCCATGCTTGACACCAGTCCCTTCTTAGAGAGTACTGATCAAGTGTTATCATTTGAATAAAACTTTTCATTAGTTTAATCATATATTAGATGTTAATCTTCTGGTTATGTAACTATCTGTGGGAAAAGGTGTTTGTCACAGAGATTTCCTAAACACACCTCCCTTCCCGCCCCCAGTCCCCACCCTCATACATAAACAGCTTCCTTCAGAAACGAGTTTTATATTTTCCTCTAAAATCTGTCTGGCTGTGAAAATGATGGTACTCCTCTGCAAAAGTAAAAATTCAACACTAAACAAATTCATAGTTTAGCTCAGGATGCTATGAGGAAGTTGACACAAAGAAGATGTCCCTCTTTATTTAAATAAACATTTTATCTTTAAGTTGTGTGAGCTAATTTTCTTAAATCTTTTTAAACATGTTAACTTCTCCAGAGGCAAATATTCAAGTTATTCTTTGAAAATAAAAGAAAAATAAATTGGCATAATACAGTATGCAACATAGACAATTTAATACCCCCTAAGGGAGTAGTGACAAAGAAGAGGACAGTGTATATGAAAATACATATTCCAGAGAAGAACAGTGGTTATCACTCACTGGAAAATGTACTTAGTTTGCTCATTCTTTAACTGGTTTGTTCATCTATCCATTTATTTCTCCATGTCCACCTTGTATAGGTATAGTATCTTTCATCATAGAACACACAGTCTGGTTTCAAAGTCATAAAAGTACACAGGTAACCAAAATACAAGACTCTAAGGAAAGCAGCACCCAAGAGAAGTATATAACTCATCCTGGGAGAAACCATTAAGATGAGAACAGTTCAAATGCATAAAACAGAGAGAGCCAAAGTACTTCCATTCAGAACGTTTAGTAAAAAATGCTAGTAAGAACTCTTCCCTTCAATCCTGAAATTCATCGAATTAAGACTCAATCCAAGAGAACGTGGGGTGGGGATGGAGGAACACAGAGAAGTTCAATGATCCATGCATGTTACATGAATTCATAGATTAATAATTAAGACAATTAGTGAATGATTTAAAGACAGCTCAGTGCATCAATGGTTTGAAACAAATGAAGCAATGTGAGGACAATTATAAAAACCCAAATAAGTTTATTATGAATACTGACAGAGAAATGTACAATTATAATTTGTGTCTAAAATTTTCCTCTTCTGGTGTGTGCTTATCTTTTCAAGAGGTCTAGAGGGTAGAGCTTACAAACCAAGACCATCAGGGTATGTGTGGCACTCTCATGTCTCTTAAGATAAGTATATAGACATTTAAATTAATCCTTCAGAGGTTTGAAATTCTAAGACATTGCTGTCAAGTCCTATTATTATTCAGCAATTATTTAAACAAAGAAACTATTTGTGAAAAGCAGAGAAAAATCTACACAAATTTAGTTTGTCAAACTAATAGGATAAATTATTTTACTATTAAGGTAATTTCAAAATAGTTGAGACATTTCACGTTTTTGTCTTCTAAAAAATGAAAAATATCCTTGAATATTGTTAGGAATGCCTGACCTTCATACACTACACAGTGGCTATGCAAGTAATGCAGAAATCATGGTGATTATTATATAAGTCTGGGCTTCAAGGCCCATGCTGGGAAGCTCATTTCATTATCACAAAATAACTTGAAGATAAATTCAACTTGGATTCATAAAAATAAACCACCAGCAGGAAGGAGAATATAACCTATTGAAAGCACTACAAATGAAGTAGGTGGTAGATATATCCCCAGTTCTCAGAGAATTGCTCATATGCCCTGGCTAAAACTGGACTTGCAGAATCTGACTTTTGTCTTTGGTAGTACAGTGATAAAGAATCCATTTAATCTCACAACAGTGAAAATGAGGGCTTGTTACTGCTATGGGGCAAACTGCTAAAGGTTAATTGAGTTTTAGATATTTATCCCTAATTGTTCAAGATTTATCCTAACATCATTTTCTGCATTAATGCACAGATACCCTGAGGCCATAAAGAATATATTTCACTCTAAATTTAAATATATTCTTATGCTCCAAAACAGAAGTATATTTTCCCAGAAAAATCTCATAATCAGAATCCAACTTCCTAGATAAAATAGGTCAAATTAAACAAACCTTTGCCAAACTATTCCTTTGAATGAATGAATGACTGAAAAAGTTAATATAATTAATCCAAACACCAAAGATCTCCATGTAGATAATTTGGTATGTTAATTAAATATGGAAATACATAGTACATAATCTTTCTTAAAGAAACACACACACGTATACATACGTGTGTGTGTGTGTGTGTGTGTGTGTGTGTGTGTGTGTGTATGTTTTGGACTATCCCACCTAATAGCATATTTATTTTTTTTATTAAAAATTCTTGGCATGACATTAACAAAATCAAATAAGTTTCAAGTATATCATTCAATAGTAAGTTGTATGTATATTGCATTGTATGTACACCATCCAGAGTTAATTTCTTTCTGGCACCACATATTTGACTCCTTTTACTCCATCTGCCACCCCTCTACCCCTTTCCCTCTGGTAACCACTAATCCACTGTCTATGTCAATAAGTCTCTGTTTGTCATGTTTGTTTATTGCTTTGAGTTTTATATCTCACATATGAGTGATATCATGTGTTTTTCAACTTTTTCTGTGACTTATTTTGCTTAGCATGATTATCTCAAGGTCTATCCATGTTGTTGCAAATGGCAGTATTTCATCTCCTCTTATAGCTGAGTAATATTCCATCGTATATATCTACCACATCTTCTTTATTCAATCATCTATCATAGGACACTTCGGTCACTTCCATGTCCTGGCCACTCTGAATAATGCCGCTACAAACACCGGGTACATATAAGGAAATATATTTAATAATATTAACACTTCAACTTAATAAGTTAACAACACTTTTCTCTTTACACGACTAGAAAATTAAGTATTGTTGGTTCAACGAGAGTATGCAATTTGGCATGCCATTCATTCCAGCATTCAAGGCAGGTCATCAATAAAAAGAAAATTACCATAAGTATTTTTAAGCCATTAGAGCATGATTTTGTATAATCAGACAATATCTTAAAAGATATGCCTATTTATTGTCACAATAAACCATCTGGTATGTTTTAGAGAGCCATTTTTGAGAGGTAAGGATGTGCCCAGCTTTCAGAACACCTGTTTAGGAAACCCTTTAATTTACAAAACAAATGAAATTAAGAGTGATTGATTTGCATTGCAAAAGAATCCCAACTGGTGGAGGGGAGAGGGGGTAAGGGGAGTGGTGGCTACCTAAATATTCTTTTACCACTAGTAGCAACTCTAGGCCTTTGTATATTAAAGTTACAATATTGTATTTTATTTAATATATAATATGACAGCAGTAGCATCAGTAACAATAGCTACAATTTATGAAGTAATGTATGTGGTCCACACACTATGCTGAATCTATACATTTATTGTCTCACTTAAGCCTCATAGTACTCCTAAGAGTTACGAGTCCTTGTTATTTTTCTTTTACAATGAGAATACTGGGACTCAGGGTAATGTTCCAAGGTTGTACAATTGTATTTGAAAAAGAGAAAAAAGTTAAAAAAAAATTTTTTTAAAGGCTTAAGAGGAGTGCCACTGTGAATATCTACATGCTTTTGTACATGTCATAGTTTAATTGATTGACTGTACACGTATTTCATCCTTTCAGACATGTAAATACAAACTAAATTTCAATTATCGTCACTATCAGTTTCCACCTTCTTTGAGCTTTTTGACCTGATAAGGCAGAGATGGAGAAATATTTCTAAGGTGATTTCTCTCATCATACGTTATCCATCAAAGAATAGAGGACTGGCAATGTCTTGGTCCAAGAACAACTAGAAGATTTATAAACTCAAAAGCATTTATAAACTCCAGTTACTTCCCAGGTTCACATGCCAGTAGGATAAAAGAGCCACACAGAACGGATCCTGGTACTTAGTGTCATGACCAGCTTGCAACCTTTGAAACTCCATGACTTATAACATAACCAAATAGTTCATGGATAACACCTTGGTGCTTCGTGTCATACATAAATAGTCTTCAGTGCCCAAATATTCTGGTCCTGTCATTAGCCCCAAATGTTCTTCCCCAATTTAGCAGAGGTGTGCTAAATTGCTTAGTAGAGAATACTATTACACAAAAAAAAAAACAACAAAGAACCCATATAAAGCTATTCCATTGCATAGATTTAATTTCAAACAATAGGGAAGAGAGTAGATTAAAAAATATTTGTTGGCATTGACTTCCCTTTTTCCTTTCAATATCAGAGATACTTGTGTTTAACATCTGGCTTCTATATATCAGACTTTTACAACCTTAACTTACTAGGATTGCTGGCATATAAAACTATTATTCTTTTTCTGTCCCAGGGGATAGACTGAGGGCTTGAGGCTGTAATAATTGCTCTGGAACTATGAGTATGGCCTGTTCAGAAAGACCAGGGTGACCATAATCCCAGATCTAAAGATGTGTCCCAGAAAAATGTTTCTCAAAGGCCTAGAGCTGTGCTGTGCAACATCCTATCTATTAGTGGCTGTTTACATTTATATTGAATTACATTATTAAAGTAAAATTCCATTCTTTAGTCACATTAGCCATATTTTAAGTTTTAAATAGCCATATGTGGCTCAATAGTTACTATCTTAGACAGTACAAATACAGTTCTATTGGACAGTTCTGGCCTAGAATAACATTTCCTAATCATTACCTTGGCCAGAATTTATATCAAGACTAGCTAATGGATTTGGGCTCACATGCTAACTTGACTTCCTAGAGTAGAAAAAAATTTCAGTGCTTGGAATAGTGACATCTCTCTGAGACACAGAACTGGGGAGTGGTAGTCATATATGCCAATTAGGCCTTCTGAAACCTTCGGTTAGCACCAGTATGACACCGTGAAATATCTAAAACACGAGAGTACCACATCTCATAAATCACCCATGTCTTTCCACATGACATTTCAAAGTAAGCATGAAAGAAGTATTTTTCCCCCAGGCACATTAGAGTGAAATAAAGTATTTAATATCATCCCTAATTACAATCTAGGTTTGTCCAAGAGAGACTAAACAGAAATTAAGTCAGAAAATACTCTACAAATCAGCAATCCGGATAATATCAATTTTTAAAATGTCTATTTACCTACATGAAAATATGACCATCTAAATGACACTCCTCTCTTTTCTTGTTAAGTAAACAACTGTGTGACTGTTAACAACTCTAATCTAGAGTCCATATTCTTCCCTGATGGAACTCAACAATATGATCAGATTTTCCACCCTCACATAGAAATCATTTTGGATACTCCAACTCCAACAAGACTTTTGTAAAACAAGCAGAACTGTATACAACATATCAAATGCAGCACTGATCCAGTATAAACTTCTAAATGATAAGTGTATCAAGCACAACATGCATTTGGAATTAGGCAGAGAATGAGAAATCAGGCCGCTAGCTATCATTAGCAATCATCTTCTCCAGACACTGCCTCCACTCCTGGCTACACTACCTATACCTTCCACAGATCGCTTGCTGATGTCATGATTAGCTTGTCATATCAAATTCAGCAGTACACAGACATCTATAGTGACATTTCTCCTTTTGCATTTTCATTCACTAGGAAGAAATGAACCCTACTTAGTAGGTAGACTCTCCCTTATCTGCTGCAGTTCTAAACCATTCGAGTGTCATTACTAAAATGAATTGGCTCTGAAAACAGAGTAATAGAAATGCACATTGACAGAAAAGTAGGTAGGGACTATGGATATCTTTTGTGCTTACTTTCCAGTGGATTCCTAGAGCTTCAACGAGGCCAAAATGATGCAGTAGATTAAGGCTATAAGCACGGAGTGAGCTCTCATCTTACAGTGGCCTTGATGACTCGCCAATCATAGTTGTGATTGATAATAAAAACTAAATAGTGGGAAACTTGCAGTAAATATTCCTTTTCCCAACCTCTAGAGCAGGAGCAGTGGTTCTCAACCAAAGGGCACTGTTGCCCCTCCCTCACCCCTTAGGGGTATTTGGCAATGTCTGCTGACTCTTGTTTTCATAGTTGGGGATTAGTGCAATACTGGCATCTACTGGGTAGAAGTCAGGGATACTGCTAAATGTCCTACAATGCATAAGGAAGCCCCATCACAACAAAGAATTATCCGGCCCAAAATGTCAAGAACGTCAAGGTTGAAAATCATGTCCTAAAGCTATGTATAATCTTATCTCTTACATGATTATTCAGGAACTTATAATTTGCATAGACATGAACTTATGAATGAGTGAATGAATGAATGAATGAATGAATAAAAAGATACCTCTGTCCATTCAGATTTCAATCTTAATAAAGACACTCTTACTGTTTAGAGGGTAAAGAGGTATATCTATTAGTAAAAATTATATTTTTTAACAGAAGCTATTTTGTTATTTGTTCAATCCTTATTCAACTAGTCTTCCTAACAGGATAATTTATTTTTAATCTGCTATCAGCATTTAATTATTCTTGGATCAAGTTCTCACTGTCAAAAAGACACTAATTACAAAAAAGCAGAATGCAACCATCTTTACAGTACTATTTTTCTCAGAAACTCTTTTGTAAAAATTGCCTTACAATTTTAGAGATAGATTTTTTAAAATTCTATAGGTATGATTGCTTATTTAATAATAATTCCCATAATTCTTAAAGACAGAGTTCACAACAGAAATGATGACATAAGGTATAATTAAGTGATGGTAAGGTAGTGGCATTAAGGTGGTCCTATTCCTTAAGAAAAGCCCATTACAATTTAAGGGTTTGGTATCTCTGTGCCCTTGCAAGGGTACAATAACATTTTTTTTTTCTTTCAAACATACTAAAGAAAAGCTAACACACGATAGTTAAGCCCTAAGAGTTTACTAGTCCCCTTCTCGCTTAGTTACTGCATTATCATGTACTGTTCTGTCATGAGCATACATATATGTACATAGAAGGGTAATCAATATTTCCCAGCATTTTCTACCAATAAAGGTATATTGTAAAATCTGACAAAAATGCCGTATTCCTGTTACAACTTTTTTTGCCCATTAACATTACCAATAGAAGAAAAATTAAAGCATCAGTGCTTTAACTGCATAGGTGAACACTTATACTTTGAAGGTAGATTCCACAAACTTAGTAATTGTTGAAGGCAAGAATCTAAAACATTACTATGAAAATAAATGACAACATGTGAGTATTAAAGTTTTATTTTCAAAACAATTATTTTGTAAAAGTCTAGACTTTATTGAATAGAAGTGATCCAAAATAGTCTCTACCTTGTGCAGAAGTAAGTTGTGACATGTATATTTCTATCTTAGAAATATGAATAAAATCTTTCAGAAGGAATCTTGAGTTTCCAAGTTGAAAATAAAACTGGAGCAATATTTTATGCTTAGATTCTGACATACAGTGGGAATTGGCAAAACATGGAAGGATAGAGCCGGCTTTTACTTACAGAAAAATTGCCAAGTGCTAACTCCATTCTGAATCTCTATGGGACATAATTACAAAACCTAAACAACAACAACAAAAACACCACTTTGAACTTTTGAACCATGGTAGCCCCCTCAGCAAACTCAACAGATATATAATTGTTTAAAAAATGGAACAGACTTGTTATTCATTTCCCAAGTACACACAACACTTCAGGACAAATGCTTGGAAAGAGAAACAAAACTAGGAGGTGTTTATGTACTAACCAAAAAAAAAAAAAAAGTCCCAGAAATCATTTAAATGTAAATCTATTGTCAAAAGTCTAATTTTATGCTCAATGCCTTCCCTTCCTTCTACGCTACGCAGATTTTAAATATGTTCATATTGCTCTAATTACTCAGTAATAGACATACCCTTTTAAGCAAAAATCTATTATTACAGCATAGAAAAATGAACAAAAAAGTTGCTAACAAATTCTTGGTACAATTAAAAAGAAGAAATGTATGCAAAATAACATTTATTAAATACCCAACTTCTTGCCTGAACCTGATGGCTTACATCGAACTCACTTCACTCTACAATTTAAGATGCAACAGAAATAAAAAGTAACTACTCTGGAAGATTAAAAATATGAGACAAAAGTTAAGTTTTGTGACCACTAAGCCAACCATCCTTGGCTGAGAGGCATATGCTGTGTCTGAAGCTCTCCAGTCCACAATCACTTTTGCCAATGCCTTAAATGAGTGGTCCCCAACCTTTTCAGCACCAGGGACTGGCGCTCATATGAGAATCTAATGCCTGATAGCCTCAGTGGAGTTGAGGTGGTGATGCTAGCGCTGGGCAGTGGCTGCAAGTAAAGATGAAGCTTCGCTCACTCGTCTCATGAATGTGATTAGTGCTCTTATAAAAGAAATCACACAGAGCTCCCTAGCTGTTCCATCATATGAGGATACAATAAGAAGTCTGCAAATCAGAAAAGGGTCCTCATCCAACTTTGATCTCAGACTTCAAGGCTTGAGAACTGTGAGAAAAAAATCTTGTTATTTATAAGCTACTCAGTCTGTGATATTTTGTTATAGCAGTCCAAACAGACTAAGACAAATATGCAGTTATATATAATTACTTTCCTTAGGCATATATTGATGTCTTCATGTAATAATATAGCTCTCTCTACATGCCAGTTCTCATGCTGGAAGTTTTTCATGCATAAACTCATGAAATCTTACAAATAACTCCACTGTGTAGGAAATATTGCCATTTGCATTTGATCGATAAGGAAGCTGAGGCACAGAAGATCTCATTGTCTTGCCTGAAGTCACACAGTTAGCAAAGAGAAGATATTCATTCCAAGAATCCACATTCTCTGAACATAAAGCCTACCTTTTCCCCAGCACCACTCTGGCTGCTTTCAGCCAGCCTGGTGTTCTTTGGCAGTAAGTTCCTGAGAATTACCCTAATTTCTACTGCACTGGAATGTTATCTTCCTCATAAAGGTGTTCAGTTTAGTAATTCATTTGCATCCACTAATTGGTTTTCTATATAAGCGGTTGGCAAATTGTGGTCCCTAGATCAGCAGCATCAGCCTCAATTGCGAGCCTATTAGAAATACACATCCACAGGTCCTAACCCAGACCTACCACATCACAATTTCTGAGGCTGAGGCTCAACTGCCTGCAAATATATGAGCCATCCATGTAATTCTGATCCATGTTAAAATTTGAGCATTACACCTTACCCAGTATTTATGGAAAGATTTAGGTAATGGTCCCTTCGAAGGCTCACTGTCAGAAATGGAAGATAGAAAATGCATGGTAAAACATTTTGTTTCAGTAACACCCAGGGGGACATTCTGTCTACAGTTCCTCACACTGTCATCTGTGCTCACACATAGGCTTTCCATTCATAATTATCAAATTATGACTACCTAACAGCTTCTAAAATGAGTATCTGGCTTGGCAGATTTTAAAATGCTAAGAGAGTATCTTTGTTTCTGGATTGGGCTTGTCCAATGCAAATAAGAGAGGCAGGGCCACAGGTGACCCATCAGTTCACCTCTGAGAGCAAATTAATTACACCCCCGACATAAGTGTCATATTTATGTGCCAAGTATGGTCTATAATGAGGTCTTTACCATGTAATCATATTCAAGCAATTGTTCACTTAAGTAAACATATTTTAATTACTGTCATCTCTTTCATTATTTATTCTCTAGCCTATAATACACCTGTCAAAAGGAACATTTCTTTTTTGACTGACTGTCATTTCCTTCCATTTTCACTGGGTCCTGTATACACCACCACCACCCCTTCCACGTTTTCCCCCTTAACTAAAGTCAAGCAGAAGTTCTTGGGGACCTGAAGGCCAGAGGGATGGCTGGCCAACCCTAACGGCTGGTGGAGCCTTTCAGCTATTCCTTTGAGAACGCTCTTCACACATGCTCGTAGTACACCTGTCTGATGCAACTAGGGTGCTGCAAAGCTACTGTTAATGAAGTGATGTTTGCTCTAAGAACTATCACTTTGAAGAATACGCAAGAAGGAAAATGAAAATCAATATAATTACAAGTTATCAATCTCTAATTTCATTCACTTATTTGCTTCAAAACTGCCAAATGAAAATGATTTTAATTCACCTGAGTAATATATGGATATTTGAAATGTTTTAAAAACCCAAATTTCAAACCTGAATTACTAATATTAAAAAGAAGAAAAACATTCCATTCAATTTTCTCTAGTTAGAGATCTTTAACTCTGCACAAAACACTTGCAATTGAGGGCCTGCCCAATAATTTACTATAATAATTATTGAAATGTGTGTTTTAAGTCAAATGCTTACTAAATTCTTCACTGCTGCCTTAGCTAACTTTTTTTCTAATCATTTTTGAAGAAAGAAGGTGGTATCCAAATGATTTGACCATTTATGATCAATTCAACATAATGAATACTCTGATTACTTGATATTCGTTATGATTCTTTCAAACTAAAATTTTCTGCACTTATTATTATGGAAAAAATAACAATTTACAAAGAAAACAATTGAGGTTAGTTTCTTCCAAGCAACTTCAGAATAAAAAGACAAAATAAAATTTAAAAATTCCCTCTAGCAGACAATATGAGTGACTTTCATATGATAAATGTGGACAACACTCTCCTTAGCAGAAGCCAAAACTGGTGGATGTCCCAAACAAAATAATCTCCTGGTAATCTTTTACATTTAAATTAATTATCAACTTTAAAAATTGAGGAGAGTAGTATACTTTAATATCTAGAGTTATATCATCTATTGAAAAATTGGGCCCCCTGGCAACAGTGGACTCTTAATCCCACATGGCAACAACTGGCTAGCTTTACTCTATCAGTTCCCTGTGTGGCTCCTTGGGCCCCTGAGTATGGCACCCTGTATTGTGTTCTGTGGTAGTCAGAAGAAAGTTCTTTCATTTCCAGCTTGAAGTTATCCATGAATATAACAAAAGGAGGTGGGACAGAGGGTAAACTCTGAAGAAGGGGCAGGAAAGAAAATGGGAAAGGGGAAGTGAGGTGTCTCTTTGGATGAGGTTATGGGGTAAGCACAGCTTGAGGAGTAAAGGCGGGAGTTGGGGAAGGAGGTGGAAGGCAAGGCAAAACAGTAAATAAACTAGTCAGACCTAGTTTTGAGGAAGTATTGGGAAAAAGGTATGTGAAAATTAACTGGAGAGTGATTGAAGAAAGCCCCAAATGCTGATTTAAGCAGTTCCTGGATCATTATCCAAGTTATAGCCTTAGCTTCCTTTTGAAAAACAAACCAACCCACTCTATATGCAATTTCGGCACATATGAATGCCTATTTAAGTATGGGTAACTTGCCCGACCTCCAAAGCCCCAGTGCTTTCAGGCAAAGAACAGCATTTATTAATACTATAATAATCTGACAGCGATGGTGCCCAAACTCAGGAGGACTGGCATTGGAAGGGTGAGCATTTTGGCAGGGAAGGGGAAAGGCTAGGGAGGCAGTGGGTAGGCATTCACCACACCCACACCTGGGTCACACTGGCTGGGTTCAAATCTCGATGCTACCAAATGTAAGTACCATGGCCTTTTGTATGTCATTTAATATCTCTTAATATCTCTGAGCCTCTATTTTTTCATCTCTGTTGGAGGAAACATTATGTCAGGGGCTATTGAGGATTAAGTGAAGTGATACAGTTTATATATGCTCAGAATAATTCCTGGCACAAAGTAAGAGCTCAATAAATGTTAACTGAGCTGATATCATCACTCTACCACTACCATCTACAACACCACCACCACCTAAGAAATTGTACTGAGTCCTGAAGAGTGGTGTCTGAGGTGTGATCTGTGGCCATGGACATAAAAAAAAAAAAAGAAAGAAATAGATGACAAAAAGGTTATGAGGTAAGAATACCTAGCACCTGATTATGTTAGAAATGTGAGGGGAAAGGTATTCAAATGTATTCCAAGACCACTGCATGAACTTGACACTGATTGAATGATACTATAAAACAGCAGAGATGGGGAAGATCATAAAAAAATCTAATCTTTAGAGAAGTCGCATTGCAGGTAACTACAGAATACTGGCATGGAACTGTTCAGAAATCAGCTGAAAAGATTAAAGAAAAACTTGAAAGAAAGGTCTAAGCCAAGATGCAGATTCAACAGCTAGTCATGTTCAGTGAGGTTAATAATTTCTACAAAGCAAAAGAATTAGGAGCACAAATAAGTCACATCATTAGGATTATTATTATTAGATAACATTTAATACATGCCAGGAACCATCTTAGGCATTTTACATGATCGATCTCATTAAGTCCTCAAATAACTGCCTCCCCATTCTATAGATGAAGACACCAAGGATTAGAGAGGTTAAAATCCTTGTTCAAACTGCCTTTAGGGAGTATAGATTAAAAGTAGAAACCAGAGCTGTCACTCTTAACCATTTGCTACATTCCTTCCCATAAAAGGGAAGAGAAATCTATGTGTTTTCTTATAAACAAAGAGGAGGAAGGTATGTCAAGAGGCAAAAGTGAATGAGCCATGACTCTGAAAAAGGCGGTGGCAGTGGGTTTATGAGCCTGGCACAAAGCCACTACAAGGCTAAGTTATGGTCTGAGCATAGAGAAAAGGCATGGGGTTGGTGGAGAGGAAGAATGATGTGTGGGGGAGTGGCTAAAAGGTAAAAAGTATACTTGACAAGTTGAATACTAGTGAAAAAAGCAATTCTTCCCAAGATCAAGTTCCAATTTTAAGTAGAATGTAGGACAAGTGGCAAATTCCATTTCCTTAGAGTCATCAAAGACATGAATAATAGAATTCAAATTTCACAGTCATTTACAAGAGAATTTTGGAATCGTCTGTTGTCCTTTTCTTCAGCTTGGAATAGTTATTATATTTGCTTGGACGGATGCCAGTACTTAGATTTCACTCTCAAAAAACACACTGGCTTCAGAGATATACAACCTAGGTAGTAAATAACATCAACTCCACAACAACTGCTGCACCACCATACACACCACAGCCCACTATACCCCAGCCACACCAACAGCTAGCATACAAAGCAGCTAACACAGGGCTCACTACCCATCAGGGACCGTACTGTCACTATCCATCAGAGACCACACTAACTGGGCCAATACTCCATTCCATTTGCTATTCAGAACTACTTCCATGTGCTCAGTACTGTCATTAGCTACATTTACAGATGATGACCTAAGATTTAGTTCATGATTACGTACTTAGTAAGTGACCAAGTTAGTCTTTAAAACCAGTTGGGTCTATCTCTGCTACTCACAGTTTGAACTTCTCTTTCATATCTGCTTAAGTCCCTTGGAACTTGAGATATCTATTTATTTCATCAGAAAATTAAAAACTGATTTTGTTCTGACAGCCACTATAGCATTTATGTAAAGTTTATGATTGCTCTGTGCACACTGTCTCTCACTATCAGATAGGGATGCAGAGAAAGCAGCTCTCTGATATGGGGAAAGGAGCAAACCTTCCTGCTTTTCTGTCAAAGTTTATGAAGTAAAAAGAAGAGGGGAAAATACAATGAACATTCTCCTTATGCTTTTAAAAAAAAATGGTGCTAGGAAAAAAATCACTCTTATATAGTATGAAATGGTGATTATTGCCATGGACATTTTTGATCAGGAAATAAAAGATAAAATTATAGGTGCTAAGTGAAAAAAAGGTAGACACAAAGGTTACATATTGTATAATTACATGTATATGAAGTATCTAGAATAGATAAATTCATTGAGCCAGAATACACATTGGTGTTTCCCGTGGGCCAGAGGGAATGGATGAATGGGGAGAAACTATTTAATGGATAAAGGATTTTACTTTGAAATGAGGTAATGGTAGCAGCACAACACTGTGAATGCAAAAAATGTAAATGAATCATTCACTTCAAAATAGTTACTTTTATATTTTATGAATTTCACCTCAAAAAAGATTTTTTTAAAAGACTGAATTCCAAGATGAACACTAGCAAAGGACTCATCCACTTTTTCTCGTGAACATTTTAAAAATCACTACAAAAGATATAAACGTATTCTCTCTCATATTTGGGTTTAATTTAAGGGGAGTGGACGGGAGGCTTTGTTCTTCTTTTTTTCCTCCTCATTCTTCTACAAAATTACAGATAAAAATTATCCATAACAACAATAAAACTTCTTTGTATAACCACTTAAGTACCTAGAAAATGAATCAAATGAATAAACAAATTCTCCATTGTGAAGACAGTACAATCTTCCCTCAAAAATTGTTCAAAAATAATTTCAACAGCAGAAAAGAAAGGTAACTTTTAAATTCATTCAAAGGCAGAGCTTAGTTTGTTTTGCTCTTAGTGTTAGTTCAGGTACTCTGACCAACAGACACTGAGTCAGGATTAGACTTGCAAGAGATTTACTGAGGGATAAAGGGAAGAAAGCTGGAGCAGGCAGGGAGGGCTTCCAGACCAAGAGGTAAGTCTGGCTCCTGAGAAGGAAGAATAAGAGGTAAGAGATTTGGGTCGGAGTAGTTTTAGGCTCCAGGATAATTCCAAGAACGGTTTGGCCAAGTCCTTAAGGAGCCCTTGAGCTAGCCTTCTCATGAAGGAAACTCACTTATCCTAGGTGTGGATGGGTCTGTACTAATAGCCCTCCTGCATTCATTCATAGGCCACAGGAAGTATGGTCTCAGTAGGGCACAATGGTGGATCTAAAACAGTAGCAACTGAATTCTCAGTCGATTATACTCCTGCAAATCCGAGAAGCACATTTTCATGGAACCACACCAACACACATATTTTCAAAGTCCTCCCTGTACTAAAATTTGGCAATGTATTAGCTCTCTTCTCTCTTAGCTTTGAGGAACAAGAAAGTTTGACCAGTTGGAATCTGAAACTAATATCTGATTTTATTTTAGGTAAAAGTTTCTGTAACCTCTCCCTCCTAAATCTATGAGGTATATTGCTGAGAAGGGAGCGGGTGGAGGTGGGGGGGGCGGGGACACTCAAAAATGTCCATACTCTAAGCAAAATTCCAGCCAGCAAAGATAACAACAAGATGAGCCAGTGTAAACCAAGGGTACAATCCACAAATGGTGAGTCACATCCTGTATATCAAGTGTGACAGTTAAGATTAATTGGAAAGTTTACAAAGAAATACAGATTTTTGCCCATTTAACCATATGGGTAAAAGGGTCACTCACATAAGTATTCACATAAATGCTAACATTCCTCCCCCTAAAACGAGTAATAAACCTTTTCTATTAGAGCAATATGAGTATTTTATAACACATATCCATCAATTTGGTACAACTCTAATTTTTGTCTGAAATCTACAGAGATATTCAGTAAAATATATAGTCAATATGCTAGAAAATATTAAGATTACTGTATGAGACAATAAATCAAATTACAGAATAAGTTACCTGGAATCGATTTATTTTATTTCATTGGAACCAAATAAAAAACATTATTTAAATACCACATAGGTCGAAAGGAAAATCTGTTTTGAGAAAAAGCAATGAATTCTGGATGTTACAGGAAAAGACTTTTAAAATATAACCCTATGAATAATAAAACATTTTTGTATATACATATAAACATCTATAATTTTTAAAATAAGAAGGATTAAAAGAGGAAAGTACGTATAAGAATGAAATTTTGTGATATTCTGAGAAGTAAATACTATGCTTCACATAGAGTTTCTTGAAAGCTAATTCTAATGTATTTATTTTGGGCTGGATAATGAACCCCTTTTAGAATATAATTCATTTTTCTGTCAGCTTTCTGATACTCGCAATAACAATTTGCTAACCAGAAACTAAATAAACCACCTAAAAGTTAAAGTAAGTTTTAAGGTATTTTATTTATATCCTAGAAATTATTTCCTCCCCATTGTGATACCTGGTTTATTAACTTTTTCAGGGTTCTAAGTATAAGTTCTAGTGAATATATCTTTCTCTCCCTTTCTTAATCCTCTGAATGGGAGGTAGTATTTCCCAACATTTTGTGAAGAAAGATTAGTTTCCCCAGTAGTTAAGCTAAAGATGCTAAGAATACCGACTGCCTGTGATGTTGGCTGTCTCCTGCTCTGGGAAGGCCTAGCCACTAACTGGAATTTGATCACACCTCTTGTGCCTTACACTCCACTTCGAACTCGTTTCATGTGGGACTTAGAGGAAATACCCATTTCATGCTGGGTAGGCAATCTTACAGTCCCAGACACAATGGAGCAATCAAAAAGGTGAGCAGGTGAATACTCCCTTTCAGAGGATAAATTGCCTTTTCCTGGGAAATGATTATTGACTGACAAGGAGGTGGTAATTTACTTCCCTCCAGCCTATAATAAACAAAAATACAAAGTAGGACACCATGTGCAATAGCTGTATAGGTGATTACACTCACCTTTTGGCCTTGAAACCAGTCTCTTTCTCATCAACTATGACACTTATTATTATTATTTTTTTTAAGATTTTTTCTTTTAGATTTTAGGTTTAAAAAAACTTTTCTATATCTCAGTCTGGCAAGCTGTCCCTAGTGCCACCTATTACTGAACTATACAGAGAATAAGTTTTTGTTTGTTTGTTTTTTGTTTTTTAAGTAAACCCCATTTCCTGATTCAGAGTGCCCTCTTGGTCCCTGCCTTCAGAAAGGAGTCTAAGGAATGTGATTCTATTATAGGAAGAGGACAGAAGAGATGTATTATATAAGTCAGCAGTGACTGAGCTGGTTGATCTAGGATGATAGTGGCCATGGTAGCATTTGGGATAGAGAAATAAAAAATTTTTCAGGTAGGATTGCTTGTTTCAGTGGGTCTTTTGGTTATCTAAGACACCAGCCTGAAGTACATGCTCCAACAGAGATTATGACTATAATTGATATATATAGCACAGAAATTCAGGAGTTGTCTCAAATTAGGTGCTATAATAAAGTAGGGGACAGGAGGTGACAGCAAAACTGTGGAACCTGGGGAAGAGACTAGACAAATAACTGAATAGGAAACAGGTGATGGAGGACCCTGGGGCCTAAGAAGAAAACAGCTGAAGGAGAGGCTCCATGTAAGAGGGAGGCCATGCTTGTAGCCTCGGATTTTGCATCAGAAGTGGCTTTCTGCTTTGTTGTAAAATTAATTACCATTTGTTTTCTCCACACTTTCTGACAAAGTCTGTTAGAAACTGCCACCTCGGATCAGTCGTGCTCTGGGGATTAGAAGAATATGTGAGAGAGATCTGCTTGTCACCAAGGCCAGAGGCTGAGTGGGGATACTACTGTTTATAAAAGTAGGAGTCCAGAACAAGAGGTGATAGAAGAACACAACAGAACCTCACACAAGCTTGAAAGCACTGGGTGTAGGCTCTGGTCCTCCCACAGTAAACAGGGGTATGCCATTTCCCTTGCAACAGTAGATAGGGGAGCTCAAAGACCAAAGAACTTAGGGACCTTCAGATCTCAATGAGAAGTTTGTAAATGTCAAATTGAAGTCTCTAAAAGACAAAACTGAATTAGCTATTAACATTTAAAAATGAATTAATTTCTTTAAAAAATAATCCAGCTATATGGCTTCTTTGGTAAAAAATCAGATAATCTGAAAATATCATGAGAGAATTCCCAGCTGCTGCATAGCAACTGCCCCCTTTAGAGACATTAAAAGCTAAAGTTTTTAGCCAACCCAGCAATCCCTATTATCTACCCATCCAAACCCTGCACCACCCCACCCAACCACCACCTCCACCCCAGCCCAGTTCACTGATTTCTATGGCCCCCCTGCCCCAGAGGCACTAGTTCTGCAACCCCTGCTAGTACAGGATTTAAAGCATCCAGCAAGGGAAAGACATTTCCTATGCATTTGTAATGGTTATTTTTTGCCCTGCCCATAGTGGCTGCTCAATATATTTATGGCAGATTCCTTAGTTCTGCACTTTGAAGTGAAATAAATTTAATCTGCTGACATATATGGAATCTCCATATTGAATTCATGTTAATGAAAGGCAAGTGTGCTGGTTATTCTCCATTTGCCCCTAGGCCTATTCTCTCTCCTTTTGCCCTGTGCCCTGGAAAGTTATTTTCTCCATATCTGCCAGACTCATTTATCCCCTGCCTTCTGGTTAGGTGTGGCCAATGAGAATCATTAGCAGAGAATGGCAGCCAGGAAGAATGACTAGGTAGGGAATTTGCTCCCTCCTGTACTCATCATGGTTCTGTAAGTCTCACTGATAACTCCCCTTGGATAGGGTCAGATCTTGTATGGTTCTGGTAACAGGCTTAGAGAAGGTACCAGCTTCTCTCAATTGCTAGTCCCATTGCTTCTCTACTCCTTTTAGCAACCTTAACCTTGCCCAAATCTTACAAATAGTCCACTAAAACCTCTCTCATTAAATCCTCTGATTGTGCCATTTGTTTCCTCCTGGGACTTGATAGATCAGATGTAAACGTTCCAAATTCGGGTACAAAAGTAGTTGGGAAGAAAAGACAAAAGGAGATAGAGAAATATTTCAAATGAGCCTTGAAGAAAATGTGGACAAGTGCAATCCTGCAGTTTGGTCTTTACAAGGCTTACTTGCCTTAATCAGATACTTAAACGATTGAGTGTTCTGGATCATTTCTCCTGAAAAGCCTTTCATTTCATGTGTAATTAGAAACACGCCAGTCTGAAATGATGGCAGCCTTCAATATGGTCAGTCTGTCACTTTCACATCCCCAACTCAAGACACAAATGCTCGCCTGATTACTCAGAGTCTTATTAAGGGGCTATTGTTCCCCCCTCCCTGACAACTCCTCCTATCTCCTGATCTTTATCATTTTGCATTCTACTCAAAGAAGGGTTTAAAAAGAAAAAAAGAAAATCCCACAGACAGCCACATTAGACAGTATTCACAACCGAGGTAAAGTGCATCTGGTCTTGTCACTCACAGTTTTTGTTTTCCTGTCTAAATCTAAGAATAATTTGCAGTCAGTTAAAAACAGGGAGAAAGTTTCCAAGGACCACGTGGGTGGCAGAAGTCGACCATGCCAGAAATTTCAAAGTCAAAAGTATAGTTGGATTCTAGCTGCAACTTAACTGTTCTCACTTTTTTGGTCATGATATTGTATTAGAAACTTTAGGGATGGCTACTCTCTTTTATAAAACCAATCAGATCTGGCAGATAGTGTGCTTTAGAGAGGACACTAATTCTTCAAACTGCCTAGCTTTTCTGTTGGCTGAGATAAAGATAAATAAACTATATTTTTACAAGTGATTAATTCTAGTCATATTTTTAAAAAGCTATTACTGCAACAATATGCATTAGATTTCAGACACCTGTTTTCACATTATCTAAGTTTCAGAACAGGGAGTCAAATTCTGGTTTAGAAAAATACAATCTTCTACCTGTAACAAAGTAGCATTGCACTAGAGGTTAGACAGAGTCCAAAATGGAACATAACAGATATTTAGCTCCTTGAAGGTTGAGAATACTAGTGTGTCTTCATCCCTAAACACAATGAGTGGCACAAAGTAGATGCTCAATCAATGTTTACAGAATGAAAAGAGTGCCTTTGTGGCCAAGTGTCTTGGCATACTTCACAAAATCTAATACCAATACCTGGGACAAGTATCCACACTTGAAGACTAAATAAAAGCCCAGGTAGACAAAGATAGAAAAAGCAGTACTGAAATAACCAGTGTGGAAAAGCAGAATTGTAATGACAGAGTTGGGCAAAGAAAGAAGCAGTTAGTAGGTTCATCTCCATGTAGCTTCAGGAGTGCTGGCTGTCAAAATTATCTCAGGAGCTGCTGGTGCTTGGCTTTCTGTTTAACAGACCTTGAACTATGCAGTTTAACCTCCTTTCCTAAGAACCATCCAGTGACAACCAATGGGTGAATGTGCACATCTTTGCACATAGATAGATCACTGTAGCCAACAATTCCTGAGCTTTCTTTAGGAGCACAACAAATATAGAGTTAAAAAGAGGAGCAAAAGGAGGTGGGAGGGAGGGAATTTGTAATACTAACTCTCTTTAGGTGGTAAGGACAAAGGGCTCCATCAATAGATCTATTCAGTGGTATTGAATCGTTTAAAAAAAGAGTTATACTTAAAAATTGGTATGGAATACATATGCCATTAATCAGAGTGAATTAAAAATATATTCCAAGAGTGTAATGCACCAGTTTAAAAAAAAATGTATCCTTCAATGAATATTTGTTCTGATTATATCAAAGAAGAAGAAGATCATTTAGGTGCTAGGTTTTCTTTAGCACTGTACATGTCGACAAGTTATCAACCTCACTTTGAAAGAGGAAAGCTCTCATAACTTACCACTCTCTAAGTAGCATCAAAAAACCTTGTGGCCATAAAACTAGATAGCCCAGGATGCAAAAAGACCATCGACACAGAGCAAACCATCGAACTATGAAAACAATTCAAAATCTCAGGTCTTAAACCTAAGTTTGTATTCATTATCTAACCAAAAAGAAAAAAAAAGCATTTTAAGACTGAACCCCCAAAATTAGAATCTATAATTTCAGACCATCAGATAGATAAATACCAGAGGTTGTTTCAGGATATGACATAGCTAAGACCCTCTTCTCAACCTGGGGAAAAATTGTTCATTCTTTAGGATAAGGTTTAAAGTCACCACCTCTGGATGCCTCCCCTGAGACCCCCCCCCCCTTATAGATACCTCCCTCCATCATAGCACTGATATTGCACTGTTATTAAATTTGTCTCTAATGAGACTAGAGGCTCCACAAGACCTAGAATGTTTTCTGTCCTCTGAATTGCCAGTACCTGCAACTGGGCTTGGCTTATAGAAACGCTCAAGGAACAGCCCTTGGATTTGTTGAATATGAGTTTTTAAAAGTCCAGGACTAAACCACATAACAAAAGCCTAAATATTTAAGTTTCCAGTATTATGCATCCCAACTCACTAAAGTAGAAGAAAGAACTCACTTTTCCAGGTCCCCATCCAGCGAGGGCACAGAAATGACACTCAGGCCTTGCTTGTGACTGACTCGATAAGTAAAGGGAGGCATCAGAAGCCACCACAGAAATTTGGTTTCTGAATAAGCATGACAGAGGACATCCAAGTTTCAGGGCCAGCAGTGGCAGAAATCCTGTAGTATAATTTCTCCTTCAAACTAAGTAGGCCAGTAGTTTTCAACTAGGGGTGATTTTGTGATTTTTCAACTCAACCCCTACAGTGGGATGTTTGGCAATTTTTAGAGGCATTTTTGGCTGGGAAGGGTGCTACTGAAACCAAGGATGGTGCTAAACATCATGCAGTGCATAGAACAGTTCCTAATAAAATGTTGATAAATGCAAAGTTTAAGAAACCCGAAGCAAGGCTAATTTTTTGTTGCCTACAACTAAAGATGACCCTCTTCACCTTTCTAAGCTTCATTTTCTTCATAGTAACAAGGCAATACTAATCAACTTTGTGTTAAGTGGTAGAGCCAGGCATAACTATATTATAATTATCAGATATTTATAATAATTATTATCATAACAAAAGCTAACGTTTATTCTGCACTTATTATGTATATGTCAGATACTGTGCTAAATATCTTAAAAATTGATATTACAATTGCATATCCCCCAGTACTCGAAACACGCTTGGTAAAATGATAAATGTTGATATATGAATGCTTGTTAAATGATCACATATATAAGGCAGATATGTAAGTCATAAAAATAGTTATTAGGACACAATGCTAAAAACAGTTAAATTCCTCTTACTCCATTAAGGATGTTTTTCTTTACAAAGTTCCTAATCTTAAGAGCCCAGCAATCTTACATACACACTCAAAAGCTGTTTTATCCCTCTCTTCAGATGAAACACAATCCAACGAGGCATGGCTAAAACCTATTACTGCTGGCCTGGCAGACCGCTGGAGCCAAGACTGCCACTAATGCTGTCCTGCTAGATGCAGGAAAGTGAAAGAGACACGTGGCACTTCACATAAATCAATTTCCTTTATGAGCTTCCTTTTTTTATCGTTTGCTTTTACTGTATATTTTGTGGATCAAGCTAATCATTTTTGTGTAAAGATCAATCACAACATGCACTTTCATTTGAAAGTCGTCGTCAGATTTTGTGGAGAGGCCAATGTCTAAAGGAAGATGGGAAATTATACACTAGGCTTTTGTTGTTTCCAGAGGCCCGACCATTCCATGGCTTTTTGATAACAGTACCCAAACATCTTCTTCCCCGTTGCTGGCACATATTAGTTAAGATGTGCCCTGGCTAAGATAAGGCACATTTCCCAATTTAGGCACTGGATACTCACTTATTAAAATCTCAATCTTGATTTTAGCAACCAAACAACTCAAAAAAACAGGAAATTTTTCTCCCAATGATGGTGCCCTCATAAGACTGTTGAGTAGCACTGTCTGTCACTGTCTGCATCTCCAAATGTACCCTGCTTCCTGCACATTCCCAAGCCTCATTGCTTCATTCTCCCATTTCCTACAATCTATACAGTGAACTATCCAAGAGCCTGCCAATATATATATATATATATATATATATATATATATATATATATATAGATAGATAGATAGATAGATATATAGATAGATAGATAGATAGATAGAGATAGAGATAGAGATAATATCTATATATAGATATATATATCTAGATATAGATATAGATATAGATATATAGATAGGTATATCTATATCTATATCTATATAGATTTCTATAGATATCTATATATATCTATATATATATATATTTTTTTGCTTAAGTTAACTAGAATATGTTTCTGTCTGTTTATGACCTAGGCAATGTTGTTACTGGTAAAGGTACTAGGATATTACAAAACTCTACTGACATTTAGGGATCTGGGGTTAGCATATCATTTCTGTTCCTCCTCCATTTAAACCTCTAGCACTTCAGTTAGTAAGTCTGTGAAAAAAAATAGTGAAGAAGCCTACAATTTAAAGATGCTTGATAGGCGAATAGGTTGCTACTACAAAGTTTCCTATAGATCAATTTATCTATAAAAAATAAGCAAGTGATAAAATTTTTTTGAAGCCTCTGAAATTTATGTAGATCAGACACTAAGAAGGGCTCACAGAATTTCTGAGTTAAGAAAACTATACAAGTTTAGACAATATTTGAGGGTAATGTACAATACAGATATGTGCATATGTATAAACACACCTGTGTGTATATATTTTAAATTAGACCCTGACAGTTCTTTCTCTTTGATTAATTGTTGATCCATAATGAGAAGAGTTTTATACAAATATTAATGGGGCTTGTGGAAGTCACTAACAGTGAAACCACAGTATTTCAAAGTTTATCTGTTAGTCATACACTGAATGAAGATTCTATGGATGACAGCACATGCCTCCCTTTGAAGGTATCTAAGAACTTCCTTCGAGTTTCTTCAATCAGCACTGATCAATTACTTTTTGATAATACAGACAAGTTCATATGTGCTTTTATTTGTACATACACAGACACATTTATTCTGCAAACACTCATTTCAATTGAGCTGCACTGGCAACATCCTAGCCTATAATGTTCAAACTAACTAAACATCTTCAACATTTTGTCGTGTTTCAACACATTTCCTCAGCTGAGACTTGAGCTGAGCAATGGGGGTAAGCTGGGCTTCCAGAATTAGACTTGAATGCTTAGTTCTAAATAAATTCCATCCTAGGACTCCTCCCACAACTCTCAATCCACATTTGGCTTCTGGGCATCCCCAACAATGACTACCTATTTCCATAACATTTAAAAGAAGATGAAAATCCCAGAAGTTCACTACATGTACAATCCAATGTGACAAGACATCACAGTCAAAAGAAATGAACAAAGGAATGTGATTTGCAGACCTTTAAAGATACACGGCAGAAAATGAAGAAAAGATGAAAGCAAAAAGGTCATGTAAAACTCATGGGGAGACTGAAACAAGGGAGATAGAGAGAGAGAAGTCATGGAGAGAAAAAGGTTGCTGAGAAAAGGGATGACTTTTATAGTTTACTCAAGGTGTATTAAGGGAATGTTTATATTTTAAGGATTACTGACAAAAGAAAATGAAGGTTCAGTAATTTGGGCTAAGCATCAATTTACCAAGTTGGTATTTCCTAAGATCTAATAGTGTAGTAGATACTCCAAAAATTGGGAAAAAATGTAACTTTAATATTGACTCAGTTCTATTCTAGCACCTACCCTCAAAGGAAAGATCAATTTCCATTTTATGATCCCAAATAATTTCCTGAGAGAATTTAGAAGAAATATACGCAATAGATGAAAGAACGCATATCCTTTCACAGATGCAAACAAGGAGCTATGTAAGGACATTGATCTTAAGTCTGGAGTCACTCTCTGAGTTCAAACCTCATTACTAAGCTTAACAGTTGGGTGACTTCTGCCAATTTCTTAGCGTGTCCCTCAGCCTCTATTTATTACCTTCTTTGTAAAACAGAAGAATACCTACTTCACTGGATTCCTATAAAGATTATATATGATAGTATATATTATAAAATTACATCATAAGCTGCAAGTTTCTTTAGTCTTCCTTAATTAAAATTATAATTAAAATACTTGCCATTAATTTCAGAGCAGTTAATGAAAAACTCGGAGGTAAAAGAATTGTGGACCTGAGGACTACTGAAAATATAAGCCCTAGATTATTCATGAGTCTTTGTTTATACAGAAATGGGAGGTCTAAAGACAATTTAAAGTCTAATTTAAGACAAATATGAGATTTTCAAGTACTCATAAAGTTGTCTATTTGCACAATTCAGTTTACCAAAAGCGGCACTAATCTATGTTCAAATAAAAAGATTTGCTTTAAGAGGAATAACAACAGTCAGTCTGTCACCTTGGACTCTGGATGTCTATAATGAGAAATTACATTCGTTGTATTTTTTCGTCGTTTGTATTTTTTTCCCTGTAGGAAATTGGTTTTGCTACCTAATCTTGTAATTACCACTGACTAAGACCTCAATGATTTAGTTATACTTTACTCAAGCTGTATAAAAAGCTAAACATTTCTTTGCTATTAGTAACACATCGAAAGTCATCTTAAAGAGCAAGTTATTCTGTAATTAAAAGAATTAAGAAAGGAACAGGTTATCATCAAAGCACAATCTCCATTTTTCACAATAATGCAATTCATTTAGCAATGCTAAGTACTTCTATACAACACTAAACTGCTTTAGGTTTTCTCCTGATTGTATCTTTAAAGAAGTATTAGGAATATTTACTATGTTTCAAAAATCAAAAAGATATGTAGCTCCCTCAAGACTTTAATAATAAAAATCATTCAACTTTAAATAATGGAAAAATTAAGCAAAAAGAACACCTTAACAACAAAAATACCATTTTAATGCTTAATAATTCTAACAAGATAATGAATTTAAGAAAATACAAGCAAAATAAAGAATAATTTAGAATACTAAGGATCCGTTACTGCTTAACTGAGTATAAAGGTAAAAGTAAATAGAAAAAATGATGTCAAGTTTTGATGTAACCGCTTAGCTTACTAGCTGCCTAGAGAGAGAGGCAGGTGCATTTTCTGCCCAATCTAGGTGAAGCTATTTACCACTGTGCATAAAGCAGGAATAAATGAATAGTTACTAAGATAGAATAAGAGGCAGGTAATTTGGGATAATTATAAGCCTCTGTGGAGTGCAACAGAGTACTGAAGAAGAGAAAGTCTACATCTAAAGAGAAGGAAAATAAACCTCTGGTTACATTGAGCATTTTTGGTTACCAGACTAACAGGTTAATTTCATTCTCAACGTGCAATTATCAATAGAGTCACAAGAGGTCTTACCGTGAGAAAAGTACCATAAGAAATGATTTAAAATATTTTAATCGGCAAAAGGTAAATTTATATAAAGTGTTGAAATCACTTTTTTGACTTCGAAAATAAATAATACAGTAGGCAACACCTTATGGATAACTAATTGTTAAAAACAAGATAACAGGCTCAAAAGAAAGCTGATTTTACTAAGCCCTACATCACCAAACCAAGACTTAACTTACACTTTCAGCTCTTCTACAAATGGAACTTTAAACCAGTGAATCAGGAATCACCTGATCAGCAGTAAGTAGATAATCTACCCGAAAGACCCCTGCTATCCTCTAAAAGAAAGTCATTGCAATAACTGATCCAAATCTTTTTTGCCTCACATAAAACTTCCTTATCCCCACTCCCTTTTGCCTATAAGAGACTTTCACTTAGTACAGCTCCCAGAGCTCTTTATGTTAGATCTCCTATTTGCTAGATTGCACACTGCCCTATTTGAATCAATTTTTGCTCAAATAAACTCTTAAAATTTCAGATATGCCTCAGTTTATCTTTTAATATACCTAAAATATACACATTACTATTTGCAAAATCCTATCAAAAAGCAAAGTTGAATTTTCATATGTAGGATAAACAGTATTTCCTTCATTTTCTTTTTAAAATGCAAGAGTTATTAATTTTCCTGAAAAACTTTCCAATAGGACATAAGATTCAAGATCCTAAAATTACTTTTTCAAATGTTAAGAAGTTTTTACACACAACTTGCTTCTCTTCTCATATGCATTCTGCTTATTTAGTAACTCCTTCTAAACATACACACCACAATCCAAGATCTTTCTTTTCCTCCTATATGGAGAAAAAAAGGCAGAAAAATTAAAGTTTTGATCTTTGCAAAATACATCTACCATCCTGTCAGCCACTGACTCCAAGATCCTGAGGCAGACTGGAAAACTTAAAGTAGTGTGCCAAAGGTCAAGGGGCTGGGGAAGAATTAACTCTTTATATACATACCTACACTGTTACATACACATAAAAAAATTTATCTCTGTGTATAAGGATCTCTCTGGATTATAAGATACTGATTCTATTATTCTTTAAAAATCAGAAAATTCTTAAATTAGTTCTTAAATCTGATAAATTGGTTCTCCCAGTCTATTTGACATCTTGTCTCCTGTTAAAAAGGAAAACTATTCTTATTTTTAACAACCTGCAAATTTTCAAAGAAAGCCACATCTGCTGTGGGGGACAGGGGGAGAGGAAGGGGAATGGCACATTATTTTTCATAATCTCCTCTTCCTCTTACTAAGGAAACAGTCCACTTAATGTGTCCAGAAGGATAATAATTCTGCTGTTATACTAGGGGAACAGATCCATTTATTAAAAAAAAAAAATTAAGGAATTGCCAAATATGGCACGGTTCACATAATCACTGCTAATTACTATGCATATCGTAATTCTGGACCTACTGGCAAAGTATTGGCTGATCTTTCTGGATTGTGTCTTTCCAGCTGAATGTTGTGTACTTCCCACATAATGCAAATGATAGGCAGGATGCTGGTGTATTTTGTGATTGGCAAGGAAAAAACTTAAAAATTATGGTTTAGATTAGGTCACTAAAAAAGTGCCATTATAAAAAAAATACTTTCAACAAACCTCACATATTGCATAATTTAGGGTAAAATACAAAATATATAAATGCCCCACCATAAATGCATTTCAGCTCGATCCACCTGACAATGCTAACATCTCCAGTGGAAACAATTTCTAAAAAGGTATAAATTTGACTTTTCCGACTGAAATATTGCTGGTTTACTCTTTTGGAAAGTTAAGTTGAAATATGTTTTACATATTTTACAAAAATACCTTTATATTGATCATTTTAGGGTAAAACATTTCCCCCTATGCTAACTTCACTTTCAGGATTTTAGCCTAAAATGTTTATCAAAATAAAATAAGGGTATTTATTATCATTTAAGGAGAATGCTGAAGAGGGGAGAAAAAGCATATATTAGCTGTATTTCTCATAATTCATTAGTGGTACTTTTCACAACAGTGTATGAGGACAAAAGAATAAGACTAGCTCCACATTTAGGCCCCTAAGAGATCCACAGTCTTCATCTCCTGTCTGCCAAGATTTCAATTTTATCTTTAATGTGGCCTGTAACAAATCTCCCTCCCGCTGCAGTTTCCTAAAATTTGTACCAAATTTTCAATTGGGATTGCCATTTACTGAGCACCAGTGATGAGTTCGGCACTCTGCTAATCTCACCCCATTCTCACAGCCATGACAGGAGGTAGCTCATATTATCTCCATTTTATAGATGTGCAAACTCTGGCTCAGAGAAGCTAAGAACTTGGTCAAGCTTTCTCACCTAAGAGGCTGAGCTGAGGTTCAAATTCACACATAACTCTCAAACCAGTGTTATATATGATGATGATAAAAGAACAAAGAGTCTGCTTTTAGAAACGAATAAGTTCTTTTACCTAAGTGAAGCAAAGACTTTCATTAGCCCTTGAAAGAGGACCTAAAGCACTAATAGGAAAGGAAACTCATTAAACAGAAGAAAAAGACATCAAAAAGTTAATTCAGGAACTGCACTAAAAAGAGGGCCAGACATGGGGCTAGGGGATACTAGGGAGAGAGAAAGAGAAACACCAAAGAAGAGAAAGGCCTGTCTATGGAATGGCTCCCCTGATTTTAGCCATTAACAGCGGGAGTAGCTCAGAACACTCGTTACCAGGCCAACAGAGCCAAAGGACTTAGTCAGGAAGTTCCACACACACATCCCATTCCAGGTTGCCCAACCCTGTTGTGCTACATGTTCCTCAGTGAGCACATGTTAAGTGAATTGAACATTGTCTCCTGAAATTGAAACAGCTTTACTGCTCAAGGCATTGCCAATGAAATTGAAAGCTCCAGACTAAGTTGACTGCAGGGAGTAGGGAGCAAGGAGAGAGGGAAGGAGGGAGAGGGAGCGGGGAAAGAGAGAGAAAGAGAGAGAGAGAGAGGGAAGGGTGGGGGGAGAGAAGCTTGTAAATTATTCTTGTAAACTACTTACAAATTAGTTATGAAATTGGCAGTGTGTAGTTGTCTACATCAATAACAAAAAAGCAAACAAGCAAAAAAAATGCAGATCAGAAGAAATATAACCTCAGTCATTTCATATTAACTGATCATTCAGTCATCCATTTGCTAAAATATTTATTTAATATCTACCACATGCCAGGCACTGTGCTACATGGTAGGTGATATATCAAATAAAATAAGTTTGTCTTAGCAATCTAGTTGGAAAACAGACAATGTTTAGGTAAAATAGAAATAAATACATAACTAAAATCATGGTAGGGTATGAGGGAACAAACTGGGTGCAGTGATAAAGACTGGCAAAACAGGCCCGTGGAAGAGGGAATTTTAGATCAGGTGGTCAGGAAAGGCCTCTAATGAGTCTAAACTCTAGAATCCTGCTGGTTCTCTAACTTGAGCATAAATCAAATCAGAATCACCTGGAAGGCTTGTTACAAGATTGCTAAGCCCCACCCTCGGAATATTTCTGAATCAGTATCTCCGGGGTCATGCAGATAATTTGCAGTTCTCAGAAGTTCCCAGGTGCTGCTGATGCTGGTGCCACTGGACTGGAAAACATGCTTTGAGAACTGATGTACAGCACAGTGCTTGAGGAAAGAGTTACAAATATGAACTGAGGTTAGAAGATCAGGCAAGGAAGCTATACATGTCCTTACAAATGATTGGTGATAATGGCAGTGCCAAATTCAAAACATACCTAAGAATTAGAATCAGTCTAGATAAAGTGATTATGTTTGTTTTCCTTCCTAAAAAGGGCCTCTGTTACCCTCTTCTAAGCTAAGAACCTGTACAAAATTTGACCAAGGAATACAAAAAACAACTCTAAAATCAAACAATATACTTTACAAGACATTCCTAAATTAACACAGCATCTATAATTCAAAGAACTTGATATTATCAGAGCATATTTTATAGAGATGATAAAAGAGCTTAAAGGATGACAGCTGCCTTCAGACATGTGACATTATAAGGATTATAGCAAAGAAGGTATTTCTGTTAATAGAAGAAAATATATGCTTACAATTACTGTAAGAGGAATCTAAATTATATGTACAGAAAATATATTTGAACTCATATGGTTTGAAATATTTAACTGGATTTCAAAGGAAAATAATTTTTCTTAGTACTTTTAAAAATAGAAAACCTCCAGAATTTTGAATGTTTAGGGGTTCTCAGACTTCTGGAAACTTGTTAAAAGTATAGATTTCCAGGGCCATCCTCAGTTTCTTACTGAATCACATGACATGAACCCCAAGAATTTACATTTTTAACAGATATCTTCAGGCATTTTGATGTTGTTAGATTAAGAACTACAGTTTGAGAAATGCCTAGTTAAGGTCTGGTTCCTGTAAAGGGCAAAACCCAGATGGATAATCTCTTATGCATTTGATAGTGATATATCTGTTACCAAAGGAGTATTATGTGCCAGGTACCGCGGTGGGAACTTTTAAAAAGCATCTCCTTTAAACTTGAACGATGTTATTATTCATTTTGAAGTGAGCAATGAAAAAAATGGGACCTAGCAAGGCAAAATAACTTGTCCAAGGTCATGTAGCAAATAAGTTAGGGAACCACAATATAAATTGAAGGATTTTGCCTCTAATAATTGATCTACAGATTCTGGCTACATGGAGCTCACGACTGCCAACCTCTGTGAAGCTATAATAATCAGTGGGTGATTTTCTGGCAATTACAGGTTCTTCTGAAGTAGTATGTGATAGACTTCTAAATTAAAGAGACGTAAGTTTGAACTATGTCTTGAGACTCTGGAAGATCCTTGGATATCTGAAAATATTCATAGGTGCTAGACAGTCAAGGGTATGAATCAAAAAGAGTCCCTAACTTGAAGTTTTTTCCACTAACATTTTCCTTAACACATTACTCCTTTACTAGTCTCTGAGAAAGAATGTTTAGTAACAAAGGGCTGAGACTGGAGATAAAGGCATGCATTAAAAAACAATCAAACAAAAACAGCTCGCTTTACCATGAATTAGCAGATGAATGTGGGTGGATAAGCAATTTAACCTTTCTGAGCCTATGTTTCTCATCTATGAGATAATACTAATACCTCAGGGGTTGCTATAGTGCTTATATAACATCGTGAAACATTTAGCATAGTACTTCACACATAGATATTCAGTGTTATTCTTACTTCTATATTAAACTATTACTTCTATATTAAAGTATTACTTCTAAGAGGCATGCGATGCAGTACAAAAATAGAGGAAAAGAAACACAAAGGGCCAAGAAACAGGAAAAGATGGCCTAACCTTATTAGAATCAAGGAAAAGCACAAACAAATTATAACAGCAAAATACTATTGCACCCCCATAAAGAAGGGAAAGAGTCAACTTTGATAATATAGAAAGATCAGCAATGATGCAGATGTAGAGGAAAGTATTCTCTCTCACACTCTGCACTTAAAGGGGCAGTTGACAGTTAATTTTTTTTAATGCTGTTTACAGAAATTCTATTTCTTTTTATTGACCTGAGAACAGAAGTCAGTAAACTTTTCCTGTAAAGGAACAAACAGTAAATATTTTCAGCTTTGTGAGCCTTGAAGTCTCTGTGGAAACAACTCAAGTCAGGAACTATAATTCAAACCAGCCACAGATGTGTTACGCCCCTTCACATATGGTTTACCCCTACACTGGCCCACGCTGCCTTTGGCCACCAGTCCTCTGAATTAAGTCTCCTGTGCCACAGATTCTGCAGCTGGCCAAGAGACAGGGTGAGAACACCAGGACCTGACCTTGTACTCTCTCCAGTCCCCAGAGCCTCTGACTTACACACATGTGGCCTCCTGTTGTCTTTGAGAAATGTTTCCCATTGAGTTTGGATTGTTCTTGGTTAAAATGGGGGCAGGTTCCTGTCTCCAATGTATTAACTGTCTGGGGCAAGCAGCCTTTGGGTGACAGCCTTTGCAACACAGGTCAGAGAACATGCTAGAAACTAGAACCTCTCCCAGAAAAAGGGAGAGCTCAGGCAAAGAGCTGGGGTTTGTCCTGCTCTCCTGAATCCACCCACTTTTTGCCTTCAGGACATAAGTTAGTGGCCTCTGCTCACTGGTGGGTGGTCATGCAGGTGCATCCTCTCCAAGTACCAGCTGGTCCTTCGAATCCTCAGTCTGTCTTATTGCGTGGAACAAATCAATGGACTTCGTCAAGGTCAGCACGCAGCAGGAGGACTTTGGTTTGCCAGACCTGGATGGTGGTCACCTCACGGTGTGCCAGAAGTCAGTGTCACACAAAGTCCAATGAATTTTGTACTTTTGAGAAAAAAATTACTTAGGATAATCAAACATATAATTTTTTTTTAATGTAGCCCCTAAGCAATGAATAACAATTTCAGCTTCTAACACAATAAGTAAAATGAAATATATACCACTGAGGGAGAGATTCTTTCTGAAACAAGTGTGGCAAAAAACACTTCAATGCTGCTCACTTTGTTCTCTGTTTTCATGTTCATTTGCTGGAATGCAAGACATGCCTGACATAGTGAGCTTTTTCTCTGATGTATTTAAGGTGATATATTTGCCTGAATTACTCCTGTCATTGCTGATAATATTGGAAACTAAAATAAAATAGGTTGGAAGCCCTCAAAAAAAAAAAAAAAAAGTAGCCACAGATAACACATAAATGAATGGCCATGGCTGTATTCTAATAAAATGTCATTTATAGAGAATTATATTTGAATTTCATATAATTTACCCATGTCAAGAAATATTCAATTTTTTTATTTTTTCTACCATTTGAAAACATAAAAATAATTCTTAGCTTGAGGGCTACACAGAAACAGCAGTGGGCTGCATCTGGCTGAGTGGCTGGTCATGGATTGGCAATCCCTGCCTTAGAGAGATACTCACACATGCGCACAAGGGGGCGTAGACAAAGACATTCTTAAAACTGTGAAAACCTGGAAACAACCATCAGTTTCTTAGCAGGGGCATGGCTAAATACATATAAATACATAACCTGTGCTATATCTATAGTCTGAAATACTATGTTAGTAAAAAAAGAACAAATTCTAAACATATTAATATAAAAGACACTTAGGAATGTTTGATTCTGTTAGCTAAAAACAAAAGCAAAACAATTCTAATTTAACAATGCTATATTGAAAATTCTACTGATATGCAAATAAATGTGTTCCAAAGTTTTGGAAGAATCAGCACAAACTTGATTGCAGGGGTAGGAAAGGGAGGAGAGATCAGGATGAGGTTTAGGGCTGTAAAAAAAGGTAAGTTTTGCCTCTATTATTTTCACTTTGTATAAGGAGACTGGATTTATGGGAAAAAAAAATTAAAAGAGCTAAAATGAGACTTTTGGCACAAAGGTTTTAGTTCCTGCACTAGTGTAGCACAGATAAAATCTCTAAAGGAATGAGGTGGGTCACTTTTGGTGGGACATTCTGTGATCCCAGACCAAGAAGTATTCCATTTCCTGTGGTCAAATTAGCTGCTATCCACAAATGTTTGGATTTATCTCTCACCAATCAAAAGACAAATTAAATACAGGCTTGAATGAGAAAAGAGGCAGAAAAATTTTTTTAAAAAGAGTAAAGCCAAGTAACATTCATTTATTAAGAGCATTCTAGGGACTTTCAGACAGATTCCTTCTGTGTTTTTAACTGTGAATGTCACTATTCTGAATGATCAAGAGACTGATGACAGCATCCAGAAAATATATGCTGAGTTACATTCAGAGGGTGCGTGGGGGGTGGGGGGTGAGGTGGGGGCAGGCTCTGATCGGTATTAGCTTGCCTAATCAAATCAGAGACAAAAATGGTCACAGCAGATACCCTGTCTTAGTTCATTACTCAACACCTGTTAAATGTGATTAACAGCTCTAGATAATTATGTGTTAAGAGCATCTCAGGCTGTAATGGATCCCAGAGGTCTGCAAAGTTGACTTCATTTACATGTTTGTCTCCTTTTCACAAGGTCTCAGGAAAATGCTGCAAAAATCTACTGAGCATTTTAGGAACTCCCGTGTGATCAACTCAGAGTTTTGAATACACCAGCATCTTCCTACAAAGGACAGTGAGTGCATAAGATGTACTCTGTTAATAAATAAAGCAGGCACGGAATGTATCTTATGGGGCACGAATGGGCCTCTTGTTGCAATTTCTATTATAAAACGCTGCTAACCTGTGTGCATTATATTAATCATTACATTTTGTGATCTCAGCTAAAAGAGCTAACAGCATTGATGTGGCAGAATGCTCCCAAACCCTCCTCTCTCTCTCTCTCATCTTAAATAAAGCAAAACTGAAAAAGCAGAAATCAAGACAGCTTCAAGAGGAGGTTTTTATTTGTTTTAAATATATTTAATTTAATAATATATTAAAATATTTGTATAATAGGTTATAAAATTATATCTGTATTATGATATATACATATCATATGTATATATATATAATATATAAAATTATATTAACATGTATTAAACACATATATCTCAAAGTTATCAGGGTATATTTCTTGCTTCTCTTAAATAGTATGGAACGTAAATAATTATAAACTCTTCCTAGAGTTAGTTAATTAAAAGTCAGCTAATGACACCCCCTCCCTTTTTTGGCAAAGGAGTAGAGTTGGAGACAGAAAGTAATTACTTCTTCATTCCTATTCATTTAATCTAGCAAAATTATGAATATTAACTCTAACAATTGCACATGATGGAAAATATGCAGCAGTCAAAACCACTGAAGATCTCTATATGTACTAACACAGAAAGGTATCCATGAAATACCAAGCTGAAAACAAGCCGTTGAACATATATCATACGGTGATCAAATTTGGTAAGAATAATATGGAAAGTCCACATATGTACATCTTAGATTTGTATATGTGTAAGAAATAGTCTGAAAACATATACAACTGCAAGATCTTATAAGTACATTGGTTTTGCCTCCTTTAGCCCCAATGAAAAGCATGTGTCCCAAATGGCCTGCATGGTTTTCACAGCTAGAAAAGGATTTGCATGGTTCCTTCTTACCCAGCAACAGTACAGCACAGTGATTTAGATCTTGCATCCTAGAGTCAAGCAACTGAAACTCAAATCTCACATTCACCACTTACCAGCCAGGTTGTCCTAGACAAGTTACATTTTCCTCTACTTCTGTCATTTCCTCATTTGCTCAATGGAGCTAATACTGCCTACCTCCTACAGTTATTGTGAGGGTTAAATGAATTAATAACTGTGTAGCACTTGGTTTAGCCAATGCTTTGAACAGTCACCTATCACCATTAGCCAGAATTGTCTTCATCTTGTCTTAGCCATGTGAAATTTCCTCAGTTATAGCTTTCCTAATTCGCCAAATGTAAAACAGGGGCAAGAGTCAGCTCAGTACCTGTGTCCTTACCCCCTCCTTCCAAAACTCCCAACCACTTTGAATCCCAAATAAAATCATTGATTAGTTTGGACATTCCTAAAATCTTTTCACTGTGTTACAGATCAAGGTGATCCAAGGTCACATTGTTTCTAACTTAATTCTCAGTTGTGGCCTGAGGGTGAAGGGCGTGAGATGAGCTGTTGACTTTCTCTGCTGGCTGACAGGTCCATTAGCACATTTGTGATTTGTTTTTTCCTCCAGGCTCCTTTTTTGCTATAAGTTCCTTCTCTCATTTTTTTTACCTTTAATTGTCTTTTCATATTGGTCTATAATTTCTGTCATTTGGGTGAAACTATTGTGTCAAAGGCAAGGTATATTTTTAATTTAAAATAACATGGGCAAACTGCCCCCGGCATTTTTATGAATTCAAACTAGCATGGATGTTATATATTTTTAGGGTTTGCCTAAATCATGGGTCAAGAATCTTGCTATTTTACTTAGTAACTCTCTGAGATTGATTCTTCCTTTTCACTAGCCATTTGGATTTTTGTCCTCTATAAATTGCCCATTCACATCCATTGCCCACTTCAATTGGTTGATTTTTTCAAAAAACATGTTTTATGGAGGATCATGGTATTTAACTCTTTAACCTTTGGTCTACCATGTATGTTATAAAATTTTTTTTTCTAACTTAGCTTACTGGTTGCATTTGAATTTTATGTTCAAACACGTACATTGAAAGGCTGTTTAAGGAAACCTGTGTTTAATACCTCTTTGTTGCCCACTTGCCTGGAAATGCCCTGTTTTGCGCATCAGGGTTGATCCTTCCACCCCTCTTTTTATTACCTTCTAATCTCTTCTTGTCCCTCTTGCTTTGGAAGCCCTAACTTTCTCTTCTTTATTTCCTGCTCTCCTGTCATCACAATTTCCTCCATAAAGAACTAAGATTTCTCCCACTCCTCAGTCTTTTTTTTTTTTTTTCCAAAGGGAGAATAAAACTTTTACCAAAGACAGTTTTGATGGGATGGCTAGAAAAACTGCTTTTCTTTATTGGCATTTTGGAAATATTGCTCAGTGGTTTGGGACCCATTTGTTTCTACCACCTCCATCTATCTTTGCTTTATGGCTTTTGACTTTTGCTGCTTTACCTCCAAATTCTGTTTTGCTCCACTTAAACTGTTTAGCTGCCAGGTATAGACTGGTTTCACTGATTTAGTGTATTTACCTTTATTCCCTCTCTGGATTCTGAATCCTACCTGGGAAAGCTTCTTCCAGCTCACAAACTCACTCATTTATTGACTGAATGAAGTTTAGTTCAATCAATAAACATTTTAGCATAAGTGGGTTCAATTCCAACAGCACAGATGTTTTGCAGATAGTTTCAGATGGTGAGAGCAAGAAGTTTTATTTTTGCAAAACGTGTTAAATAGTGACATATTCTATTTCATCCTATGAACTAGAAACGTTTCAACTTAGGAGAAAATCATGATACAGATGTATATAATTATATAATAAAGCATTATTTAATTTATTTTATATTAGATATTCTATTCATCGAAGTATTATGCTATATAGTACTATTGAAGCATTATTATATAACAACTTTTGTTCCCCATGAATGTAGAAAACCCCAGAGGAAGCAGAGAGACTAGTTTAGAGGCAGTCAAAAATTTCATTGGTAAGGTGCTTTCAGCCTGGAGCAAAGTCATGAGATAGATATAAAGTAAGTTATTAGTGATCCATTTTAAAGAAGTGAACTAACAGGACTTGCTGGAGAGTTCTTAGGCGGCATGAGGGTATGTTGATAAATTTGGTTATTTTCTCCTGTTAGTCTTCTCATGTCAATTTCTTTATTAGACCAGCCAGAAAGACTTATTAGCAGGGCAGAAGAAAAATTATTTTTCCTCCTCGACATCTTAAAGCCTCTGCATTTTAAAATTTCTGACCAATTATTATTTTTGTCCATCAACATCTCAGGCTGGTTATCCTTGCTTATATATGGTATCATTTTTCTTTGACTTGACTGCCCAAACACAACTCCAGTTTTCAATTTCCAAGTACTTCTCCTCCTTCATCATATGTTCTAAAATCTAAACAACGGTGGTGTGAAAATATTCCAAAATGTAGGTGCAGAAGCCTGACATATGAGGAAAGAACAGGCAATAGATTTGTTACCTTTGAGTGGTTTTGCAAAAGAATCAATTCCAGAGCCAGCTCTGCAATGCTCAGGATCAAGCAGCATTTAGAACAAATGTCTGTGTGTCCCAAAACAGAGCACATCCCTAAGGCTGTTTTCTTCCATAACTATCCTAAGGTTTTTGAAGCTCTTCTTGTATCTTATCACATTTTAAATATCTAAAAGAATCAATTTTTGTTCTTTACAACATTTTATATATTTATTTATTTTTGATACTATTGTTGAAGGACAATCAATTGCAATTTGCATAAACTCAGGGCAACTTAAAAGACAGTTGCAGTAACTAAGATTGAAACTGGCATGTCTTTCCCTAGTGAGATGTTAGACATAAAAATTGCTATTTCATAATGGAGAAAAAGACAAGTCTCCAGGATACACCAGTTTCCTCCGCTAATCTTTTCCCCAAATAGAAGCCTGTGGGATCTTTTTATAATGAAAATTCTAACATGTAACCCCACATATTGAACCTTTGCCATGGTTTTCCATTGTCTCAAGGATGCAATCCAAATTCCTCAACACGGCTTCTAAGACTACATCAGGGCTCTCAATCCTAGCAGATCCAGACAATTTTAAATACAAATATTCTATAATGCCCTCTTTAGTCTCCTGAAATGAAATCTACCATTAAAATAATTTACCTCAATTCCTGAGGTAGTGTCATAATTAGAGTCATTATAATGCCTTAACTTTACTAAAAAAGAGAAATATTAGAATGGAGTAAAATGTGTTTCCCTAACTATACACAAGGGAACATGCAGTCACAATTATCCTTAGCAGGAATCCCATGACTATGAGAAGAACCAGCATGATAAAGCAAACACTGTAGGAGGCAGAGCAGAGAGACAGAGAGAACCCACATTCGTGGACACTTCATAGAGCTGTTGAATCAATTAATTGTGAAGCTCATAGTATGTTAAAATTTTCAAATGATTCAAGCTGATATATCAATTTATAATTACCTTCTGCATTGGGTTTTCTGCCTATGAAAGAAATCATAATCAATATATTAAACAAAACATGGGGCATGAGGAACAGCACCAACTCTCTTTCATCGGACCGTCCATAAAGCACATTTATATGATCAACCAATGAAAATAGGAAAAGTAGTGTTTTTTTCTGATTTATATAGGATATTAAGAGAAATGATGTGTTACCAAAACAGACTAATCTAGGCATTTCAGAACATGTTTCCATTTAATAATCTTTAAAGCTCAAGATGTAAGCCTCTTGATTTCTTACGTAACTACACCCAGATTTCACTTATAGCTTTTTCTTTGATTCAAGCTGGTTTTGCCTAGATAATGGCTTGGTGACTTTATCCTTCTGCCCTTATTCTTCCACTTTTGTTTGCCCACTTCCTTAACCATTAAGACTTAGGACATAAAGTTGTGGCCAATATCAAATCTTTTAAGAATAAAGCCTCAGATCTACGATCATGAAGACAGTAAGTTTGGGTTAAACTAAGGATAACATCTTGGCTTTAGATGTGTTTCAGCCCCAGGCCCATTGAGGCAAAACAACCCACCAACCACAGGACCAGATAGAATGATGCTATGGCCAGTTTTAGAACCAGAGAGACTCAATGATCGATGACCCCTGCCCCCTCCAATCAGCAGCACCCATGACCCCAACACTCTTAGTTTCCATGACTAAAGATTTTTCCCCTATATAATCTGTCCCCTCAAGACACCCAGGGAGCCAGGTTTTTGAGAGTGATAACTCACCTGTATCTCCAGGACTTGCAACTCTCTAAAATAAATCCTTACTTTCTTTACTGCAAAACCTGTACATTTCTCATTGACTTAGATGCATGCAGGCAAACAGACCCTTTTGCTCCAGTAACACGTATGTGCTTTACTTTAAGATATAACGTAGTTCTCAGGACCTTATGACAATTCTGCAAATAGTATTCAAAAGTTATTAGAGCTGGTTACCCCTACCTCCTCTTACCAGTCCTTTTGCTCCTAAGTAATACACCTGACCACGAGGACCTGAAATCCCACACTGGTATGGCTTTCTTTATAGACAGGGTAAGAAAAGTAAAAGTGCATGGTTAACTTCTTATAAGTGCATATCTATTTCATTTTCCTAGTGTAATTTTTAAAATATCTGAATAGAATCATTGCCCCCATCCTTTTCATCATTCTTTTCAAAAAGTAAAACAGCTACTAAAATAAACTAACAACTTAACAATTTATACTGTACTCTTCTCTGCTTTTACTCTATATTATAATTGTTCTACAGTAACTAATGCAAAAAGAGCAAACACTTGTATGGAATCATTTGTGAAGCAAGCCTCTAGTCTAAACACTTTGAAGATAAAAACTCCTTTAATTCTGTAATAATTCCATAAGGGTAGTAATTAATTTTTATCCCTATTTTACCAACAAGAACACTGAACTTCAGAGAGGTTAAGTCATTTGGCCAAAGACATGCTATTGTAAGCCAAGATTTGAACGGTGGGCCAGGGCTCTTAATCACTAGGTTATACAAGTAAACCCTGGAGATATTGCCAGTTAGGTTCCAGACCAGCACAACGAAGTAAGTATTGAAATAAAGTGAGTCGTAATGTTTTGCAGGTGGAGGGTTTTGCCTTCAATTAGTAAAAAACACAATATTTGTGAAATGCAATAAAGTGAAGCACAATAAAACAAGATATGCCTGTACTGCCTCTCGATACAGCAGATTCTGGGGGAAAAGACAGGCTAATCCTGGAAAACACGTTTTGAGATTATTGGAAGTGAACCTGCAGTAGTCTCACAGCTTAGCTGCAGGGAGATATTGTTTTACAAAGAGAACAAAGGTAAACAAAGTATTTTCTGAAGGGTCTGCAATGCTAAAGTTAGAAAAGGATCACTATATTGTTTTCTTTAGTTATCTAATGCACTCACTTGTGCACATTCACTCACTTGTGCATTGCACACACACGTACACACAAGCAACAAATAGTTGAGGGAGAAAAGCAAAAATGGTTCTTTTTTCCTTGTTGATCAAATGTAACTACAGTCAAGAGGGGATAAATATTTTGATGCTTACCTCATGTGCAAGTACTTTGAAGTAGAACACAGAGGAATAACTTTATGTAGCATTCTGAAGGGAGAAAAACATGCTGTAAAATTCAGTCCCCCTGATGAGTGTCATTTCTAGCAATGGGGTTTGTTTTTTCTGTAGTGCATCCAGGTGATCAAAACAAAAAAAAATAACTGATCCACAGGATCTGAAGAGTTCATCAGTAATCACCTGTTACATTCATAAATAAATCAAAAAGTAATTTTAAGTCTATTTCCTAACTCCTAACATCATGGCAAATACTTCTGTAATGGGCAAGGAGCACGTTAGGGAAGTTTCTCAGATGAAGGTGGGTAAAGAAGAACAACCTTAGCTGAATTTGCCTCACTATATAGCAGAAACAGGCAGAAAAAGGCAGAATAATCTTAACACATCTCTAACAGGGCCAAAAGCAGCTATGTAACAATATAAAAGGTGTCACAAGGCATTTTACAAGAATCACACAGAAAAGCATGCTACTGATGGTGCAGTAGTTAACAGTGTGGGTTCCAGAGCAAGCTTCCTTGGTTTGAATCTAACTCTACTACTTGCAAGTTCATTGACCTTGGGCCAGTTAAAATCTTTCAGTGCCTCAGTTTCCTAAAATAATGGGGATAAAATAACTTAATGTTTGTAAAAATTTAATGAACTAATAGTTACAAAGAGCGTTAAATAAGACCTGATACACAATAAATACCATGTAACTTTTAAATAAGTAAAATACTATTGAGAGAAAACAAAGATCTCTGTCATGCTAAAGGTTCCTAAAGTGATGATAGAATTTCAATGAGATTGGGAAATGTTAATTTTCCCCTTTCCACTGATTCTCTCCCTATTGCTACAAATATTCTAAGATCTCAACCATTCTAAAATTAAAACTGACAAATGGTCTCCTACTTTGTTAACCCCCTGTAAAAATCTCCTCCATTGATAATTTTTTTAAGAATCATACACATGTGTACCTATTACTTGTTCATGATCATTCATTCCCCTGCTACTCAAAACCTGACTCTAGCCCCAACATTCTGCCCAGAGCACTTCAAATAGCCTAATGCCTAAATCTAACATCTCTTTTTAATCAGTTAGCGTCCTCCCATTTTTCTAGAAAATTAAAATTATTCACTCATTCTCTTATCACAATTTTCTCTTTTCTAGGCTCTGTGACTGTTATTAGAATGCTGACTTCCGGAAGCAAGGGACTTTCTTCCTCACATCTACATCTCTTGGCATTGACTAGTGTGTCAATAATTAAATTGCTTTGTTAGACTCCGCTTTCTCCCATTGTGTGAGATGGCCCCCGAGATTCCCACGTCTGGTGGATATAACCCATCTCAATCCCTCCTTTTAAGCAGGGGCAGAACTTTGAAATGATGGAGTTCATTTCTGTGATTAGATTATGTTACGTGACAAAGAGGGATTTGACAGGTATAATTAAGACCCCCAAAACAGTTGGCTTTGAGTTAATCAAAGGGGAGTCTATCTAGAGTGGGCCTGACCTAATGAGAGAAGCCATTAAAAAAGACTGGGCCCTCTGAGACAGAAGAAATTTGAATATTAAAAGATATTCTGCTGCAGTGCATGAAAAAGTAAACTCCCATGTTGTGAAAGGGTTTAAGAAAAAGGCCACATGGCAATGACCATCTAGGGGCTGAGTGGTCATTGCTTAACAGTTAACAAGATAATTAAGACCTCAAGCCTTCAAGTACAAGGAAATAAATCCTACTAGCAAGAGAAAGTAAGAAAGTGGATCTTTCCCTAGCCAAGTCTCCAGACAAGAACACATGCAATTGAAACCTTGACTTCAGCCTTGAGGGACTCTTAGAAGAGAAACCAGGTAATATATGCCAGATTCCGAGCCATGAAAACTGTGAGATAATAAATGTGGGTTCTTTTAAGCTCCTGGGTTGATGGTAATTTGTTACACAGCAAGAGAAATCTAAGATATAACTTGTCCTACTTCCTTCTGACTCCATTTTCTCCTCTGATTCTGTTGTTTTCACCTAACACCAGAAACAATTTATGGTGTTTTTTTTTTTTTTTTCTGTCAATGCTCTTCAAAGTGGTTACATATAGATGAATCACTTTAATAAGCATTTATGTGCAATTATCCCTAGATCTCCAGATAATTCTTCCCTTTTAAGTCCATGTCCTATTTTTCCTCTTGCCCAAGCATCAACTCCATGGGGGCACCAAACTCCTTATTTGATGGGTCCAAAATCTACTCTGTGATCATCCCTTATATCTCTTGCTCAAAGTATCTCCTCCTAATTGTGCCAATCCTGCTCATGACATTTCCATTCTTCCAACATTTAGTCTGCAAGTACCACTAGGAGACTTCCTTCTCCCCTTTCCATGATTAGAACCAATAGTTGGCCAAATCCAACTGGCTTTTAACAACACAGTTCAAGTTCAAGTCTTCTTTTCTGTTCTCAATGGAATTCAGACCCTTATTACTACTGGTCTGGCCTTTTTCCTAATTTATCAAAAACCTATTTTAAAATCTGTAATATTTAGAAGTAGGACTTACAAAACGCAGTGGAACTAACATTGCTTCAAATGGGCTCTCAAAGTTCAAACACACGTAAGTTTCAAATTTCAGCTCTGTCGATTGCAATGGCCTCACAGTATTTTTTAACCTCTCTGGGCCTCAGTTTCCTATATGATTATTTAAGAAGATAACATTTACCCCTCATAGGGTTATCATGAGAATTACATAAAAAAAACAATCCAATAAATGGTAGCTGTTCTAAATATTACCTGAAATACTGGCAACAGGGCCACTTTCCCTGTCAATCAGGCTTGAAAGCTTAACAAAGCCTCCAATTCCTCTTTCCACATCTCCTGACTAAATTGTCAGGGTGACCTTGACCAATGTCTTGCATTATAACTTCATCAGAACATGTTTTGAGTCTCTATTCAGCTTATAAGCTCTTGGAGAATGTGAACAATATTGCTTATTTATCCTTGTCTCCCTGAACTCTAACTATTAAATACTGATAAATGCTGAAGAAAAAATTGGAAAGTGGTTAAAATGGAAACATTTTAAACATAGAGTAGGAGTACAAAGAAGTAAGCAAAAATGGTAAATGTAATGCCAGGCTTCATCTCAGCTAAAATCAAAGTGAAGCAAAGATGTCCCTGGGTGCTGAGTTTACTCTTCATGAGCAATTCCTCTTGGAACATATGTGCCATTACTGAAATCAGATCTTCTCAATATTTATAATTTTCCCATGGGAGGAAGGAAGCAGATAATAATGTCATTCAACTCATCACACACAACCCAAAGAAAATACCCAATATTAATAAAATTCTTTTGTAAAGAAGGGAAAGAATAAAGTAATTGCATATGCTTGACAATTTTCAGTTAGCACACTTGCCCCAAAGGTATAAACAGTTGAAAATCTTTTTCCTTCTACAGCTGAGAATATCTCTAGATAATGGTAAAACTTCAAACCATGTTGCTAAAGAGATGACAGCACTGAGATCTAGTGATTGTATTAGCAAGTTTTTACTTGAAGTATGTAACAGTGACACAACTTTATTTTCAGTCAAACGCTGGGGACACAGCATTCATAAAAATTGATAAAAATTCTGGTTTGAATTTATGACAAAGCAGAAGGCATCATTTAAAATTTTTGTAAATACCTTCTTTAAGTAGGTTAAAAGAGTTTTCACTGAATTCTTTCACCCATCATTGTCAGAGAATCAGAAAAAAAAGAAAAAAAGACCTAAAAGTGTCTATGTTCTGATCTATATCTGAGTAGGTTAAGAAGTTATAAATGTATGTAGAAAGAGCATTGAAGAGAGGAGAAAGAGCTGAATATGCAGACAAATTTCAAAGAAACACAAGCAGGAAAAAGATAAAGAGTTTGGATAAATTTCACAAACAGGAGCAACAGCTTCAGATCCTATAGGGATGGGGACACAAGAGAAATAAAGGTTCCAGTTGGCTTTGCCAGATAAACCTGCAAATAGAATAGGCAAAGCCCCTACAAGAGCATCTCAAGTCAGCAGTTCTAACCTGGCTTTTCCTTACTGATGTGCATCATGAGGTGATGAATGGTACTCTGGATAATGCTCTTCAGGATAGTGGGGAGGGCAGGAGAGAAATTAGAATCCAGATGTGCTGCAGATGAAGATGAGAAGGTAAAGAGAGGATAAAAAGATTACTATTGGTTGAGAGAATACTTACATCTGATTTTATATACATTATCTGCACCACAACTCTCTGGGATAACAATCATTATACCCAATGTACAGGTGTGGAAGTAGATGCACCAAGAGGCTAAGTGAGAAGGTAAATCAGGTTCTTGTTGAGCAAGCATTCTCTTCCTTTCCTTGACATTCCTAAGAGAAGCTTACCTCTCTGAGCCTCTGATGGTCAATGCGGTCATGTGACTTGCATGGAATATGAATGAAAGATAGTTCATCTGTTCTAAGCTTACACCTTAAGAAGTTTTCTCCTTTGCCCCTCTGGTTGCTTCTGACTGTGAAAACATGTTCCAGGTAATTCTAAAGCCTCCATCCTGGGCACAAATATAAGACAAGTAGAGCAGAGCCACAGTACTCCACCTGCAGGCTTGCAGTATAAAAAAGAGGTCTCCAGCAGCTCCACTGTGAGGATACAATATTGTCACATCCCACTAACACAGCGAGTAATCAGTTTATTGAGGTGTCTGAAAATGAGTTTTTTACTTAAGTGCCACTTATTAGCACTTGACACCAAAACTGAAACACAGAAGCCATTTTTGAAACAAATGTTTGTTTTCTTCTTGCTCAGAAAGAGTGAGAAAAGTTTAATATAGAAACCTATTTCTGATTTCCACCTCTCAAATTTTAAACATAGTACAGTTATTTGGTACGTTTTAATTCTGAGTAAATTTCTTACAGTGTACCTCATTTTACTCTTGTTTCTTGTGGTTTATGGGCAAAGTTTTTGGTTTTTCACCCTCTTTTAAGCCCCCTTCTTGTGCTATTTTTACAAATCACGTTAACTAAAAAGATTGCATTTTATTCTTTTACATCATTATCTACCCAATCAGTGTACTTTACTTACCATCATATTTTTGTAAACCTCTTAGGATATTTTTTATGTTTCTGCTTCCTATACTTACCTCCATCAAGTTTAGATAATAGTCATTGTTAGCACCTAGCTGATCGAGAAGGGAAGTTTTCAGTGGTGAGACACCCAAGTGAAAGAATGCAATAGGAGCTGAGAGGAAAGCAGAAGCACAAACTTTATTGTGGGGAGCGCACTTCTGCATTGGGGGACCTCATAGGCTTTATATATGCCAGAGAGCAATAGTGGCATTCTGCCACACATTTGTGGTACAACAAACTGAATCATTTTTACATAAGCTAGGTACAGGCGCACTACTGCATTTAATGTGACATACTAGATCCAGGATCTTGTCCCTACCCGCGAGCCCGGATCACAGCCAAACCTGGTGATGATCAGCCAAGCCTGGGGCCCACAGTCACTGACTCTTTGATTACTTGAAGCTGTTACTCAACACTGTGGGATTACACCCATAATAGGGTTTGATGTACTCTACTAATCAAAGATCTTTATCACTTCCAGAAATTTTCATCCTTTGAGATTAAGCCAATAATTTTGAGGATAGTGAGTTTCAGAGCACAATAATCCTTTATTATTCCAAAGGAAGAATGCTCTCTTTTCTCAGCCTTTGTTTTCCTGAATATTTTTTCTTTTTCCTTTTCCTTTAACCTCATGATAAAAAATAAATTACTATTAACTTCAACATTTCTCCTAAATCCATTACTCTTGCTTAATCGTTTCCTTTTATGATGTTGGTCTGATAATTTAGTATTCAAGTTTTCCCAACAAACTGATTAACAAGTAACACATTACAGGAGAGCGAAAGCTCTCTCCATTTAAAAACCTCTGTTAGCTCATTCTTAAGTCTCAAATCAATTCTGAATTCTTTGGCATGGCATACCAGGCTGCTTGCTACCTGCTGTAGTAGCCTCATCTTTTGCCAATAGCCTCCTCCAATACATTTTAATACTTCCTATACACATTTTCCTAAAAATGAACTAACACTTATGCTTTCAGGATATATTTAAGTAACTTTAAACTATTATTTTACTGGCGAAGGAAGGAGGCTCAACAAAGGAAAATATCCTTTCTGAGGCCACATATCTAGTAAATGACAGAGCTGTCATACTGAAGCCACTGCTTTTTGTCTCCTAAGCACTCCACTCACACCTTGTCCTTTTGCTTACATTGTCCCCTCTGCCTAAAATACTTCTCAAACTCATCCTTGTAGAGAGGACTTATTGGCTTTCTAATGCCAGGCTCAGTCTTCCCTAAGTACCTTTTCATGACCACTCTGAGACAAAATTAACCGTTGCTTCGTTTGTATGCCCATGGTTCCTTACCTACTTTTACTAGAGAAAGAGCAAAACACTCTCTATTTACACCTCTGTTTACCCCATTGCCATATAGCTCCTTGAAGGCAAGGGCCCCATTTTTAATCCTTAGAGCTGAGCATAGTTCTTGGTGGCCAATAAATGGGGTTGAACCTAATCTGAATAACAGGAAAATCTGGATACCTCTTTGAATTTTCAAAGAAAAGGACAAAATGGAGAAAAATGTGTGTAAAATGCATCTATATTGGTTATCTATAATATTATGTGGGTTACATATAATATGTGGGTTACATACGTAGGTAACCCATCAGGTTAATAGGATACTACATAGATAGTCCATATGTATTATAATATGTTGATGCAATAAAAACAAAAACCGAGTGAAAAGGAAAATAGTGGCCAAATATATCTCTCTCTGTCATTTTTATCTTAACACAGACCCTTTTAAAAGCCTTTGAAGATGGCTTATCAATACTTCATAAACAAGGGACAACTAGAGTGCACACCACTTTACAAATAAAAATAACTTCTATTCCACAGCTAAACAATTGAGGAGAATCATGGGATCCTTAAGAAGTGTCTTGAAAAACTAGAGCTCCTGGCTTATATAACTCACATAGTTCTACTAGGGGAGAACTTGTAAAAGGAATAAAATTAACTTGTCACCACACTAAAAACTGTACCTTCTAACTTCTAATATGACATTACCCATGCTCATTTATATTTGATGATTTTTTTTAAAGTAAAAAAGTTTCACTTTTTTTTTTTTTAACTTATAAAATAAGGTCAAGACAAATCAAAACACTTGCCGGAAAAGCTGTCAACCAATTGCTTGAATGACAGCTGGTAGGTACCACCCGCCTCTTCTGTTCCCTCTTTTTTTCTCAACATTTGCATTTCTCTAAGGAAATCTTCCAAGCTGCATCCCACTGTTCACCTCTCACTATTTGGAGAATAAATATGTTCTCTTCCAAATCTCTACTGATAGCAAAACCCCAAAGAAAATCTATATGTTTATAGTCACTTTGAAAAAATGGGCAAGTTAAATACTCAGTAGGAATCAAAGGTCCTCATGACTATTTCTTTCTTTTTCACTTATTTTCTTCCCTTTCTCCTCCATCCTGTGGGATAAGGACTAGAAGGGGTGCATATGGGATAATTTCAAGGTGGACATCAATCTTACCCATGCCAGGGTGAGAATAATCATGCCATCCTTGTCCACCATAAGGACCTCTGGAATAATACTGTCACTGTCACGAAAAATGCTGCCTGATGTACATTAACTTGTCTCATGTCAGGTTTTAATAATAAATTCAAACTGTCTTTTCAAACCATTTTATTTATGCCTTGACAGACTTATACTAGTGTTACTCTAGATAAATGCTTGCTTCATCCCAGAGATATCAGAAAGAATAATTTCTCTTCAATTTACTCCTGCATGTTACCTATTAATTATTTTGAAACATTTTGCAGTAGACTGCTCAGTCCCATTAAATAAAAATTATCTCTTAAATTCCTTACCCACTCCCACCTCCATCATAGATTTTACATTTCATGGTGTAATTTTTGAAATAGTATTTTACTAACTACAACATTCATAGTTAAATCAAAGGAAAGAGATATTATCTGTACCAATGTTTTTTCTCACCTGTGGCATATATCAAAAGTTTCCCTTTTCAGTTTATTTTATATTGCCTCCAAACAAAAAAAAAAATCTGGGGTTCGAATAGTATCCCTTGCTTTCTGGGCTATGCAATGAAAAAGCTAATTTACACAGAGCATGACTCAACTGCACAGACTGCACAGAATCAATGGCACAGAAAGAAAGCAGGAATGCATCACAGGACCACCCCTTATGCATCAGTTGGCAGCAAATGTGAGTGTGTGCCAGTGGCAAGCCATCAGCATGCATATTTTTCTCTGAGCTTTGTGCCAACACGTAGGCCATCCAACTCATACCAGTCTTCGGCCAAAGCCTTGAGAGAAGTAACTGCAAACCATAAACAATCAGTCCTTTAAAATGAATCTTAATGGATAAAGTATGCAAATATAGCCACCAGTATTTCAAGAGAGTCAAACTTATAAATGATTTATTGGAGTTGACTTTTAAATGAAAAATTTAGATACAATAGCAAGAAAATTTTTCACAATCCCCTGATGTGATCCAGGAACTGATGTAGTACTGGGGTATTATATCCTTCATGAAGTAATTTTAAAAACACACACACACAATTTTTTTTATCACAAACTTGGTTTATAAAAAATGGTTCAGAGTACTGCTGAAATATCAAAGTAAACATTTCATTTTTACTTAGGTGAGGAAGCAAGAAGGCTAATGCCTTATGGCATATAGACCTTTTTTTGGTTCCTTTTCAGAGTGGACACAAATGCCAGATTGTTACTTCCAATCAACAACCTAATCGACAAATGTATGTTTGTACCTACTATATGCCAGGCACTGTCCTAGGTTCTGGAAATGAAGTGAATAAAACAGATAAAAAATCCTTGCCCTCATGAAGTACATTCTAATCAATGTATTTTATTAATCTTCATAAATATGAGCTTAAAAGTGTATATTTTGATTTCTAAAGTATATTAAATAAAGTCAAGTCAACTTTTATTCATTTCTTTTAGAGAACATTGATGTTTAAAAGCCAGTCATCTTCAGAAGATGTTTGTTTGACATCTAGGAAAAGCAGTTATGGTCTGAGATTCTTTTAACTACTCATCTACTTCACAAAATGTTATTCTATGAATGAAACTGTACAAACTGTACAGACTGCAGAAAAAATAAAATAAATTTCCAAGTAGAAATAAAGTAGGCCATCTAATGTGTACCTCCTGTTCTGTACTTTCCTACCTGATTTTATTTTGTATGACATTCCCCACTGCCCAAAGTTCACAGACCAGACCCATTAAAACCTCAAGTTCGGTACAGCTTTCTTGAAATTGAGACGATCATTTACCTAAAAAACCCATCACTATTGCTTTTGATCAATAGCTGGCATCAATAAATTTTAGATGAACATGTGGGCAAGACTGTTGGAGCCAGGCAAGGATTTTTCTTAATGTGGACACTGACGTCATTTAAGTCGAAAGAAGCTGGGCAGATTTGCAATAAAAGAGAAGTGATTGTACGATACATCCAAACCGTGAATAAACACTCCATTAAGTTATAAAATTTTATATGCCCTTAGGAGAGCTTCCTGTCAGCCACTTAACTTAGAGAAAAAAAGGAAAGCTCTGCTAATCATTCATTTGGCCAAAACTTACTGAATCCCTGCTCAATGTTCAACACTATACATCATCATCACTAACGTGTGTTGAGTTTACTGTGCCCCAGATACTGCTTGTCAATTACATGCTTCATCTCATTTAATCAATGAGTAAACCTGCAAGCTGGGTATAGTTTTCATCTTCATTTTACACATGAAGTAAATAATATTCAGATTGGTTATATTGTCTGCTTGTGGTCGCACAGCAAATTGAATGATTAGGCACCAAAAGAGGGTTTGTCACTCCCAAAGCCATAGTCTCCCTGCCCTAAAGCTTTATTGAAACATAACTGACATATAATATTATGTAAATTTAAAAAGTAGAATGTATTGAATTGGTACACTTACATATTGCAATATTATTACCACCTAGCTTTAGCTAACACCTTCGTGAGTTCACATTTCTTTTTTTGTGAATAGACCATTTAAGATCTACTCTCTTGGCAATTTTCAAGTATTTAATGCAGTATTTATATAGTCACCTTGTACATTAAATCCCAAACAACTTATAACTGAAAATTTGTACTTTTAGACTAACATTTTATCTTTCCTCCTACCCCTTTAACCCCTCTGGTAATCACCATTCTAGTCTGTTTCAGTGAGTTCAGTCTTTTTAGATTCCATGTATAAGTGATATACAGTATTTGTCTTTCTGTCTGAACTATTTCACTTAGTATAATATCCTTAAGTTTCATAGATGTTATCACAAATGACAAGATTTCCTTTTTTCTCGTGGCTGAATAATATTTCATTGTGCATATACACATCTTCTTCATCCATTTATTGGTTAACAAACACTTAGGTTATTTTTCTATGTCTCAGTTACCGTGAATGATGTTGCAATAAACATGGGTATAAAAATATGTCTTCAAGATTCTGTTTTCATTTCCTTTGGGTATACACCCAGAAGCAGGTCACTGGACCCTATTACGGACACTATTAAGTTTCTGAGGAACGTCCATAGTGTTTTCCCTAGTGGCCGCACCAATTTGCAGTCCCACCAGCAGTGCCCCAGGGTTCCCTTTTTCTCCATATCCTCACTGACACTTGTCTTTTGGTAACCACCATTCTAACAGGTGTGAGGTGATATCTCATCACAGTTTTTATTTGCATTTCCCTGATGAGTAGTGATGCAGAGCACCTTGGCAGGTACCTGTTGACCATTTGTATGTCATCTTTGGAAAAATCTCTATTCAGTTCCTCTGTCCATTTTTTAATTAAATTTTTTTTCTATTGAGTTGTATGCATTCTTTGTATATTTTGGATATTCACCTCCTATCAGATACACAATTGTAACTATTTTATCTCATTTCTTAGACTGACTTTTCAATTTGTTGATCGTTTCCTTTGCTGTGCAGATTTTTAGTTTAATGCAGTCCCACTTGTTGATTTTTTTTGTTTTGTTGTTTTGTACTTTTGGTGTCAAATCCAAAAAAAAAAAATCATTGCTAAGATCAATGTCAATGGGGCTTAGTCCCCATGTTTTCTTCTAAGAATTTTATGGTTTCGTGTCTTGCATTCAAGTCTGTAAACAATTTTTGGTTGATTCCCGTGTGTGGTGTAAGACAGGGGGTAAGCCCACAGTCTTAACTACTTCATTTTACTGTTTCTAAATTAGTTGTTTAATGTGTACATTCATTTGTATCATTAGCCTAGTATTTCTGAGTTGAAAAGGACTTAAAGTATCAACTAATGAATAATCAGCTTCAGAAGTTTGCCCATTGCCTGATCACATGACATGTTAAAAGCAGGATAAAACCAGTATTTAGGTTCTAATACAAGCTTGATTCTATTATTTTATATATAACTGTGAATAAATAATAACAACAACAGCTAATATTGGTGGAATCCAGTATGTGAAAATTGTAAGCACTATAAATGTAAAAAACTAATTTAATCGTCACAACTTTATAAGATGGATCTTACAATCCCCATTTTATATATGTACAGCTGTGACACAGAAAACTACCTTTCCAAGAATACAGAGCTACTAAGTGGTGCAGCAAGGACTTGAAAGCAGATTTGACAGCTCCAAAGCCGGTTCTTAACTACTACAGTATTTTGCTTCTACTAGCAAAAACCTAATTTCTCCAATGTATCAAACTTAAAAACAAACAAACAAACAAACAAACAAAAAACCTCTCAGTTTCTCTATGACACTTCTTTGACCACCCCAGACCAAATTTATGTCCACTTTTCCTCAGCCATGCTTTGAGGCCTTGACTCTTTTATCTTATCTGCCTGATTCTGTGAACATACACACCTCCACCCAATAGCTCATTGCTCCTGAAATCAGGGATTTTGTCTTTAATTTGAGCTGTAATTTCCAATACCTAACTCTCACAATACACTGACTATAGCAATCTGCAAAAATTTTCAGAACTGAATAGCGAAAAAAAAAAGTGACAGGTAGTTAACAAAGATATTCCTAATTCATGTTACTAAATATAGAAGATTTGCTCACATAAAAATCCATATCCAAATTCAGGGAAAATCTAGGTCTAAATATCATATCTTACAAATAAGCATTTAACTAATAGTTGTCTTCCTGATTTAATTTAAGGGATCACTATCCCATGCACCAAAATCATGACTTGTGACTTAAATTAATAAATACCCACATATTCAACAACAACTCCTGGAAATGATATATCATGTTACTATAGAAATTTTTAAAAGTTAAGAAAACTCCATATAGTTATATAGGCTAACTATATACTTCTAACTTAAATAACTATTCCTGTTTAATCATCGATTTTGTTTTACTAAGATAGTAGGAAAATAAAAACATTCTTGCTGATCACCAATTAAGCAGCAAGATTAACTCAAGCCCTCCAATCCCTTTTAAAACATTACAAGTGATGTCCGTGGGGCCCAGAACACCATTAGCTCAGTTGTATGTTTAACCAGAAATACGTATATCTATTCCCAAGTCTACTACACTTGTGACTGTATTTATATGATATAAACATAACATAAGCTGTTGAAATTTGAATTCAGAAAAGAAATCTGTTGCTTCCATTGCCTTCATGGAATGATAAAATAAATCCAAGCCATGAGAACAATTGGCTTTATATTAGATATAGTAAACTTTACAAGGTGAGAAAAAGCAAAGTCAAATTTCAGAACTGTGACTTAGGTAGCTTTGCAAGTGTCCACATTTTTGATCCATTTCGAAGAAACCATAAGCAGTGCATTATGACTATCACTTATGCTAGGAAGTAGAGGTGGAAAGCCAAAAGGCAAATTCATATTCAAACAGGGTCTAGGTCCGACAAAGGACTAGTGGACAGATGCACATTTTAATGTCCTCAGTTAAAATAAATGTTTCCATAATGTTATATATATTTTTTTATTTTTTAAAGCATCAATTGCTTTATTTTTTAATACATCAATTGATTTAACCACCTATTTCAACCAATTGACAAAATAGAATTCATAACTGACCTGGATAAAAGGGCTTCTATTGCACTACATGTGAGTCGTGGATGGCTAGAGTTAAGATGAGCTCTGGTCCTGAGCTTGACTTCCAAAATTGTTCTCATTCCATACATTCTCATCCTGTTTTTACCTGTGCTAGCTCTGAGATCCTCAGTCTCTCATGTCCTTCATTATAGCTTCTTATGCACAAGTTTTTTCTCCCTCAAATTCTTCTTGTAATGCCTCCAATCACTGTGGATGGCCATTGTTTCCTGCCTGTATGCTTGCTATTCTTCCTACATTTCATTCCACCCTTTCTTCATCTGGTTACAGGCATCATCTCTTTCTCTTTTCCTGACCCTCCAGTCTTATTCAGATCACCTACTTTAGTGGCCCCCTATTACCAAAAACATGCTGGCCCCATTTTTATTTTTATGTGGCTGCATTCATCTTTGGTTGTAAGTGCAAGGAGACAAAGAATCATGTTGTTATCATTTACTGTTGGATCCCTAACATCCAGCATTTTGTCTGGCAGAATATAAGTACTCAAATATTTACTTATAGATAAACTAATGAATTTAGGGAATTATTCCTCAAAAAATTCCAAAGACTAAAGTTTTCCCTTTCTCACTTTGTTTTCTATATGGTACCCTGTGTGAAGCCACGTAGGCCTGTTTCCCTATGCTGGAAGATTTGAAGTAGGACCTTTTATATCCACTTCCGAACTTTGCTCTTTGTTTTGGATATGGGTCTGTAAGAACTGATGTCAGAGGACTGGTGCTCTGACGCATGGCACCCTGAGTCACATGGTCTGAGTCAATAATTCTCCTGTGCACATCTCTTTTCTGAGGTTATCAACCACCAGAACCACACCAAGCAGCCCAGTAAAATGGCAAAGGACACTCGTTTCTTTCTGGGTATTATGTGTCTCTTGACCCTTAATGTCAAGAATCCCTCCTTTTAAATTCTCAAACTCCTGGAAGGGCAGACAGGCATATTACAAAAAATATTACAAAGAGAACATTTTTTGAAACAAACAAACAAAAACTGCTATTCTAGAGTCAACACATTCACTTCTCTTTAGATTTATTCAAAAACATCTCCCTTTCCCATTACTTTGTGCGCAAGAGATTCACATACTGTTCTAATGCACAGAAGCTGTGTTAACATGCAGGCTGCTTTCCATCACATTTTAAATCCTTTCCTCTTTCCTAACACTCATTAAAGTACTCTCACCTCTGCTTTACATCTGTAGACCCGAAACTGATCACAGTCAGTCACAGTATTGCAAGTTCCAACTTGACCTTGTCCCTTGAATCTATTTTACAGATATTGCAGAGTTAAGAGCATTATCCATTAGTGAGCCAATTTAAAAAAAAAATATAACCAAAGGGTTCTTACAGTTCTCTAATGGTGCCAGAAACGACTCACCCCCCTGGGTCTGCATCTGCTCCCCATCTAAATTCCAAAATAGGAATTGGTATCTACCCAGCCATCAGTTATCAAGGCTAGAGTTTTTCCCAGTCAGAGGGAAATTTGGCTTCCTGCATTTCTAAGTCATTTGGTTCCAAATGTCCTGCTGCCTGTCTCTACTTGCACGATGACATATAAATGAAATGTTACAAAACTACCATTCTAATTTTTAAAAGAAAATCTAGAGATGTCAAATTAAGCATATACCAAATAATAAAAGTAACCTAAATAATAATAGAGACCATATGTTAAAGATTTACAATGTACCTGCATTATTATTTAATTTTCTCAGCAATCCTATGAGAAATGTACTATTATTATCATGTCATGAGAAAGCTAAGCATAAAAAACCTTCTGATAACCATAGGGAATATGAATTCATTTGTGTCAAATTCCTGGTTCAAACTATGTGACTCAAAGAATCTCAAAACCTAACTGAAAAAGTAAAAATGTATACAGATTTATAGTAGTTTTTCTCTTGAATATTTAGTTTTACCATATTCAATGGGGCCACAAATCTCTATAATTTCTCATTCGCTAAAGTAGGCTCTCTCACACAAACACTACCTGACATCTCTCTCCAGTTGTTCAATTTGTTATGAATGAACTTCAGTGCAAATGATGTAGTGCAATACATTATGTTAACCATTTAAGGTACTTTAGTATCTACACTGGAATATGACTCTGATACTCTAGTAAAATGCAACCAGCAAGCCCAACATACTGTGAACTTCTTGGTCATAATAACCAGTAAGAGAAAGTCATCCTTTCTTGAAAATTTGCAAGTTTACCTTTTTGTTTCCATTTTGTTCTTAGAATTCTTTCAAATTCCAACAAATCTACTAGACATTACTATTTTTAACTGATGGGACAGGTAGAAAAGCAGAATTTTTTTGAAAAAGGCAATTTTACACTGAAAGAACTTAACTCTCAATACTTCACCAACATTTGATGAATCATCGATGAGTTTTATACACTTCAGATTCCTTCCTTATTGTGCTATCAATAAGTTTGAGTAGGTCACTTGCCTAATAATAAAATGTCAATGGAGGGAGTTTATTCACAAAACTGTAGAAGTTAACTAAAATTGACTAGAAATTATTAAATAATAAGTATAGGTACTCCTGTTGAACGTCTTTTCTTGGGAGCAAGAGGAGTCTCCATTATATTAATAATTATGTAACTCACTAAATCATTTAAAAAGTGGGCTGGAGAAAACAATAAAATCTAACCATTTATCATCTCAAACTTTTCCTTAAATAACTGATTCATTTTTTTGTTTACCTTAGAGAATAGGCACAGGAAAAAATCACAACATCTAGAGACACTCTTTAAGAATAGCAACATACAAACTGATTAATATAATCAAGTCATTTGTCAAGTTATTGTTAAAAATCTTAGATGAAGAATGCCTTTGAGTTAATATCTGATATTTAATATATAACATAATTTTTTTTTGAAATAAATTTTATGACACACACAGAAATGCCTTTGAAAGTTTGAATTTCTTGTCCTACCTATCCACTGTCCTTTTGAAAGTTGACTCTCTTCTTCAAATATCATTATTCTTGTCTGTCATTTAGGTCATTTTCCTCCCAGTCTTAAAGGGATATACTTCCTTCTGTTTTCAAAAGAGATGTAATTTCCTCACAATGTCTGACTACTTTATCATCTAGTTGAGGTACCTGGTTCATTTTCCTAATTAACAAAGACTTTTTACAGAGGATCAAAAGAACTTTTGGTGGTGGGTGGAGAAGTGGTCTAGAAAAAAGGCAAGATCTTACCTAACTGACTTTTAAAAAATCCCTGTGATAGATCAGATAGATCATGTGATATCCTGACAGAGGAGAGACTGTCCTCAAACTCTAACGCTATATGATTAGAAGATGGATAAGAGAAGAATACAACATGGTCCTGGTAGCATCACCACAGATGTGGTTTAGGTATCTTGGCCTCATCTGGTGACTCTATATGGATTACCATCAGTACTCTAGAGAAGTGGTTCTCAAATAGTAATGCATTTAAACATCACTTAGACAGCTTATTAAAACATAGTTTCCTGAGTTCCACTTTCAGAAATTTTGAATCACTAGGTTTGGATGGGGCCCATGAACTTGTACTCCTAACAAGCTCACAGGTGATATCACACTTTGAAAACCACTCTAGAGCATTCTAATTCCAAAGTACTCAGGGTAAGCTGTATATATCACTTACCATGCTTCTAAAATCCTATTCTTTGATTATCCTGGTCTGCCAGTTTAAGAAGGACTTAGTGTTCGAAGAAACCACACTGTTGCTATAAGAGGCTATCCTTTTTTGTTTTTAAAAAAATGGAACTTACAAAAATGGCTCTCTTCACTTGGATCAGAGAACAAACTGACTCTGGTTTACAAAGGCCTATATCATTCCTGATCCTTTATCATTTGAGAGAGACGTGAGCTGTCTATATGAAAAATGTACATCACACATTCCCAGGAAGCCACTCACAGGGCCAAGCGTAATTTTATTTAAACCTGTCTGAACTTGCTTTTCTTTTTTCCTGTAGCCACTTATGATTTTTTTTTCTTTTCAAGAAAGAACTCAAAGACAAAGACAGAGTTGTGACTTTACAAAACTAGCAAAGTGTAAAGCAAAGCAAAAGAAAACAAAACAAAACAAAAAACACATTTCCGTTTATATTGAGATTCACCCTGTAACCCTCTAGTCATTCTCCTAAGCAAAGAGAAAAACATAAGACAAAATAGCCACTCTTCAAAAATTATTACATAAAAATCATCTGAAAGCCAGATTGTTCATAACATTTTCTGTACCTTTTGTGTGCAAATCCATATGGCCATAAGGTTGGAAGATCAGATACCTAAGAAAAAACAAACATATTCCTTGCTCTAAAGCAGCAACTGCAAACCCAAATGCCTACAACATAAGTAATGTAATTTAACAGATCACACCAGGAGTAAGGCAAGAGACAATAGTAGGGACAATGGAGAACTTGAGAGTACTAGCGTTATCTAAAGACAATTAGCTCCAGACCAAAGTCCAGTTCTGGGAACATCAATATTTTGGTCATCCTTGGGACTGTTTCTATTGTGTTTATTTATCCTAGTCCTATTTCTTTACATGCCTAGTGATTTTAAGTTGGATTACAGATGCTATGTATGAAAAACTATAGAGAAACTGGATGATGGTCACTTTCTCCAAAGAAGGTTTATCCTACTCTGGGAGGCAGCCTGAAATGGGAGAGGTCACCTTTACCCAATTCAGGATGGAGCAGACTCAGTTGGCTGGTATTTTGAAAGATTTTGTCAGCCTCTTTTGCTCACAGTTGTATACAGTTTGAAAACCAATGTTTACCAATATCCCTTGTCCTTCATTGGTGCTGAACTACAAGCATTTTATCCTCAGCACTATAAGACTATCAAAAACTCTGCTTTATTTTTCCAGCAATTTGCTTCTTTGCTTCCTATCCTCACACCCTGCAAAGCTTAAGAATTAGGCAAATGCCTCAAAGGGAAAAAATGTCCATGATCAGGCTAATTACCCATTATCTATATTCTATCTGAGATCTTGGCCCTTCTAGTCCTGGGTGTTTTAACAACCCCAAACTCAATGTTTGTGTCTTTAGCCTTGTGAAGCTGCCAAAAATTCTTCTGCCTTCTTAGCCTCCTATGCACAATATTTTGCCTGGTTTCTCAGCTTTTCATCCCAAGCCAAAAATTGGCAAGTTTCCTGAAGGGAAAAGCAGCTTGTAAAGTGCTGGCTCACCACTCTACAGTTCCCTGTACTCTAGGAGTCTTGGTTTTCTTGGCAGCAATTTGATATCTTCAAATTAGGTATGTTTCAGATTTTGTTTACATTTGGCTTTTTTACTGTTTTCCAGGAAGCATTGGTTTGTCAAAAGCTACTCCAATTTAGTCAGAGGCAGAAGTTGCCAGGTTAATCTAATATAGTAATATAACTACTTTATAAAGAAATAATGTTTCTCATTCTGAAATTTGGGGCTTAAATTCAAATTTAAACATTTAATTCACATTAGCTATGCAGAAATTATTTTGGTAAGAACTGACTACAAATGTGATAATATATATTCCATTTCAAACATGACATCAACAAATTCTTTTCGTTCAGTGATCTCCTTTAAGACAGATATGTCAAACAATTTTTGTAATTTGTCAGCAGCCTTAAATTTCATATAACCATAAACCAATATTATAGTTTGGAGTACTTCAGACACTCTAGATAAATTTTTGATAATAGATGGATAGTGGGCATAGAAAGAGTTTCATCTAATATAATAATAAAAAGAAATGACAAGACATGCACCCTTAGGCTTATCAATGAACAAGTTGAGAATGCTGCTGACAGAATATCATTCTCATGGTTGCCAGTAATTGACCCCACTTGAAGCAAAGAGATAGAGATTTAAATGGGAACACCATCTGACTTAAGCTTTTCTTTATAAAATAGTACCCTGGATAAAGATGTATACAGGAGGGATGGGAAAATAACTAAAGTGTTCCCATTAAATGTATCACCTCCAACTGTGTCTTCTAATATTCATGAGAGTTAATCTAAAGAAGAAAGCACAAGAGCAACAAATTCTTATTATCATAAATGTTAAAGGCTCTTTGAGATTATTGACCTGTTAGGACACTAGCCTAAGGAGTAAGGAGCCCACAAACATGTAAGTATCTAGAGAATGCGTGAATAGTTTTGGTATGGGATTATCCCTAGTGAATGCTGACTTAAATTTCTCTAGGACTGTGACTGACTACATGGCAGGTTTTTGTTGAGAAGGCTCAAGTCTCTTCTGTAACAGGCCCAACTTTGTGGGTGTGATTACTGGGAGCAAATACCCAGGCATCTGAATGATAAGGATTTGGAAAGACAACAGAACAGAATGTTTCCTAAACCAACTGTTTGATTTTCACAATTATCTAGTTTTAAGATTGAGTAAAAAAAAAACAAAAACAACAACAACAAAAAAAAACTTAGGCCTAAAAACTAACAAACAATAATAATAACTTTAGCTTGGTGGACAGTGTCAAATAATATCAACCAATGGCAAAAAAAAAAGAGAGAGAGAGAGAGAGAGAGAGAGAGAGAGAGAGAGGGAGAGAGAAAAGAAAAAAGAAAGAAAAGAGAAGAAGAAAAGGAAAAAAGAGCATAACCTGTATGTGGCATGCACTGTGCTGAGGATATTACATGAAAGCTGTTCATCTGCATAATTCTTGGTAAATACTGTCATAATCCTCAATTTTATAGATGATTAAAGTAAGGTCCAGATTTGTTTAGTAATTTACTCAAGGTAGTAAGTGGTAGAAAGTCAACCCGAAACTAGGTTTCTGGATGTCAGGTTGTAAGTCACATGGCTTTAATGGCCTCCTGGACTTCACTGATCATCTTAATGTCTAGCTGTATATTCCCTGAACTTTAATGATGTGACTATGGATAATGGATATGTGCCTTTCCTAGCTGTCTTTAAATTCTGAGCTAAATATAAAATTAATGACATCCTGGGAGCAGTAATTCTTCCAAGCACATTTTGCTAAGAACATAGTTTATAAAATCTTTATATCTACTTGATATGTGCATATGTACTAAGTTTTGCCAGGAAGTTCATTCTAGGGGGATATTACACATGGGCCATGTGAATTGCCATAAGGGCTAAGAAGCTTTCATTCTAACCAGTCCTTTACCTCCAAGTAATAAGTAATTTATTAGATTTGGAAAATGAAGCACCTTTTTATCCCTTTCGCAAGTTACTAGGCTACATAAAGATCAATCACTTAATACAAAAAAGAGTTAGACATGTGGTTCATGATTGCAGTGGGAAGGTAATGGAGATGTTGAGGGGGACCTAAGTCACTATAGGGCTCTTTATGAACTGAGCAGTCCCAATCGCACGACTTTCAGAGGGTACTCTAGTGAAAATTAATAGTATAGGCTCCATGGAGCTGCTATGCCAGCACAAGGACTTGAGCCCAGGTCCAAAGGGATGCCAGATGGCCAAGTGGGCCATCCACAAGCTGACCACAGGAAGGCCACCACCACACTACTCTCTATGCAAAAATGTAAAAGTAGCTGATTACTATCCCTACTAACGCTTACCTCTTTGCAGATGTGGAAATCACTGTTCTGCATGTTCAGTTGATCAAAGTCTGACCACTATACAACCTTCTCCGGGTGGCAGTAATAAATAGTCTGCCATCTCGGCCCACTACTCAGGTGTGAACATACACCGCTAGAAAAGGAAGTCACCTGACCCTACAGTAGAAGATTACAAAAACCAATGCCTGCCTTTTTAAAAAAAAATAAGCCTGTGCCCATTTTTCTGCGCAAACCAGCTGTGTCCCCAGTCTGTAAAAGTAGCACAGCAGAGCAAGCCCCTGAGTCAGTAGAGAGGACCTTCCTCTCTGCTGTCCCACCTTGTGCTGAAGCATAAGTTTAATGAAAATTGTCTGGAAATGTTCCTGGGGTTTCATCACAATTTCTGTCTGGGGAACCCAAGAACCCCAACACTGGTAACACTGGTGGGACTAAGCAGTGGGAATAATCTCAAATTTGTTGGCTTGGAGAAAGCATAAGAATCGCAGATACACAAAGACATAATCAATACACATCTATTCAATTTAGATAAGACTGTACAGGGAGATGGTAAAAGAAAGGCAAAAGGCTCAGGACAGACTTAAGGGCGCTTTATATTTGGAAACTAGAAAGATAAAGGAAAATGAATGGCAGGGGAGAAGTAGGTGAGCCAGAGTGTGTGGGGGGAGTGTTAGAAAATGCTTATTTCTTATAATGGAAGAAAGCTTTCTAACGTAAAATTCTACTAGTTTCAAAAGAAATTTTTCATAAAATATGCAAATCTTTACCTGAATTAATAGAGAAAATGAAAAAGCTGGTTTCCCTTTAGTAATAACAGAAACAGCAAAATCTCATATTGTTGGAGGAGACTACATAGGCTATTTAAATGAGATTTGTAAGTGAATAAAACTTCTTCCAAATTAACTGCTTCCAATATTTTAGAGTTAAAATGGGTACTTGTCATTTTCACATAATAAAAACTTGTTTCTAGGAGTTCTTAAGCCGGTATGAAGGCAATCACAATACCAAAATGTTTTGAAATAAATATTGGTAAAACAGCAATTAATTAAAATATGATATGCTTCTCTTACTATTAAAAAATATTTTCACAAAGTTTTGTCTATCTGTCAATGTTGAACTTAACACAAACCCTGAGTTCTCAGCAAAGAGCCAAGGTCAAGAAATCCTTACCATTTTGGGCTGAGAAAACACCCAAAACCAGGAGGACCAAACTGCCATTGGATATTCTAAAAACCAACCCCCACCCTTCCTCAGTGACCTCCTTGTTTCATAAAACCTCAACTTTTCTCCTTCCCTGAGACATTTCACATTAATGAGCATTCCTCCTATAGCAAGGGTCATCTCCTTAATTGTCTGGTGTATTTTATTTTTGACATATTCAACTGTTATAAGTTTCCTCCAAAAAATGTGGCAAGGAATTAATGAGACCATACCACACATACTTTTTTCAGTGTTCATTTCCAGAAGATGTAGTGCCACAACTCCAAAAATGAATGAGTCAGTATAATCTAACTTTGCACAAAGATAAACTAGTACCACCAAAAGTATTTTAGATTTCTTATTTGAATACCAAGGAAAGCAATATCAAGAAAAGAAGCCTGACTCTGAAACAGGAGGCATTTCAAACTTCACACAACTCTACAGGTATCACTGGGGCATTTCACCAGGGCCAGAAGGTTTAACCAATTCTATGCAATGTGGGAAGATAGAAAAATCATAGTTTTGGCAAAAGAGCAAAGCCTTACTGTGAAGAAGACTTAACAGTATTGACTTAAGGCCCACATGGGACTCAGGGACCAGCCAGTTACAAATTTCAAAGGCTTCCTGAGTCTCAAATCCCAGGTACAATTCCCTCAAATAAAAGGGGGGAATGGTCTAACCACATGTCATTTTAGGTACTGCATAAGTGAATTTAGATTGCAACAGTAGCAGCCATACTTGATAAAGCGTAGAAAAATTGCAGCAGTAGCAGCCATACTTAATTTTTTTTAAAGCACTAATTTGTATTATTAATTAGCAAACAATTTCCTGACCATTACACCAAATGATGCATCTACTCTATCTTATTTAAGTCTTAGAAAACCCTACCAGATTCTATTTGACAGATGTGAAAGGTGAGAAAGGCTTCACTGTATACCCAAGATGCCTAAATTGACAGGAAGTTAAGTGGTAACTACTGATTTTTAAGGAAAGATTCAACATGCAGCATTGTTATAGTCAAAGAACATTAGAATTTGTATGAGACTAACAAAATGTGGCTAAATAAAGGTATTTAGAGTAACCAGTTTTACTAATTCAAAACAGAGATTAGCAATTGACACATTAATCCTCTGAATGCCAGTGGTAGTTCTAAAGTGGTGGAGCTGGTTTGAAAAGTTTCTTCTCTTAAATTGATAAATATTCTCTCCAAAATCTTATTTACATTATTTGCTTAGCAACCCCTATTTTCAGGAAGTGTAAATCTCCACTTGGTCCCTGAAGAGTTAGCACATAGTTTTAATTAAAATGGTCTTGAATAAATTAAATTGTTATTTTTTACAGGTTATATTACTCACAGTATTAACTTCAAGTAAAAGTTTTTAAAACAAGGTGCACTGAAATTATGCAAATATAGCTGCTTTGAACGCCGAAAGCTATATCTAAACTTCATTTAAAGATCTGACTCCAAATTATGAAAAAGGGACAGTGAATCATTTCTACTGTTTTCATGAATGATTTGCAGCACCAACAAAGAATGTAAAGATGTGTCAAAAGTTTACAAGTTCATAGTACAAACTGAACATTTCCTTTAGGAAAAGTTAAAATAAAATTAAAAGATTTTGACATTTTGTTCTCTTAAGATCCAAGTTAGAGTAACAGACTTGTGTACCTAATGATGCAATTATACGCAGTTGTGAACATTTTAATTATTATATGCCAGAGCAGATCTTTTTTTAAGTCAAGTGCCCTGAGAATTTCCATCCCTGAATGCTTCTAACCTGGCTTTGCCATTCTTTCACTATATTAAATTTTCTATAGACACTTAGGAGTGTTCTTTACTTTAAAATTGTTCTATCAAAATTCTTTCACTTGATCTTTAAAGTCTTAAAGGCTAGGTACCACTTTCTCAGCATCCACTCTGCAGAGGGACCGAACTCATTCATTCATACTTTCCAATGCTTCAGTGCCTCCTGCATGCCAGGCACTAGGCTAGGATGTGAGACAGATATGTGCAAGAGGCCATAGGATCATACTGACCAACAAGGAGACTATGAACAAACAGGGAACAGTAAAACAAAGAGGTGTCTTTGGGTCTTGTCTATAAATCCATGTCCCACTCAGACAGGGTTTAAATCCTAGATTTAGTGACTTTAAATTGTTTCAGCTCTCTAACTCAACCTCTTCATCATCTGGAAAATAAGGGCAATGAGAGTCCCTACCTTACAGAGTTGTTGTGAGGACTAATGAGATGATGATGCAAAGCTTTTAATATAATATCTGGCACATAGTATAGGCTCAATGAATATTAACTGCCATAAGGATGATAATTATTATTTGTGCATTATAACAAGTGCTGTGATGAGCTATGTAAAGGATGCTAATAAGAGCACCAAGGAAGAGTAATAAATCTTCCTGGAATGGTTCAGTTTGGACAGAAAGAATTGCAAGGGAGAGAATGCGAAGGAATACGTCTCCAATATCTATGGGGTAGGGGGTATAACCTGAGTGTTGTTCAAAAAAAACTTTCAAGAAAAGATGTCATGTTCATATAAATGACATTACTTCATATAAGTTCTTAGAAAGAACTCTGTAGCTACTGATCAAACTAGAACCCAAGCCATGATGATGATGATCATCATCATTATCCATAAATTCATTCACTCCATCACATCTTGGCAAAGGAATGCTCATTTGTTACAATTATCACTTCAGTTTGACATGAAGTAAAAACAACCATAAAGCAACTTCTATTACCCTGGGAAGCTCCTCCAAATAATTAAAACTCTGAAGCACTCCTCAGGCTGAAAGTAGATCAGACCCTCATCAAGGGCACGTTCTATTAAATAAGCAGGCTCATGTTTGTTGTTCTTGCAGCACAAATCCTTGAGCTCACAAATCCCACAGCTCCGAAAGTCATTATTTTTTAACTTAATTTAATTTTTAAGTCCCAAATTCATCTTCCAGAAAGGGTTGCCATTTCATGCACAGGTCGTGAGCTCTTTCTAGGTACTTATTCACTGTGCTACGATTGTTATATACATATCTCATTGCCCACAATCTTTCCAGAGAAATGCTTCTATTACTCAGTTTTACAGATAAGAAACTGAGGCACAGAAAGGTTAAGGCTCTCTCTCACCCAAGTATCATTAGCTCAAACATATTAGAGCTGTGGTTTGAACCCAATTTTGAACTCAATGTCCTTAGCCACTATTTACAGCATGTACACCTTGAGAATATATTTTATTTCTTACTTTTCTTCTATTCTTTCAAAAAAAAAGCAATACTCATGCTGAAAATACAAATTAAGGTAGGGTGGGTGTGAGGTGAGGTACAGTGACGTGAGGTGAATGGGTAGGGAAGGAAAAGAAAAGCAAATTATTCAGCCATTGCAGACAGATATTAAAGAAGACTTCAGGTATGACCCCAATCAGGTTGGGTTTTCATGAAGATCAGAAAGGGCTCTCTTTCTAACCAGAGACTGAACTCAATTTTGAGTCAGGATCCAGACAACAAGGGCCACAAATTTCTTATTAGACTCTGAGGTCTTGTGTTTACCCCCCCCCCATTATTGAGCTTCAGATCAGCAATCATCTCATGGACATTTACAAGGTGACCAGCTAGCCTTCCTGATAGAATAGGATAAAACAACTTATCTACATCAAGTCTCTATAACCAACTAACCGAACTAATTATGAATGGATGGTTGTTGTAAGTATAAAAATTAGATAATGTTTTTGTTTAGCACAATATCAGACACATAATGGGCACTTAACATATGTTTGCTCAATTAATAATGAAAAAATTTATGAATATCATGATTCTCAAAGAGAGTCATTTCACTGGATGCGAGAAATGTCATATACTTAATGTCCTTCTCTCAAGATTATGCAACCTAAAGAGAGAAATAACTAAAATAAATGACTGGTTTCTGCAAATGAGGTGCCCTGCAAACGAGTGCCCTGTTTGATTTGTGCTAACAGCCACATATTCAACTGGAGAAATATTATTTTAATAAAAGTTAGTCAATAGGAAAAGATGGGCCAGGATTAGGCTGGCAACAGAGAAAGGGAATTCATAAAGTGAAAAAATAATCATTTTATTTTAAAAGATCAAAATCCATTATTATATAAACTTACTTACCAAACACAGCTTCAATTAAATACCATAAACAATTGGGTAAACTGAGTTCAACAATGGTTGGACTCATACAATGAACTGATTAATTTAACTAGCCAATTCTACCAAAATTATGTGCAATCCATGTGCAGTGAGCTAGACTAGCAGAAAGAGTTGGCATATAAAGGGCCACCAGACCCCATTAATTCACAGTTGATCAGATGCCCCTGGATGTTGGCTCACAGCTGGATTTGTACAACACAAAATACACAGAGCTGAATTTAAATATTTATAAGTATAAATATTTAAAAGGGTATGTTTTCAACTTAATGTGTAACACGGGAAAAAATGGTTACACAACTTTTGGTACCTCAAATTAGGGAAGCCCCCAAGTCTTTGCTGAAGAAGAAAAATAGTATTAATTTCACACCCACTCTGTCACACTCACCCCTGCTTACTTCCCAAGACCACAAATGAATTGTTACTTCCCTGTCAGGCTGACTTTAGACAAAACTGTCGATTCTGCAAAGTCACACTTTGGGAAACTCTATGTCCTTTCTTAAACACAACACTAATTGTGAACTAACCTATTTAGGCTCTTGCCCCAAAGATTTCAGCATTAATTCGACTTCCCCATAATTCACTGAACTGAAGCAAATTAAATTAATGGCAGCAGCAGCAGCAGCATGGAATCCTTTAAATCTCTCTGGGCTTGTTCCTTTGATTAGACCACATCAAGGAAGCTGCAACCATTTGCAGGCCGATGAGAGGGGCTCCCTTTTTTACTGCCATCAGTGCGGAAGTCTGAAAGGTCATATGTGTTGACATCTTACCACTGTCCATCTGTGACAGTTTGCATTGGCATTGTTCGTAAAAGAGGGTTTTTAATACAGCAAGAGGACCAATATGGATCAGGAAGCATAAAGTCACCCTTACACATTTCCAATAAAGGTACTGAGCAAGTTTGTGCATATCTGCTTTGTCGACACACCCTGACTGCCACCTCCTGCCAATAACTGATGTAGAAAATCAGCATTCTGATACTCTGAGAGGAACTACTGGCCTTCAGGGTCACACTATATTCAATTATGTTCTTCATGCTTCGGCAGCTGGGTTGCATTTTATTACTCTTTAATCTTTGGTGGAAAGAAAAGCAGTTGTTATAATGTGTTTATTAGTGATTCTCAAATCTAGCTTCATCAAAATCACCTGGACTTTTTATTTTTAAAGAAATTTTCAAAACAGCTTCCCAAGCCTCCCCTAGAGCTATTGATTACATATCTAGAGTTTCCAGTAAGCTAGAGTTTTCAAAAGCTCCCAATGTGATTCTAGTAACTACCCAGTTCAAGTAATCATTGGCATATGTCATAATGTAAAGGTGGAAGAAAGTATACAGGAACTAAATAAATAACAATGTTCGGTTAACTTAAATGAGTAGATGGTGAAAGTCAGGTGCCTGGGATTAAAATCTCACTCTCCAACAACTAGTAGGGTTGATAAATTACTGAGTCTCTTTGTATCTCAATGTTCCTCACTTTTAAAATGGGGTTAATGACACCTACCACATATGCATGTACATAAAGCACTTAGCATTGGGACAGAATCATAAGAAGCTACCCAAAAGTATAATTATTTTTCAACCAGATTCCAGAAGTTCTAGAAAACATAGTTCATTATAGAGTAAAAAACAAATTTTCCACAAAACAGGGTAGTTTTTTCCTCTCATTCAATTTTTTACACTTAATACCATACTTCATGTGGATTAGTCTGAACATATGAATACATTAGGATTAAAAATTGCATTACTTAATAATTTACTTAATGCCAAGGCACCATCAATTCACTAATATGTTTTCTAAAATTAAAGAAAGAAAATACCAATGTGATGATTATAAAATGCATCCCAATTTCAGAAATGTTAAAATGCAGATGGAAGAATCTAATACTGTAGACACAGAAAATCTGTATTAAAAGGCTACATGTGCCAACCATACAAATTCTTCTCCTGAGTTGCAATCAGCAGAATAAAAATCCTACAATATTCCAGAGTCAATTACTTTGGGAAACACTGCCAATTATAGCCTTACTCCTCATATCCCTCATTTTGAAGGTTCAGAATATCACACCTAAAGGCTGAGAAGTCTTTCTTTTAACAGATACACCAACTAAACCTATCATGAACTTTCCTCATCCTTTGTGGAATAAACCTGGCTAGGACACATTTTGAGAAACATTAAAATAAGGCAAAGTTTCTTGGCTGCTCTAATTATGAAAATCTTTGTCCAAATATCTCTTGCTAAATGCAAGATCTAAGGGAAAAGAGATTCATGTCTTTAGATTGACCACAAGAATCACAGCTTTCTTCCAAGGGAAATAAGACTTTTGTTGTTGTTGTTGTTTATTGGATTTTTTAAAAAGAACCACAAGAAAACAATCAATAAGTAAAGACATTACTTTTCCTGAGAAACTTTATAAGTTAAGGACATTATAGAACATTTATAATGCATGATTTGACTAATAAACTTTTTTTTTTACAAGTTTCAAATATCCCAATAATAAGATTGAAAATGTAAGGACTGTTTATTCAGACCTTGCTAAAATAAATACATTCAATAAACACAGACTACAGACAGCTTTAATTTTACATGTGAGCCAGGAAGATCCATTTCTCCCAAAACATGTATCACCCCATACGTGCTGTGATTTACAATCCCCAAAGCATAAAAGTTTAAATTGTGAATCTCCGGTTTTGGATTCATTGGAATTCTGATCCTATAGTCACTCTAAAATAGATGCAGCCTAGAAATCTCACATTTTAAAGCCAGATGGTCTATATAGTTAAATATTTTTTTTATTTCTTCGTTCAGAAAAATATTCATGTTGGAAGTAGTGAATAATTTAAATATATAAGAATTTAAGGGATCCTTAGTCATCAATCTCAAACTTAAGACACTAATTAAAGAAAATGTATGTGTGGATTAAGTTTAAAAATTATAAAAAGAATAGACATAACAATCTTGATACACAACCTTTTCTTAAGAAAATTCCCTCAATGTTAAAGAAAAAAACAAAACTACTTTCCCCATTCCCCTGTGTAATCAAATAATAACTTTTTCTTCACACTAAAAAAATGAGATCTTTACTTGAACTAATCCTGGAAGCACCCAAAAAAGGTCTGATTATTGCACTGAATTGCCTGGTATTCAATGTTATTCTATAGTGAGTCTTGATTATGATTGTCCTTTTGATTAAAAAATAAATTTAACATATCCAGTTCTACCATTTCTAATCTTAGATTGGTAGAAAATTTCTACTCAAGACCTGGACTATATTATTCAACATTCTTAAACAAACATGACTCCTGGGAGTGCTCTCATAGAGATGTAAATACATGTAACTATATAGAGAAAGGCTCCCCAGCAGTCCCTGGAGATGTTACCATACTGAGTCATTCTGCTAAATGAAATCTAGCAACTAATAAGATGTATTGCAACTTCGTTCTCTTCATTATATTTAATATCTCCTTTCTTTAAGATGAAAGGTGGCAGATCTATAGCAGCCTTAAAAAGCATGTTATGTCATAGCGAGATCTTCTCTCCAGCACTATAAGAAATGTTCAGCTCTACACAGCATGACCACTTCAAATTAATCCTCATTTGAGATAAAAGGGTTGGAGACTTTTTTCCTTTTTACTTCCACGTTTGCTCATTAAGCATTCAACATTGGTCTCTCACCTGGCAATCTTAGAAAAGAGACCATCGTTTTATTTAGGGCAAAGGTGTTCAGGGGCAGTCAGAGGTAGGTCAAGAATGAGAGGCCCCAGACAAGACCTAACAAGAGACCTCTACTTTGAACCTATTTGATAAACTAAGCTTTCACTTAAGATTATGAGTGATAAAAAAAGGAATGTGCAGTTTAAAAATCTGAAGCTCTCTAGTTTAGTGGAAAGAGGACACACATGCAAGATAAGACTCACCCCTGCATTAGGGTCAGGATCCTGGGTAGTCTCAGCCCCCTTTGCTGAGACTTCTTGTACCTAAGGCCCAAAACTAAGGGCCACGTAATAGAGAATAAGTACCCTGTCAGATAAGAACTACCAACATCTCTGTGCCTTGAGCGCACTTCTGTAATACTATACAGACTCAAACACTGATTCAGACAGAGGTTGAAGCACTTACAGTTTGCCTAACACAGTGGTGGTCTACACTTAATGGATGCCAATGATGGGCCTGGCACTGTGCCAGAAGCAGGGGGACACTGTTAAACAACACTCATAGTCAGGAGTCAGCAATCCCTCTCTACGTAGAGTTCACAGTCAGTGGAAAGAGGGTTATTAATCGAATAGTAAAAAGGGCTACCACAATGGGCCTATGCATCGGGCATTGTTCTACCATCCCCTCATTTAATCCTTACCATATCTTAAAGAATGAGGTACTCTGACATCTCCATTTTATAGAAGAGGCACAAAGAGGTCACAGGACCTGCTAAGGGGCCAAGTTTGGTTTGAGGTTCATTCTTATGGCTCGAGTTTCCAGACTCCCAACCATAAAAGCCTATCTCTTCTCTCATATTTTCACCAAACAAATGCAAATGTGGCTAAGAGAAGTCCTCAAAGTAAAGGCATGTGATGCTAAGAGTTTGTAATCTCTTGGAGATTTGACCTAGACAGGGAGAATACCACTGCTGAAATGACATTTGAGCTGAGAACTGGAGGAACTGTGTAAAGAGAGGAGGGGAGAACATCTGGCCAAAGGTAAAAGCACCCCTGAAGGAACCATTAGGGGAAAGGGCATAGTGAGCATAGAGGACTAAAATTCAGCCCTTCAGGACAGAGAGCATGGAGAGGGTGGGGAGCATGAGAGACAGTAGATGGCAGGAAGAAAGGCACATCAGAGCCATGATGGGTAGGGCCCTGGCAGCCACTGTAAGGTGTTTTGTGTTTATCCTAAAACTAACAGAAGTCATTGCAGGGAAGCCAGTTGGCCATACATGTGTTTCAAAATACCTCTCTGGCTGTATGACCACACACACAATGAGAATCTTCTGACCACATGAGGACTGACCCAGCACAGTCTTCCCCACAGGCAGACCGATGACCCTTTTCTGGATCATTTCCTATGTCCCCCACCAGGTCTTCATAGTCTGCCATTAACTGACCACCTGTGCACTGAGTCTCACTGAGGAAGTAACTGCTCTAGCTAATTGTACCCAAGTTTCATCACATTAGCTCCTTAGCCTTTAGCATGTTAGGGTAACTTTGTGAATAGAAAAGTTTAAAATGTTTAAAAAGTTTAAAAAGTTTAAAATGATGCTTCTGTCTTCAAAACCTTTTCTTTGTTTGTAGGTGGCAGAAGAAGACAGATATCATATCACATTACTGATACTGTGGGACATTTGTTCACACTTAAAAGCATTTAGGTGTTTCTTGATATAAATGTTGAAAAGAAAAAAATCCTGTTTTTATTATCTCTTGGGAGTCAGGTTTGACTTTTTTTTTATTTTGCAAATCAATGAAAAATGATATATTTATATTTATTTCTCTGAAAATAATCTTTCTTGTTTTGGTTTATAAGGATTTCATCACATTTATAAGGATTTAATCACATAGGACTAGACACTGAAACAGAGTTCTAACCAAGGGTAGAACTCTGTGAAATTCAGTCTTTCAATCAAAACTACTGGTTTTAAAACTATAACTCCTTTGATGGTGGTTAAATACACATGATTGCACCCTCCCTTCATCCCTTCCTCCATCACTTCTCTTTGAAGAGAAGAAAACCTTAACTAAGTCCATCATTTGTCAGTGAAAAAAATGCATAAAATTATGAATTCTAATAATCTTGCAAAGTTGTCACAGTACGTCCGAAGAGATGGCATTGATTATAGACATGACTTTAATCAAAAGAACTTGGACACAAGTCAGTCGAGGCTCTGAATCTAGACAATTTGTTTAACCCTTCTGGGCTTCAGTGTCCACATATGTAAAATGGAGAAGGTAATAATATCTACAATACACTTTTGTGATAACATGAAATAATCAGCACAGGGCCTGGCAAAATAAAGGGTGGTGGTAACAGTTTTTTAGGGGTTTTGTTTGTTTGTTTTAACCATAAGTCAGTGCAACTTTACCTTATCCACCATTGGTTGGATCCATGGCCCTTTTAGCAAGACTGTTTTACAAAGAAGGATACTAGAAGCTTATTTTGCAGGAGAAACATCAGTTATCCATTATCTTCAGAGTTTAGGATTATTACCACAACATCTTTACTTTACATCTTTAAAAGCCTCAAAGTAAACAGAAGTAAAACCACCTTCTTAATAACCAACACTATTGCAGAACTGAGTCCACTAAAGATCCTCTCATCTCTTACTTAAAATGTCGTGACTCGAGGAACAGAAACAGACCTTTCCAGGTTCCCCTGCATTCTTGACATGAATAAAAAACCCCCAGGTTAAGTCCATGCCATTGCATTTTTCACTGTTAAAATGGAAGATGAGCAGAGTCAAATTTCAAACAAAGGGGTTAATTTGTTTTTAATTGTATTTTTGCTAACTTATTAAAGCTAATTTTATACCAAGATGGCATCATACGATTTCATCTTTTAAATAACTCATCCTGGGGCTCACTTATTTCTTCAAACTAAATTACAACTCTTTTTTATTATACAAAGTTTTGTACAATATTCTTTTTTATAAGCAGTCTAGTCTTTGCTGCCTTTCAACTCTTCATCCTTTGTTTTCTAATAGAGAATATAAAAATATTCATAATCCTTCAAGAACTTCTGACAGGATAGAAAAATGCCTTATGTGTCCAAAAGCCCCCAATCCCCAAGACATCTAAGCAAGCTAAGTTGGGGGAAATTTTAAATAGCAGTAATTATCATATCTCAAACTGCAAGAAAAATAAATGCCTCAAATACCATTATTCATTTAAGTTTTCTGACAACCCGACATTTATCTCCTTTGGTGTTATATTATAGAAATGTCTCTTATTATATTCATTTTACAGAGACTGAGTACTTTTAATACTAATGAGATGCATGTCCCAGAGTTGATCTGTTTCTAAAAAAAAAAAAAAGTTTGTAAAAGCTAAAGCTATTATGTTGATTACAAACTAAAGTGTTACAGTTAATGAAGCAAAGGAAATTTAACCAATAAGTGTATGCCCATGAAACAGGTACTTCTCTATTCTCAAGACGCTAATCATAAATATGCGCCAACACTGAAAAATCCATCTCCACTTAGACAGCCAATTTCTTTGATAATGTTCTATTCAAATCAAACAATAATTAAAGTACATATTTTGTACCAGCACTATTCCAAGATTAACTAATGGACTGAGTGGGGCTAGAGGCAGGGAGACCAATTAGGAACCTATTAAAATATTCTGGAGGTGAGGGAAGGGGGAGAGAGAGAGAGAAAGAGAATCTTGAACTTTTGATACATAAGTGGAAATAGCAAAGGGGAATGTGAGAGACACTCATGAGAGCAAAAGAATAAGATCTGGAGAGACAATATGGGAGAGTGGAGAAGAATATTTCAAGGCTTAAAAAATGTGACAATGGAAAAGCCAATATCCAACAGAACAAATGGAAAATGTGTTTTGGTGGAAAAAAGATTTTCTTTTGGAAATACTGAGTTTGAGGCACTTGCACGTGAAAACCTAACTCCGTAGAGAAATGCAGATAAAAACATTGGGAGATATATCAAAGGTAGAGACATTATTTTGGGAGACAGTTATAGAATCTTATACTCAAAACTGGAAAAAGGCATCTCCATCAATTCAAATGTATTTTCTCCCTAACAGAGCAGTGACACAACCAGGACAGGAGCTATGTCTGCTTACCCAGCAATCAAAAGAGAAGAAGTAGATGAGGCCAACAGAAGGCAGAGAAGGTCAATACCTATCATGCCAATGCCAAAGCAAATTCTCCTCTGGTATAGGAAGCCTAAGTAATTTTCATCATTAAGTTTTTTTATTTTTTCCATCCAGGGAAAAATAAACAGGTGTTCATATTATAATAATTTTAAAAACTCAGAATTAATGAAAAAATCAGACTCAGAATCCAAAATCAACTGAATAATATAGCAGTAGAGAATGGATGAAGCCCCAAAGGGGCTTCATTGTTATTTATATATAATAAAAACACCAGTTGTATTTATAGACCAATTTTATAGGGCTAAATTAATGAGTAGTTTTGGAGTATTCTAGAAATACCACAATATTAATTTTTATATTAGATTTTTTGTATGTGTTAACAATTAGATATGAAAATCATTAACTATATCCTCAAAACAGTAAAACTATTGCACAGGAGGCTCAGTTTCACATGTTTTTACTGTCAAGAAATAATTCAAATTTTTAAATAGCATTATTTAAATGGCAAACATAACTGACTGTTAAAATAAGCCAAGTTGAGGTACCTGGCACTTCCCACCTCTAGAAATTTGCTCATATCAGAAGAAAAAACTTATTTATAATTCTTTGATATAAACCAAGCACTTGGCTTAAATAACACATGCCATAGGGTCTGAAAAGCATCATCATTCTAGTCAATCATTTATTTATGTGAGAAACAACAAATAAACATTAAGCTCAACATAAATAGAAGGCAGATTTAATACTGTGGTTATTACTTTGAAATCAAAACTCCATCCACACCAGAAATCTATACTGCTAGCAAAGCACCCAAGGGCTGACTGGAGTTGGAGGAGCACTTGCATGCTCAGAACTGTAGCAGGCAATGCAAGAACTAGAGGGCTGCAACCAGGAACTCAGGCAGTTTCTAGAAAATCACCAGGTGAAAATATAAGATTTGTGGTCATTTAGATATACACTTGACACTTAACCAACTTCCTGGGCATGGCCCAATTAATTCACCTGCCCAAACCTCTTGTTCCTCTGGTGTAAACAAAATGTGCATACTAATGGGATCAAATTCCCAGCTTTATTGTCAGTATTATATGAGAAACACACACAAAGCACTTAGCACAAGACTAGCATACAATTCACTAAACAGTAGACCTGTCACCACCATTAATGTTGCCCCTAGTAACCAGGAGCTCAGAGTAAATGGAGCAGGGAAGGTAGAAAAACAGAGCTGTGAAGGCAGCCACACTAGTCTTCAAATGCCAAGTCTCTCATTTAGGGGTGCACATCATTTGCAAAGTGACTTAATATCCCTAAACTTCATTGTCCCTGGGAGAAAAATAGAAATAAAAATATTCCTTTTGTAGGAAACAGAAAAGTAGAGCTAATGTGTCCAAAATACCATGCATAGACCCTGGAACATAGAAAGTTTCTAGTACTATTAGTATGAAGATACTTTAAACACTAAAAACAAACCACAATTACAGGCCATAGAGGGGAATGTCAATGTCTAATAAAAAACAGACTTAGGTAAAGACAGACTTTATCTGAAAAGACAATTGCAATTAAGGGAGGGGGACTTATAATAGGAAGGGGAGACTATTGCAATAGGGAGAGTGCTTTGACTATGAAATCCAAAAATGCTTCAAAAGTCAGGCAGACAGGATTGTCTTTTCTAGAAGGAAGTAAACAAATCTAGAAAGAACCAGGTGTAGGTAAGTGGGATGAACAAGTGTCAGGACTGGAAAATTGATCAGGGAAAGTTTTTCCCTGAGGTCTGCCAGTATTGGGGAGGGGACTTTCAGGAGAGGCTGTTCTGAATTCCAATGGCTCAAGGGTAGGCCAAAGTTCATGGGCCTCGAAGAAGGAGAGAAGCCTGAACAAAGTTTGGTCAATTTAAATTAGCAACTATTTGGTAAAAGAGTATGAACAGTTCAGGCAAAAACAAAGGAGAATATGAAAGGTCTGTGTCTGGCTTTGCCACTGCTACACTAGAGGGGCATCCATTCGTTAGTCCTATCTACGCCATATGGCAAGAGTGGTTCTTTGCAAGCCTTTTTCCTGAACACAAAGGGTAGGGGATTCCTTTATCTAATTCTGTTTTCCAAGAACATGGGGCTCAAGTAAAGATTAACATTACCATAAACAAAACTATACATATATAGCTCAGTGTTTTTAAGGAAATAATTTATTATGATATCATACTCAATTATTTTGTTTTCTTTCTGTGAAATTAAGCAATATCTAGTTTAAAAGAAAGTCTGTCTTTAACCCATAAATGGAGGGAAACTATTTAACTGCTTGAGAATTTTAGAATGCATTTTGTATTTTTTTTTTGTCAGTTCTTTGAATGCAATTTCATTGGTCAGGATGTTTTACACATGACCCCAAACATAACAACAGCAGCAGCAAAAGAAAAATCACTGTTGCAGAAAATGAAGGTTGCTAAGAGAATTAGAAGATATTTCATTTCTTTCCTGTCATCATTGCTTTTCTTTGAAGAGAGATGCAGAGAGGGATATGGAATGTTTATGCTCATCTTTGGATTTCTAACAGAGTTAGGTTTTCTAATAAATCTTCTTTGATACACTTATTATTAGCTTTTGCATTTTGAATGTGTACTCTCTTGCCAGGCATCACACTAAACACATTATGTGGTAATTACTATAGATCTCTACATAGCACAAAGAGGGTAGCACTATTGCTAAAATATTACATATACATTTTTGCATTCTGAAACTCTTGCAAAGTATCACACATTATTATTCTGATAGGTAAATTTTATGCCAGCAGGTCAACTAAAATTTTATATCTATAGCAGTCATTATAGGCATGCAGATATAAACATCTTTAGAACATAGATGTGTGTTTTAGGAATTGAGTAGAGGATATATTAAACATTTTTATCTTGATGGGTAGGAGGCTCAGAGTTTGATTTAATGATCATTCTAAAACCTATAATGATTTCAGCCAAACTTCTCCAATAAGAGTAGGGAGCAGCATTCTTCCATTCCTTTCATGTTATGAATGAAAGATGAATTATCTTCATCTGATAATAGTTCTGTCTGCTTACTTCAGAAAGTAGAAAATGCATAACATACAGAAGCATGGAGGTTCTTAGTTGAGTAATAGGAGGGAAATTGGTCTTTACTGTAGAAATAATAGATATAAAAGTAACAGTGATAATAGCTATTAGAACAATAAAAAATATGGCACTGAAATACTGATTGCTCACAGTGTGCCAGGTACTAGGTAAACCGTTTATTTCACTATCATATGAAGTTCTTCCAATAAGCATTAGTTTCATGATCCCCATTTAGAGATAAAAAAATGAAAGCGTTAAGGTCACACGGCTATCAAGAGTAGAAACTAGGAATTGACCCCAGGCAGTCTGACAGTAGGGCCAGCACCCTTCACAACCATCAGGTAAAATGATCTAGGTCCTGTCCTGGTTGATATATCAGAGAATTTTAGTCAATATATTCTAGGGTAAGGGAAAGAATAAATTGGGATGAACTTCAGTTACTGAAACTATTAAACTTTGATACAATGCTGTTACCTCCAAACTAGTTACCTAACTATAATCCCTTCATTTCTTAGTGCTTCTTGCAGCAAAGAAATTGTACTCTATCTAAACAAAGAATAATATCTGGCAAAAATGTTGGAAGAATGATGATGATCATCATCATAATGACAACGACAACGACAACGATGACAGGTACAAAAGCAGCAGCAGCAGCAAGAATGCCATTAAAGCCACCACTGTTAATGTGCCAGGCACGATGATACCGGCATTGCATGTAGCCTTTTCCCCTTCTAGGGTGTGTTTCTTCATTTACCTTATAAAATGTTTTTTACATATAACAGGCACTCCATTTTTTATATATTAATAACTGAATGAACAAATAAAAGAAACAACAGAGTATACTGAGGTAAAGAGAGGTTATTCACAAGGCATGCTCAAAATTCCCAATGACACAGAGAGTATAATCACACCATGTATCAAGTCTGGGCCACATACCACAGAGTGTCTTGTTTAAATGAAATGCAATATAACTATTGCTTTGGGAATAACAGACAGGATCCAGCAAAAGACATTGCATTAATTATATTGTTTTCCATGGAACTTTTCTAAGGTTGCTCAGGACAGCAAAACTGTAGAACATTCATGATGAAACTGTCAAAGAGGACTAGACTTGAGGGACCTTTGGGAGGAAAGAGATTTGAAAATAATGTACTGCCTGCCTATGGTTCTGACGTGCCTGTCTCTGCAAGTATGACCACATTATTGATTCTCCAAGGAAGAAAGGAAATATGACTTTGTTCTTAACTGACATCACAGTTACAGTGCTATGCAACAGTGCCCAAAAGTATTTGCCAATATTTTATTCAGATACAAAGCCTATAGGAGAAGATCATAACACCAATTAATTTAAGATGCAATGGTCTGGAGGCAATGAAAATCTGGGGTGAGGAGTAAATAAATATTTGAAATAGACAAGTTCCTAGAATCAAAGGTCTTGAAATTCTCTGAAAAATGAGAAACCAACAGATCTCACCTTGTCATATACAGACCCTAAAACTATGATCAGTAACAGCAGTGAGCTCACAGAAAAAATAAAAAGTTTACCTCAGAGCTAAAGATAGAACTATTCCAGAGAACAGTGTCCCTATCATTAGTCTTTAATCTGAGACTTGATTGGCCAATTTGAAGTAGCACAACATGACAAGGACATTCTCTGTGCACCCATTAGGCATCCAGTGTCCTCTTTCCAGTGCCTATATCTATGAACTAATATATGCCATCAACTCTCACAGGAACTTAAAAAAAGGTACAGTTTCCCAAGTATAATAGAAGATATAGTAAATAATTCTAGAGTACTTAAAATGTGAGTGTATGTAAACAAAAATAAGTGATTTGATGCTGAAATTTCCGATGAGAACTTTTATTGTTTTGTTTTTTAATTAAAGAAAGATCACACCATATATTAGATGTAATTTATCTTTATAAAGCATAATCTGATTATTAAATAGAAAGTTACAGAGAGTTAGAGTTGAACTGATCATAAAAAGCATATATTTCCCATGCACTACAAACAACCATAATCTCTTGAACAATTCCCCCAAAGCTGACTAATATCAAACTTCATTTAGTCATTTTAGGATCCATCAGCAAATTTAGGCTATCTCCAAAGGAGCTTGACAGAGTAGGCAAAGAAAGCATGTGCACAGTCAGTTCTTTCACTAATGACTGAAGATCTATAGGTCAGAGAGGGGCAGGCTAAGATGTCTTCTCCATTAATTATTTAAGATAATATTCTGGATGCTAGTAAATCCTAACAACTTAAAACACAAACCTTTTCATGCTGCAAAAATGTACTTTTGATAAATAAAGTAGAAACACTCCTCTCCAGAAAAAGATATCTTCTAACACATACTTTATCTTCTAGTGGATATATTTTCACCAACAAATTTTGATTTAATCATGTATTTTGGATCAATGATAATGGAGAGGAACTGTTCTTTCATTTATTGCTCTCTATCTACCCCTATCAATAATCAGCCAATATAGCCATGTAATCAGCTCTTGTACCCAGTTATAGCTGGCACAGAGCTTGTGACAAATATGTTCACCATTACTAGTAATAATCACTAGATTTCGAGGTTCTCTGACCTAGTATTTTTTTTTCTATTATTATTGTGGTGAATTTCAAGCATATACAGAATTGGGTAGACTAGTAAAATAAATCTAGATATACCTACAACTTATCAAAAATGGTCAATTTTACTCTAATCCACTCCTCAATCACATATTACTTGGAAATAAATCATAGGTATATAATTTTCAAATTTTTTGGAGTAACATTGGTTAATAACATTATATACATTTCAGGTGGACAACTTTATATCTGTATACTCTATTGTGTGCACCCCACCTCGTCTAGTCTCCTTCTGTTATCTTGTATTTGACCTCTTTTACCTTCTTCTTCCTCCTCCCATTCCCCTTTCCTTCTGAAAATGGTGAGAAACACTACTCTGTATCTAAACAGTCATCATATAATTTCAACTTAACCTATTTCTATACATACCTCTATACAAAGAAAGGACTTCAAAAAACTTTTAAAAACTATCTAAAAAATAAGCATCATTATATATTGTGTAAAATATCTAAAAATTAACAATGACAAAATTAACAATATTAACTGTACAGGAAGTGTTAGAATTTATAACACCTCTATTCAATTTCTAATTGTCTCATCAATATCTTAAGTCCAAATCTAGTTTTTAAAAAACATTACTATTCCCAGTTTTTAAAGCTACTACAACTTTTCAAAAACATTTATTTAAATGTGGTTTAATTAAAACTACTGTCCCACTGCTTTTTCAGAGAAAGATGTTACAAAATGAGATTACACACAGTCAATTTTGCAGGAACATTGGGAGTGACTGATTTAGACAGTGTCAACTGATTTCTAACTAAATAATTTCATCACAAGCAAATTGGTTTACTTAAAACACCAAGTATATGAAAAGTAAGAGTTAATATTTGCTAAGAATTGTGTGTACCAGATCCCTAGCTAATCATTTGATTCTACTTCATTGAATCCTCATAATACACCGTAGAAAAGTTTGATGAGTTCATCAAGGATACCCTAGTAAAGGGCTAAGAAGATACAAGATGCAAGTCAAACCACTCGACTATTCTTCCATAACTAATACCATACCCAGCACTTGGGACAAAAATGTAAGAGTTCCATGACAGTAGTATGAACAAAGAGGACATTCTGAGCAAGTTACAGAAGCTATTTTAAAGTAAAATGACAAACCAACTCTTTCTGGTCCTGAAATTTCATAACTTTTGTTAAGTTTAATTACTGCTCAGAGTCAGAAACATCAAAGATGGAAATGTTATCCAAGTAGGGATCCACCTATGAAAGCAACAGTTTAAAGAATTTCAAGTTCTGCCATAAAACTCTTGGAAGTCTTACCTCCCATGTCACATTCTCCCAAGATGTCTTTAAGAAAATGCAGATCTGAAGTGTAGCAATTAATAAGTACAGTTATATATTTCTGTAGGCCATAAACAAACTATCTTGAACTCATTTCTCAATTACTTCCCTGGCACCTGGCTATCTCTAACTTGCTAACAGAGAAAGAGGCCTACTGTAAATATAAAACATTTCACCATCATATTTTAGAGTATAAAATAGTGAGTGAGTCCTGAGTTTAGTTCATTGTCTGACAAGCCAGAGATGAAGTCTTTAATGTCAAGACATTTATACAGCAAACTTTTTTCCTATTTCCATTTCCCTTTTTCTACTAGCTCAAAAATATAACCAAGCGACAGAGTTCAAGTTTATTACCCAGAAAATCTATTTATCCAACCAAAGCAAAGGGAATCTAGGTAGACTTTCTAAAAGCCTGTTAAAAACATCCAGTGATTAGAGGTTCTCTTTTGTTATTTACAAGACCCTCTGTGAAGCCAATGTTCTATAGTCCAAATACAAATGTCCTGTGAAAGAAGAAAAGGCTACAAAGAACTCTGACAAGGTCCCAGAGCTACTCAAAGCATAAAGAGAAGTGCCAGTTTCCTTTGATATATACATGAACTTTGTTAATCAGGAAATCACAACAGCCTTGCTGAACAATCCCTTAGTTCCTATGACTGAGCTAAAGGATAGTATTTGAGATGCTCAGTCCATCAACTTATTTACTGAGTCCCTGGTGTGTTTCTGGCACTGTTTTAGGTATTGTAGCTCTGCCCTAGTCCTAACTCATGTTTGCTGTGATTTGTTATTTACTTTAGATTATACAGTTTAGAAAGCCTCATAGCAAGATTTAAAATTACTTTTTCCTTGTTTTTAATTCCAAGTAACCTTATACATATTCAATCGACATCCATTGTAATACCATTCAGAGGCAAGATTTAATCAAGAGTAAGGCACCTGGAAGCTAACAGTGTTGCAGTGGGTTTTCAGAGGCCCTCTAGAACTTCAGGGTTGGGTTAATTCTATGGTGCTACATCACAGGAAGGTTTGAGAGACCTGGGAGAGAGCCCAGGATAGTTAGAATGAAAGGGAAGGAGGCATTCCTGGGAACTCAAGGCAACAGTTATTTCCAGCAGAAATATTTCAGTAGTTTAATAAGCAATATGACTAAACCAGCATAAGACTAAATAGAATCCCTGTAGACCCATGTTATCCAGTATTGATTTAAAAAAAGAAGGCCAAGTCCTGTACTCAGGAGGCTATACAATATGCTATAGACAGTGGTCTCCAACCTTTTTGTTACAAGAAACCTGTATTCCTACAAGAATCTAATGCCTGACGATCTGAAGTGAAACTGAGGCAGTGATGCTACTAGCGCTGGGGATCTGCTGCAAATATAGCTGAAGCTTCACTGGCTGGCCCGCCATTCACCACCTGCTGTGCATCCCGGTTCCTAAGAGGCCACAGATTGGTATCAGTCCGTGGCTCAGGGGTTGGAGATTCCTGCTCTAAAACAAATAAATACCATGAAAGTTTTACAAAAACAGAAAAGAAAAGTTATCTTGGACTTTTCAATATGTTTGTTAAAATCATAGCAAGTAGTTATTGTGTAGAGTCTAGAAAAATATGTTTTTAGTCAATCTTACTTTGAGTGTGTATAAAGCCAAAAATGGTACTAGGTTAATATTTTCATAATATTTAGTAGTTAAAGGGTACAAAATGTTACATTAGAAACCATTACTACTCCTCTCCCAAAATTCTCACTTTAAAAAGGTAATAAAAATGTAACATAGGTACCATAAACAAAGCCAAAAGCTATTAAACTCAAATTGTGTGCCAAATGTATATTTTATATACAAATATAAAGTGATATTTATTCTTAAAAATCCATTCTTTGTTTACCATAATTATTCTCATTTTTAAAAAGTGGAAACAGAGGCTGAGAGAGCTGAATTTATTTCCACGAGGTCATAAATACTCAAGCCCAGGTATCTTTCTAAAACCTCTCACTCTCAACAGACCTGAACATGAAGAAAATTCAGGCAGTGATTTCAATCATATCTCACCTGATTTTATAAAGAAAAATGTAATTAATCTGTTTCACTTCTTTTCTCTCTTACTAATGCGCTAATGTACGTATTAATAACAGCTAGCATTTACTGAGTGTTTTTTTTTTTCCCAAGCTCTTTGCGTGAGTTTAACTAATTCTTAAAACAACCCTATAGGGTAGGTATTATCATTACATTAATTTACAGCTTAGGCTACAGGTACAAAGTTGTTAACTTGCACAAGTAGCAAATTCAGGACTTTAAGCAAGGCATTCTGGAACCAGGATTTAAACTTTGACCCCTGTGCTACATTACCCTCAACCTCTGAGAGCAAAAGATAATTGCAAGGCAAAAAAAAAAAAAAAAAAAAAAGTGAGATATGCTAAGACACAATAAACTAGACTTTCTAACCTGAAAAATATACCTTGCACTCTAGCCCTCCTTACATTTCTAAACTCTGGAAACCTCTTGATTCAAAGTAGAAGGCAATCTGGTGGCTCGAGTAAGTGGACAGAATTAAATGGTGCTGATTTGTTCATTAAAAACTTGTTCAAAGACTTACTAAAAGGCAAAAATAACATACTGAAATATGATCTTAAAATTAAACAATAGTAAACTAGAGTGTATTTACATTTCAAGAAAAAAAATGGAAATAATTCATTAGCAAGACAAGATAGTCAGCCAAACTGACACACAGTTTCTTCTCTCTACATACACACTCTCTTCTCTCTCTCAACAGAAAGCAAGGTTATAATAGAATTGCTGACACAACTAACCTTATAATGTTTCATACTGAAAGCTATAATTACATGTTCTAATTGTATACTGGGTAAAAGAAGCGCCAACCAGAGCAAAAACATAACTAGCTAGAAACAGTCCAGCAGAATTCCTCGATTATAGAAAATGCATATGAAATACTATTATCTTCAGTCACAGTCAGAAGATGTCAGACAATCAATTCATATAACATTCCAGTTTAATAAAATATGCATACAAAATTTATGAATGTTGTAATATTACTTTTTATCACAAGTTATTAATGGTCAATTTAATGAAAATCTACAGCTAGAGTGCTTTGGTTCTGTATGATATTTTAATCATTTTTAGCCATGGATTTAAATGCATCTCATTTTATAACCATTGGCTATTCAAGATAAGAAAGCCTTTACAGAAGTACCAAGATATTGGGGTAGGCTAACACTTTTATCTTTATGCTGTTATTGATTTCCTTAAAAGTCATTATAATAGAAACAGAACTAAATGTTACATTACTATAACCTTTGCTTTAATGGTTATATTAGAACACAAAAGTTTTCTTGAAGTTGTATTACATGTTCAGTTAGTTTAAAACCTTTGAATTCCCTTTCCAATAAAGAACTTTCTAATCTTGTTTAGACAAAACAATCCTTCTGAAAGTTATTATCTTCTAAAAAAAAGTATCCTGATGGAATATTGACATCTCTCACATAAATATTCTTGGAAATGAATATGCCATGTTCCTTAACAAATGTCTTCCTTATTTCTATTTTTTTTTTGATGATTCTTTTAAAAACCTATTGTGTTCTAGTCTACATTTCCCAGAGATTCTTGGCTAAAACTAAATTTTAGTACATTGTGCAAATATGAACAAAACAGGCAACATTTATGAAAACAGAGAAACAATGGATACAGACACTCAGAGTTTAAAATGTTGATATCTATCTATTGCCACAAAGTCAAACATCTAAGTGATTTTCATGTTTTAGCTTTAGAGGTTTAGTATAAAAACCACAGTCATCTTTGGGAGTCAACACAATGATCTGGATACAGACCTAAGAAACGTAGGTGATTATCTTAAAGTGTGAGAATTAGCTGAATAAACTAGTAAACGCACAACAATCACAAAAATCATCAATTTTTAGTTATCTACAGCCATATGTGCCTTTTTTTATTCACATAATCTTTTGTTCCTTCAACAATTTCTTTTTGAGATCCTATCAGTTAATCTGTACTTGCTTTAGGGGAATAATTCTTGATCTTAAGAACCTAACAATAAACATGGTACATGTACATATTATACTGTAAAACAGAGTTGAACAAATAAGAGCCAGGAGAAAAACAAAATGAGAATTCAGAGGACATTACTTATAGAGAAGAAAACAAAAGATTTTATAAAGGCCAGCTTGAATTTAGAGGTGTAGAGGAGGTAGAGAGGAGTGTTTTTAGGTAAAGAGAATAACATGAAATTGACTTAAGGATGATAGACACAAGAACAAAAAATGCCAGTAGTATAAATTTTAGATAAAAAAAATGCATAAATCTGTAGATGGCAGGCATTTTCCAAATTTTTCTAATAATTAGGATATGGATATATCCAGGAAGATCATAACTCACTAAGTTTCATTTTAGGCTTCCTGAATCAGCCTAAATTTTCTCATTTGATCATGCACACCAATATATCCTTACACTGTGAGGTTAAAGCAATAAACTTGCAAAGAGAACCTGTCAAATCAAATCAAAGTAGTCTCAATATTGGAAAGTATCTAAGCCTCAATGTCAGTTTTAAAGAAGTATGTTTACAATTGCATTTTAATTAGGTCACACCTTCCACATCATCATATTAATTTTGGTTTAATGCTCTATTTTATTGCCATTTCTAAAATTACATTTAAAAATGTGGACCTAAAGAAAAAATTCTCTAATTTTGACAACTGATAAATATTAAACTGCAAATGGTATAAATAGAGATATGACTGTTTAAAATTCTAAATATTTTGAATAACTGGGTTTCAAAAATATTCCAGGAGTAAATTATTAGATTCTTCTTTAAAACATAAAAGAGTGTTGGATGGAACATGAAATTTAGGTTCTTATGAGTCGCCAGAAGTTAAACATGAATATCTCTTTAAAAAAAGAAAGGCAAGAGTCATGTGGTTAAGACTTTCCATTAGAATTGAGACATGATTTATATTATTTCTTGGGGGTTAAGGTGAGGACAAATTAAGACTCTTTTCTCTCTATTATTTAAAAATATATATTCAAATACATTTTTTAATTGTAATAACATTAATCAATTTAACCTTTTTTAAAGTGTCAAGTTCAGTGTTGTTTAGTTCATTCACAATGTTGTACAATCTTCATCAATATGTTTCTAGAATGTTTTCATTGTTTGGAAAGGAAATCCAGTAACATTTAAAGCTAATCCACCCTTTCCTACCACCAGCCCCTGGCAACTACTGATCTCTATCTGTATGAATTCACCTCTTCTGGGCATTTTATATAAATGGAATCATATAATATGTAGAATTTAGGGTCTGGCTTCTTTCACTTAACTTACTGTTTCAAATATATTTTAGCTAAGTATAGTCATAAAGAAAAAATGGCAAAGTACATTTCTAATTTTTCTCCATTTTTCTTTTTCTAAAAGTAGTCCAAAAAGTGTATGAAGTTTTGTGTTCACTGTTTATGAGGAAAATATAAGTTTTCACCCCTAATTTTTCCAAGCTAAAAAGCTATTGACAAATATCCATTTAAATTAAAAATATAAGTTATTATTGACATTAGAGTTTGAGTCTCTAAAAGCACAAAAGAAGACCTAAAATTATGAAAATCTACATGTGTTCATGGCTGGAGAAATCCAATATCACCAATATGTTAAATTTTCCTAAATTACTCTATATAGTCAATGCCATTCCTTTAAAAAATAGCAACTGGCTTTTCCACAGCATTGAGAAGATAAAAAAAAAGAACCACTTGAGTGAAGGGTGAAGATCAGCCAAACAATGTGATTAAAAGTAAAGAATGACTCACACTTCTAGACATAAAGATACCTTTAAACCATAGTAATCAAAGCAATATGTAATTGAAACTCAAAGAGATCACCTGAACTTGGACTGGCAGGAAACAGACTGACACATATACATCAAGAATGTGGAGAAAGAATGAACTGGAACACTAGTTATCCATAAGAGAAAAAGTGAGTTCATAATTCATACCACATATTAAAAATATACAGATGATATCAAGGCACATACGAAAAAAAATAACTAGAAAAAAAGTAGAGGAATATATTGTTATGGCCTCAGTACTGATAAAATTTTCTTAAACTAGATGCATAGAACTTAAATAAAAACACAAGTATTTGGCTACATTAAAATAAATTCTGAATACTAAAAGGTACACACATACATAAACCCACTAAAAAATCCAATCCTAAAACCAGAATATACTTTGAAATACGTATAAGTACAAAGGAATTGAACCTAGAAAATACAAAAATATAAATTAATAGAAAACAGTTACCCAACGGAAAAAAAAAGGCAAAGAAAATACATAGATAAGTGGGGGGAAAAAAAGGGACAATCAGAGAACAAATAAAAAAAAACATTATACTCCACTGAGAATCAGGGAAATGAAAATTAAAATGATGAGATAACATTTTATATTCACCAGATAATACTCAAGAAGTGTACTAATACAAGTGCTGATGAGGACATGGGAAATGGAAATTCTTACACATTGTTATGAAGTGTTAATTGATATAATCACTTAACTGGGATTACAAAACTGCTTCCCTAAATTGAAGAAATGCATTTCTTCCAACATGGGAATTCCATTGCTAGGTAAATATACTAAAGAGATTCACTCACCAATGTACCAGGAGAAAAAGCCACAGTTATTCATTTTACATTCTCTCAATGGAAAAAAAAAATAGAAACGATCTAAATAAAAGGAATAGAAATAAACTTGTCTCATTTTCAGAGTTTATAATACAACACAGTGGGTAAAAGCGAAAGAATTAGATTTTTTATTTATCAATGTGACTATATCTCAAAAACAATGCTGAGTAAAAGGAACTGTTATGTACAGGAGTACACTATGAAAACATTAACCAAACAACAGTATTTCTTTTGTTGGGATACAGAAACATACAAACTTTTGCAAGTAGAAAACATACCAACTGCAGGGTAGTGAATTTCTCTAAAGCAGAAGTTCTCAAAGTGGGTAATTTTGCCTCTCAAGAACATTTGGCAATATGTGGAGACATTTTTGGTAGTCACTGTAGGAAAGGGCATGCATCTATCCAGTGGGTAGAGCCCAGAGTTGCTGCTAAACATCCTACAGTGCTCAGGAAAGTCCTCCATAAGAAATAAGTATCTGATTTCAGATGGCAATGGTGTCAGGGTTGAGAGATCCAGCTTTAAAAAGAGAGAAAGAAGAATGAGAGTTGGGGGACATGAGGTATATCTATAACTTTTTATTTTAGAAAAGTTCTGAAGCACATACAAACATGTTAATTTTTTTTTTAATCTGTGTAGCATGTAGGCATTTGCCACACTACTGTGTGCAATGTTTATATTTGAAATATCTCTCATAAATTTTTTAAAAATTAACATTTTGAAAAAGAACAGAAGCTTAATTTCTAAATGTGATGGAGGTCATGTAAATATTTTATTGACATATTTCTGAAAATATGTCTTTGGAAAAATGTTCTCATACACATGATCAAAATTTTTTTTGCACAATTTTCTTGGTATTTTTTTCTATACAGAGCTATCTAAGCAATGCTGTGGAAAAACTCAGGATTTTTCTATTCTACCAGTTTTGGGCAAGAACATTCTAAAACCATTTCATAAAAAGACCATTTAGCCTTTTCGTGTTTTTACAGAGTACTTTAAAAATTCTGGTCAATTTTCTGAAGAAGCTGACAGTCTGGAATACTGGACTAGCATTACATATGTTATCATGCTTCCTTAACTAGATGGCTCCCCATGTGAACTTCTCTCAGCCTATGGATTCTGGAACTTCCTTGAAACTACTTGGCAACCAACCAGTGAAAGCTTTTATTTTCTCATTTTTGGTTCCTTAATACAAGAGTTGGCAAACTTTTTCTGTAAAGGGCCAGATAGTAAATGTTTAAGGCTTTGAAGGCCATATGGTCTCTCTGTCACAACTACTCAACTCTGCCACTGTAGCATAGAAACTGCCATGACACACACATAAGAGCACTGTGGCTGTGTTCCAATAAGACTTTACTGACAAAAACAGGGGGCAGGGTTTGACTTTAAGCCATAGTTTGTGCACACGTGCCTTGAGGTCAGCAAAAATGATACTACTTTAAAATACTACTTTAAATTTAAGGCATCTCTGAAATCTTTGAGAGTATAAATTTGCATACATTTTAATTATTACAGAAGTTTACACAACTGACAATGCATTCATAAATATAAAGCAACCGCATAAACAATGAAAATGTTCATTTTGTAGATTTACAGTATACCAACTTCTTTCTGGAAGTGAGTTATATGATCTGATTTACTAAATTACTAATTATAATTGGTTCCATTTGTTTAAATTATACTATTAATGATTCTTTATAGTAAAATAAATACACATATCTTATCTTCCATTTGACTGAGGGGTTGGAATGACAAAGACAGTGTGAAACTATACTCCCTGCACAAATAATAGCTTTCTATTAGGTTTGCCATTTCAACTGAATAATTCCTTATAATCATGAATAATGATGTTATTTGACAATGTAATGATATCATGGTATATAGCTTCAGTCCATCAGTCTTTGTCAAGAATGTCAAATATTTGTATTCTCCCACACTAGGCAAAGTTGAACAGTTAACAGTATCATGGCCCTTAATTATTTCTCCAGATGAAACCAGCAAGTACCATATTACATTCCAGTATCTATGCAATACAAATCTACTTCAAAGAAATTTAATACCTATTTATTTTTTGACAAAGTTTAAGCTCAACTTTTTAAAAAAATGGTTTAAATTAAAGAAAAAGCCCCAAGATTGTCTAAAGATATTCTTAACTGGCTGTCACTGTAAACTTTATAATAGAGATCTGTAAATATCAAAATACTCCAGGAGCTTTCATGTGACATAGAGACACAGAGATCAATATGATATGCTGAATTGGTAATGAAGGTAAAGAATAAAACAATACATGACAGATCTGAACACTGCTGAATTATAGCATCACTAAAGAAATGCTTGCTAGTGTTTGCCTTGCTTGGAGAATCTATAAATGACTTCTGGGAAACAATGCCAAATGGCTGATCTAGATGGACACACCTCAATCACTATTTCTATAGGGGTGTACAAGACCTGGGGCTTTGGAGATGGAGGACAGTGAGAACAGCAAGAAAAGATGTGGAGACACCTAAATGATAGCCCAGCCAAAGACTGTGTATACATTTCTTTTTCCTTCCTTCTTTAAATCCACCAATGGTTTCTCACTGCATTAAAATAAGCTTCCCAGAAGGCCTTATTAATCCAGTTCTAGGCTCCCATGAGTTTCCCACTTCCTCATCATGCTACATCCCACAGGCTTTCTTTTTGTTTTTCAAACATTCTTGAGCATGTAAACTTGTTTCTGCTCCAAGGCCTTTGTTCTTGTTTCTCTCTACCTGGAATACTCTACCATTGTCCTTCATTGGGCTGGTCTCTCCTTGTTATTCAGTTCTTAAATCACCTCCAAAGAGAAGCCTTCCATGACCACCTTTCCAAGTTTGTTTTATTTTACTCATGTTGGTTATGACTTATAGGTTTACGTTTATAGGTTTAGTCTTTTATCATTAAACTCCAAATACAAGAATAAAAGTGTGACACTTATCTGCCTGTTTGCTGTCATATATCTAAGGCTCGGCACATAGTAGAAAATAATTATTACGTAATAAATATATTCATTCAAAATAGACAAATATGTGTCTAATGTGAGGTCAGCAAACTATAGCCCAAGGCAAAACCAGACTGACACCTATATTTGTAAATACAGTTTTATTGAAATAGGGTCACACTCATTTATTTACCTATTGCTTATGGCTGCTTTCACACTACGGCATAGTAATCTAGTTTCAGGTCAAAGACTGTGTAGCCCAGAAAATATCTACTACCTGTTCCTTTACTAAGAAAGTTTGTCAACTCCTGGTCGAGTGCACAGTGTATGTTCTGATACAGAAATTAATGAGGTACTGTCCCTGCCTTTAAATGGGTTATAGTCTACTGTATGTTTTTATTCAAATGTTTTTTAATTTAAATCCTGTAGCACAAAAAAGAAAGCTCCTTCAAAGCTGTGTGTCACCTAGCTAGAGCTGAATTGGTGTCCTATTCATTAGATCAGCTGGTTGAAATCTTGGCAAGGAGGATCTCAAAGCAGTGAGGCCTGGAACAGGAGACTCAATGCAATGATAAAAAGAATGAGCTATAACTTCATTGTTTAATACAGTAGCCAGTGGAATTTGTGGCTACTTAAATTAATTTAAATTAAGTTAAAAATTAGTTCCTTAGTCATATTGGCCACATCTGGAATGCTCAGGAGCCACGTGTGGCCACTGTGTTCGACAGAGCAGATGTATAGGATGTTTCCATCAGCACACAAAGTTCCAGGGCAGAGCTCATCTAGAGGTTCAAAACATGGACATACAACATGTTCAAGGGTAGCCAGGGATCAGAGGAACCCATCTCCTGGGGAACTTACCTGTGAACAGCACAAAACTGAACTGTGTTTTTTTCAAACATATTCTGAAAAGTACTGCATTCTGCCTTACACAGAAAGTTCCCAGAGGAAATAAGCCATGCCTAGCTGTTCATCAGTATAACCTTGTGGTTTAGGATAGAGACCTCTGCTCAGGTTAGATCCTGGTTCACCTCAGACAAAGACCTTAACCTCTCTCAAGCTACTCCCTTATTTGTAAGATGGGGACAACAACTTTAAAGCTTTGGTGAGAATTAAATGAGTTAATATACATTAAGCACTCTCTGGGAGCTAGCACAGGACTTGGCACACAGTAGGTAACATTCAAGATCTGTTGAACTGAAACTGAATTGAAGTGAACTAGACTCTTGGAGCCAGAGCACTAACAGGCCAATTTGTGGAATTAGTGGGCAGAAAACTGACTCACTCATCTGAGAACAAGCCATTCTGGAAAACAGGCTGCTAACTGAGAAAACATTTCTCATCATCCTTTAAAAGGGATGACAAAGTAATACAATCCAAGGAGCCAGAATTCAATATACATTTAATATTTTTTGATAACTTGTTGTAACAGATGTTGTTTATCTTATTTGAATTGTAAAGATACATAAACACAAAATTTAAACAATTCAAGCTACAGCCTTCCAAAATTGCCATACTATTCTATAAAATTCAGTTTTATAGATATTTCTTTATAATTAAGAGATTCTAACTAAGCCACATTTTACCACCTCTCTCAATCATGATTAATTTTTGCATATTATCTCTTTAATTCTTGAGTGTCTAGGCCATTGCCTCTCAAAGTTGGTTCATGGATGTACATCACAAATATCTGAAGTGATTTCTTTCAAATTTCAGTTCCTGGTTCCTGCTCTCAACTTTTTATTTCTAAATCTCCAGGGCAGATAAGCCAGGGCATGATCAAGAAATTTTCTTTTTAACCAACACTTCAGGTGACTGTCCTCCTGGAATCTCAGTTATTTTATATCAGGGTTTCATATATCCATGAGAAGAAACAATGCCAAGCAGCCGAATACTTTGAATCAATGCTTTTCTCTTTGGGAAGAATGATAAAGCTGTACTTACACTTATTCACATGGCTGCATATTATGTGTATACACACCCAGTATTTTTAGGTATAAAGTAGTCAAAGAAAAATCTAAGATGTTGCCTCTTTGTCCTCAAGGAGCTTCTCAGATAAAGTGCATACATATAAATGATGTAAACAAATGTTTTGATGATCCATGATTGACAGGTCAATGAGCAGAAATATCATAAGATTTCAGAGGAAAAAACAATTAAACCAGTCTAGGTTGCCAGCAATGTGAAAAAATGATCTTCTTTGGGTAGGATAGCAGGGGCAGGCAGGAAAAAGTGATAGTACATATTAACTCAATGAATTCCCCAGGACCTTTTATATTTTCTCAGTTAAGTACATCAATCTTAGGGCACAAGACAACAAAAGCAACAACTACAGCCTTCCCAGTTATAACCCAAACAGTCTGGGAAAGGTTACTAAGGCTCCACAAGAGAGCCAAAAGGAGTTGTGTCTTAGTGTCACTAAGGAATGACAATGTCCTGAGCCAGGCACCATGTCCTGAGCCAGCATTCAGCCCCTATGTCTCAGGAGCTGTCCTAAAAGACCATTCACAGCGCAGTGGGCTCTCCTTACCTTCCTGTGGTACTTGTAATAAAAATCATTGGCTGGGCTCCTCATTTGATGCCTAACAAAATACTTCATCCTGAATTTACTTTTCTCATGGTTTAGGTCTTAACCCTCATGTGATCTTGTAAAGTTCTGGAGAGAAGGGTATGCATCTTCTTTCTCAGCAACTCCCCTAGTGCCTGGCACAATGGCATCAAGAAAAAGACTTTAACTGATCACTTAGAAAACCCTTCTGCAACACCTATGTACCAAAATACAATTAGTCACTAGTAGAATAGACTGCCAGATCACTGCCAGTGTCAATGACAAAACAGTGTCACTGTGGTCATGATTACTGAAGACAACTCTATGATATAGGAAAAATCATTAAACTGTATACTGGTGATTGTATAGCATGTGAACTAAATGTCAATAAAACTGTAATAAAAAAAAAACAGCATAAAAAGATGGTCACACCTAAGAAGTCCACTAGATTAAAGTTTAGAAAAAAACACATCCAGAGTTTAGTCATTCCTATTTAGACTGATTGTGACATACCAATAACATTTGATGGCACTGTGACCAAATATTAAGAAAAATAAAATGCTTCTAAGAGGCAACAACACAAAACCAAATTTACATAATACTGATTAAGAACATAAACATTAGAATAAGAAAAACATGGGGCAGACTAGTTTCTCTTCCATAGTTGTATGACATTGATAGAATTACTTAGCCTATATGAGTTTGAATTTCCTCACTAGTAAAACTGGAATAAACTTAAAAGTTTTTCAGTCATAATACATTGCTAGTAATTAAATAAATGCAAATTAACATGAAACCTTTTTCACTTATAAAACTGGCATACATTAGAAATATTACTATTATTCAACATATATAATAGCAAAATTTTTTCCTATTCTGCTATGGATACATAAACTTTACAATGTTTGCAGCATAACTTATAATAGTGAAAATTTAGAAATAAACTCAACATTGAAAACCATATGAAGTAATTATATTATGAAAAATCAAATCAATGGAACATTATGGAAACACTGAGAATGAGGTTAATAAACATTATTTTAATGATAAGGAAAACATCCTGTTATATTAGAAATAAATGAATAGGATATTATATGCAAAGCATTTCTCTAGTTTTATTTAAAACTGTTTAGGGGGAGAAGAAAAAAACATTTTAAAAGATTAACAGGAATTATTTTTGGGTATGGAATTATCAGTCTTTACTTCATGCTTGTGAATTAAAAATATGAACAGCATTAAATTTTTGCTCATTTTATTCCTAACAAATGCATGCAGTATCCATTTGTAAGAAATGAAAAATAAGCCCTATTTTATATGGTGTCACCAATAAGAAAATGAAAAGCAACATGGCACAAATGATCAAATGAACTGTGAGGTATACTCCCAAAATATAAGCATACCAGCTATTCAACGATATTTACAACCACTAATGTCAAGAGGTATTATACTTTTAAAAAATTGGTTCATTAAAGCTGTTAAGTAATTTGAAATTCTTCATTATCATAACCCAAACATTTCACATCACAGTCATTTGTTAATTATAAAATAATTGTATAATACAGTTAATAAAAGAACTGCCGAATACAATATATTGATCTGTGAAGTCTCATGGAGCTTTCAGAGCTTCAGTGACAGTACATAATCTCTGTACTCAACCATGACCTCAAATGTGAAAGTGATTAACAAAATAATAAAAATTAATTCAAAAGATAAAATATGCTTTAGAAAGATTTTAAAAAAATAATTTGTGAAAAGGATGAAATGGTTCCCTAAAATCATATAACTATTAGCTACCTGGCTGCATAGCCTTTCTGCCCTGTGGTAAGCTCAACTGTGAAAATCAAATTTAGCAGTGATTTAATTTAAAATTATTTTTCAAAGTTTGAAGGAAAGGAATAATTACATTATATTCAATGGACCAAACGAATTCTGATCTTTGAGTTCAGGGTAGAAATCCAAGTGCCAAGTACCAGGATGACATCATCAGGTTGAGCTAACAGGCCACAGGCATCCAGGGGGAAGAGTCTGCATCCCTACTACTGCCCATCACTCCAAGAGGTTTGCTGTCCTAGTTATCCTTAGACATTTATCAAAGCTCTTTCCTTCCTACCTATTGAGAACATGAGATGTAAAACCAAGTGGAGAAAAAACAACAAAGCAAAATCGAAACTACCAACAGACAGAAATCCATCTGAAACTCACAACTTTTTTTTTTAAATAAGAGTTAAAGCAGGTCAGCTACCTAGCACAAGTCTTATTCCAGGCCTATGATGTGGTCAAGTGGCTAAGGATATGATTTCTGCAGTTAGAATAGCTTTGTTCGTATCAAGGCTCCACTACCCACTAGCTGAGTGAATCTGGACAAGTTACTTCTCTAACTCCAAGTTTCTTCTAAAATACAAGTAAAGTGTAGTAAACTAAATAATTCTGCATTCAATAATGGCAGCTGTTATAATTACTGAATATAAAAATTTCATAGGAAAGATGTGTTAATAAATATTAGTTATTAGAAATAAAATTTTCCTTAAAACCCATTTCAAAATGTTTTTTTCAAGTTGCAAAACCATTTTTAGCTCCTTGTAATTAATACAGGTCTACATTCTGTCTTACATTTATACTTTTCACCTTTGCTTCTCTTCTGAATGAGATCATTTCTCAAGGTTTCTTCTAGCTCTATCATTCTATGCTAATCGGTCTGTTATAGGGAAAACATATTATTCAGGCTATGTTTTTGATCATTATTTTTCCTGTGGTAAATCACAGATTGCTGCCCAAATCCCCTGCTGATTGTCCTGGCCGAGATGTTGATAAGCCCTTCTATTTCTGCCATCCCATGGCATTCACCAGTTGCTAGACAGTTGATTATTATTTTTTTTAATTATAAAAGTGTCTACATCCTTGTCTTTCTTCTAACGTTAACAAGCTCCAATTTGACATTAACACCGGAGTTCCCAAATGTGGCCTCCTCAGGCCAATGTATCTTGGGCATTTACAGAAAAGGCCATTAGGCCATCAGTAAAAGTCAGATTTGATTACTTCTCATTTTCAGCCAATTTCATAACTATGACCAAATTTATCCTGAGTCTATTTTCTTCCAATTAATCAACAAAGCCACAAGAAAACTGTGAAAACTTAATGGTATTTTCTAATGATAATACTCTTCACTGTCAATAGAATTGAGCTTTAAATGTCATTTTACAGCTTTTTTTTTTTTTTTAATGAAAGGGTTTGTAGTAAAAAGTAATAATCTCTTCTCAGTATCCATTGCACACCCCACCTAGAGGCAACATGATTATAGATAACATCTCTCTCTGGAAAACCTTTGCATACACAAGCATATCCACACATAGGTACCATACACACACATCCATTTTCATCTACAGATTATAAACACTTATTCTTAACTTCATTTTTATTTTATTTCCACTTCTTTTTATTTAGTGAGTACTAATAAAGAAATTTGGAAATATTTGTTACATGGTACATATGACTGATATCTTTTTTCTTCTTGTGGTCCTTTTCAGGCAAGGTGGGTAGGTGGGTAGTGGTGGATATATTCCTAGTATCTGTAGCAACAAATCTAAAGCTCATTTCATTTTGTAAACTCAGGTCTTCAACACTGGTCCCTGGGAGAAAAAACTTGTGATATTTTCCTGTATTTTAAGGGCTCTTTGTGTTTTGTAAATACATGGCTTTAGAGTCAGTAGTGAAGGCAGATTTTCCTTTGTGTTAAAATCTTGAACAAGTTTATTTATCATCTATAGTAGAGGAATATTTACCAATGTTCATTCTCTCTTCCTCCCATATACTTTACTGCTCCACTGATAATAGGATGGTCATATGATTTGACCAATGGAACAAGAATGAATGTACCACGTGGCCATTCTGATCAAAAGCTTTAAATATGTGCATGCAGTTTGGCTTGGCCTCCTAAGTTCCTGCCTTTTACCATGAGAGCAACATGTTCCAGAGAGTGACTGCTTCTTCAGCCTGGGCAGAGAGAATAAGAAGACAGGTAGAACAAACTTGGCTAAGCCCAGTCAGCCTCGTAAAGCCATAACTGACCTGCAGACCTGTAAGCAAAAAACTGAATGACATTGTAAGCCACCAGTTTCCAGGATTATTAGCTATACTATAAAAGTTAATAGACACACTACTCTAAATCTGAATTACTTCATTCAATAAATAAGTCTTGAGTGCTTAGTATACATAAAATTCAGTGCTGCTTAACATAATGAGGGGAGAAAAAGCATATACCATGCCTGCTTTCATTGTCTAGAGGAAGCAGATGGAAATTATCTAAACATTCTAGCAGATGTACAGTTACAAACAGAAAAATACTATGAAGAAAAGAAATATAGTTCCACTAGAGCATATAATAAAAGTGACTAAGACTGGGGTGTCAGAAAAGCCTTTCTAGAAAAATGGATACATGAGTTGCCACAGGAAGAAAAAGACAGGAGCAAAACTTTGAAAGCCATGTATAAAAAGTTGGTCTTTCTCAACAACTACAACAAAAATGATGTAATCAAAAAAATGCACTGATGACCTGAATAGACTTCTCCCTAGAGGACACACAAATTTTTGAAAAGATGCTCAACATTGCTAACTATTAGGGAAATGCAAATCAAAACCATAATGAGATACTATCTCACATCTGTTAGAATGACTATAATCAACAGGACAAGAAAAAAAAACCAATATTGGAGAGGAAGTAAAGAAAGAAGAACCCTCATACACTGCTGGTAAAACTGCAAATTGGTACAGCCACTATGGAAAACAGTATGGAGGTTCCTCAAAATCTAAGAATTGATCTACCATATGATCCAGCAATCCCTCTACTGGATATTTACCCCCAAAGACTTGAAAACACTATCCAAAAAGATATTTGCACACTGATTTTCATAGCAGCATTATTCACAGTGGCCAGGACATGGAAGGAACCAAAATGTACTTCGACAGATGATTGGCTAAATAAACCATGGTACATATATACAATGGAATATTACTCAGCCATAAGAAGAGATGAAATACTGCCATTTGCAGCAACATGAATGGACCTTCAAATAATCATACTAAGTGAAAAAAGCCAGACAGAAAAGGTTGAAAATCACATGATATCACTTATATGTGGTTTATTTAGGGAAATAAACCTAAAAGCCACATATGAATAAGACAGAGACTCATGGATAACGGACTAGTGGTTACCAGAGGGGAGGAGGGAGGAAGAAAAATAAAAAAAATAAAATGTTTATACACACACACACACACACACACACACACACACACACACATATACATCAAAAGAAAAAAGATTCTTTATCTTCCGGAGACACATGTTGAAATACGTATGAATGATATAATAAAAAGTAATTCAGTCAGGAGGCAGTGGGTTGAGAGTATAAATAAAATAAGAATGGCCATGGGGAGGTGGGGGAGGGAAAGCTGGTCTTTATCCTGAGTGCAAAAAGAAGCCATCAAAAGTTTTTAATGGAGATTAAGTGTGTGATTCTGTGATCAGATTTCTGCTTTGTAAAGTCCTCTCTGACTGCTACGTGAAAAAGTAATTGAAGAGAAAGTAAAGTAGTGAGAAATGCTGGTAGTTTCGGTTATGATATATGCATGGGAAACTAGAGAAACAGATGGATTTTTTAAATTTAGAATGTAAAATATGCAATACCAAGCCTGTGAAATACTATAATATTAGATGTGAAGGAGAAATACTCTGTAATATCACCATCTATGAAGAGATACATCTTACAAGAAAGAAGGAATATAAGAAATAATGTCTCTTGATTATGAGTTTGATTCAATTTATCAATTAATTTTGACTACTTTAAAAGATCCTATGATGATAGGTAAATTAAATTCCCTGCCACCACAGGTACAGATGAAAAGTTTTATTACTAATAGTTAACGCATAAATCATGTTTGTGAAGCCTGTGAATACTAGGAAGGAATCTAAGATAAGTGAATGAATATCAATATAGATTTACTTAGAAAATCAAGTTGAGGTTTCTCCTTTGATATAATTTATATAATCTTTTCAAAAAAGACAAAAACAAAAATATAACTATACAGATATAATTTCAATATTATTATAAAGTAACTTAACATGGCAAAGACTCTAACCACCTCTCACCCCCCACCCCCCACCCCACACACATAAGCTCAAATTCTATTCCATTCCAGGAGTTTGCAAAATAAGTATAGGGCTTTTTTTCTTGGGTGTCCTAAAAATTCAAAGAGTTGCAACAAATGTAGGAGTAATGGCTCATGGAATCAGTTTAGCTTCTGAAACAGACAACTATAAAGTATAGCTGTTACCCAGTCTAAATTCCATATATATGCTTTTCTATTCCAATTTTACACCTGGTTCAGAAAGCAGAGAAGAATGTTATGACAGAGTGAACATGCATGCACACATGCACACATGAACATATATACAAATATCCTTGGTTCAAGTTTCACTCCCCAGACCCACTGAGCAGACATCTGTGGGATTCACCAGCTAAGCTTCTATTCTCATCCAAATTCTTTTAGGATACCTGTGGCTCACCAACAACAAGCAGTCCTAGTAGACTGTCAGACAAAATACCTCATCTGCCCCAGGCAAGAGACCAAGGCGAGGCCAAACACGTGCTCTGCTCTGGGAATTTGACTCTTGGCAGTTTCACATGACACAGGAACATGCATGGCTGGAACTGCATCACTTCAATGGCAGAATCCTGAGGAGACTGTCATTTCTATGAGTAAGATGCCCAGAGATGTCCTATTTTCATTTATTTCTGAAGCCTGCTACTGTTCTGTTTTCCCTTTGGATCCTATGACCTGCTTCTGATAGCTTTCCAACCCATTTCTTTTAACAGGTTGAGGCTAATTCTCAGAGAAAACCAGATTGCTCAAAATCAAACAGATAAAAAAAAATGGTTATATTGGGATTCACATTTCTGTTGGTGTGATCCCAGATCTATGATCAAATTAATATATTCACTATACTTGCTGCTATCATATTTCAATTGAAATTTGTAAAAAGCCCAGTAACATTTTTTATTGCCCTAGTACACCATTTGACTTATATTGAAATATAAACTACATCTGCTATTTTGCTATTTGCAAGTGACAGATGACTTAAATGGCATTTCCACTTTAACTAGCCCTCTAAACACATTTATGTTTTCATCTTACCTTCAGATGATTTTTTGTGGCTATGCTACTAATCCAGAATGATCTTTCACCTTCTGTTGATAATGCCTTGATGGATAAGATGTGCTTTGTTTTGTATTTCATTTCCTTTCAAATTCTTCTTTCATTGAATAATCCATATGCCTGGTTAAGAGTCTTTGATAGTCAACCTTTAGCAAAATTATCATTCAGAGATGCCAATGAATGAGATAAAGCCCCAACAGCTTCAAGCTACAGCTTGGCAAGGTTGATTACAAAGAGCACTCATCCCCAGGGTCACCAGTACTCTTATTCTGCTCCCTTTATATATTTGTCTGACAGTGAATGCAGTGACAACTCCATTAGCAGAATATTGTGGAACTCATAAAACCAAGGTCAGGAATGAAGAACCCATGGGACTGAGAGTAACAAAAGAAAATCAGATGCCTGAGCAGGGCATCTTGAGGAGAGGGGAAGACTGAGTCAGCACTGAAAACCAAGCATAGTTTAAGCCCTGATTTATAGGCAATGTCTGCAAATACGTAATTCATCTGAAATTCAAATTCAATTTCACATATTCTGCAAGCCCAAAGTAGTCAAACTGTCAATAAGTTTCTACTTGCGTTTGGTTAAAACAGTCATGCTTCATTTTTGTTCCCCCACAGGGATTTCAGAATCCCTAGGACAAGATATCTCTCCTACATGTTATTTTATTCTTTGAATTTGAATGGAGTATCTGCTCAGTATAATGGCATCATTTTGGCCTTTTACCTCTTTAAATTTTTTGTAAAGCCAGTGATATAACTACCCTTCCATAGGGTCAATGCCAATGAACTGAACTGGGAAGAATTTCATTAGAAACAAATCTCATGAGAAGACCATAAATAACAGGCTTCCAGGACAGGAACACCTGGGTTCAAGCGCCAGCTCTAGTATTTACTAGATAAAAGGTTTTGGGCAATCATGTCGCCTTTCTGAACTTATTTATTTTATAATATGAATAGTAATAGCTATTCTCTATGATTGCTTTAAGAATTCAAAATAGTAAATTTAAAGGTTTAGCACAATGTCTGACACATAGGAATCATGATTCTACTGCCATTATTAAAAATTCAATGGGTGCATTTATGCACCATGTACTGTTTGTATGCTTCATATTCTATAGTAAACAATAGAACCATGGTCTGTAATCACACAGATCTTACATCTTATGTGAAAGACAAACCAAGAAGCAATCCCAATAAGGGATGAAAGGTGTTCTGATAGGAAAATTAAAGGTTGCTAAAAGTAGCTATTTTTATTAACAAAACAAGGTTTAAAAAACACATACATGACATAGAAATTAAGACCCTGACCCGATCATCAGACTGAATTGGCTGGAGCCCCTTGTCTGTCCATTACTATCTATGTGATTTTGCATATGTCTTTCACTGGTGAAATAAAAAAATAAGAGTAATAATAATAAATAAAATAAATAAATAATAAATAAAAATGATCCCAAATAATATCTTGAAGGGTGTTTTTTGTTTTTGTTTTTGTTTTGGTGAAGATTAACAGAGAAAACATGCAGAGTCCTCACAAAAGTGCTGGATACTCAGTAATCCTTCGATAAATATTATATTTAATTTTTAGCACACCCTCAATTCCATCAGTACTGAGCTTTATAGAAAAGGTTCTTATCCTTCAGAATGTTTTTCTAAGTGCATACACATTATTTTCTGTGTTTTGAGCAAATTAGGCTATAACTAGAACAAAATCTAAGGTATCCCTCAAAAGATATTTTCAATTCAGACCACTCACTCACCTTTGGGTCAGAATTTTACAAATGTTGGTGTTGAAATTGTTCAATTATTTTGAGTTACCAAAGGATTGTACAGTAAATACAAGAAAAGGGAAATACAAATATCAAATGGAAGATTTGAAGTAGTTAAAAAAAAAAAAAAGAAAATAGCTTCTTCATTACAGAAAAATTCCAGGTAGTAAATAGTTTTTTAAAAAATGATTCAATTAGGTAGCAAATATTTTTTAAGCACCATGTTTTAAATGACTCAGGCAAAGATCACCAATAAAAGCAAAAACTAAACCAACAAAAGAAATTTTATTGGAGAACAAGATACTTACATGAGAATTAAAGTTGTCATAAACCCAGGAAAAGACAGATTATTCCATAGCTGTGGCAAAAAGTAGCCTCCAGAACTGAATCAAACCTTATTCAACTGACACTCAATTATTATTCAACCAGTGATAGTCATTTGCTGCTAAAAATCAGCCAATCACAAATAGGTCCACACATCTCTAAATACCCATTAATTAGCCTAACTTCCCTCTCATGAGTAAACATGCTTGAATATATCATGTCAACCCACTGACACCTCCAAAAATCTACCAGTCTTTAACTCCACACTTTCTAGTTTGATATGCTAAGGAAGACTGTGGCAGACCAGCACAGGTCTCCCTTACAATAAATTCGGCTTTATATTTTTATTTCAGATAATGAGTACATAGTAGTACTCAACTACATAGTAAATACACATACAACAAATGTCTTTTACAACAAGATGATCTGACAGTCACCATCTAAACAAGCAGTGAAGCTTGGCAGTGCCAATAGTGATTTGGGTTGCCAAATATGATGTGCCCTGGTATGATGCAGTGGTAAGTAGACAAAATTCCTATTTGGTACCCTTGGCAGAAACGTTTGACCTCATCTGAATCATGAGAAAAGCATTGGATGGATTGAGAAAGTGGAATGTTACATGGGAATCTTCAAATGATGTAATGCCATTAAGAACCAAGGGATGAAGAGAAGGGTTACAGATTTAATAAACGATTGCAATGTATGAACCTTGACTGGATCTTGTATCACAGAGGGAAAAAGCCAATTAAGAAAATCCGGGCATAGAAAGTATGATGAAATCACTGCACTGATGTGGATTTTCTTGGGTGCAGCAATAATGGTACAGTTGTTTGGGAGGGTTCCCTTATTCTTTGGAAATGCATGCTGAATTATTTAGGAGTAAAATATCTTGATGCTACCAAACTCAAGGGGTTTGCCGCTTGGGGTAATCCATTCAAGAATGAGATGTGATTGTCATTAGGTAGTTTCATTTACTTACAAGTAAAGGAGACAGCAGATTCATATCTAAAGCTATCTCCCAGAAGGGAGGCTTAGACATTGCTTATATACACTATTTGGTTAATTACATGTTGATTTCTTCTTTGCAGTTGGCTACATTTATCCAGTTGGGTCCCTGTCAAGTTCATCCTTTTACAACTGCATCTGCAAAATACTGTGCAAGAATAGCATTTAGTGAGAACCGCCCAGACCTTGAGAATTTTGTCCTATCTAACATTGATATCTGCAGCAGCCTACTGTTGGCTGGGTTGGGAGAAGGGAAATGTCTGACTGTGCAGATGTATGACATTGATATATCAAGAAGCTGAAGCTGATGAATCTTGATGAAAGAGAAATGAGTGATCACTTAACTGTTTTTTTTTTCAATTTTTCTGTGAATTTGAAATTTTTTTGTTCTTATTTTTTGTTCCTATTTTTATGTTGAAAATTACAATCACATGGTATATTTGAACTATCCAAGATATTTTCCTTCTGCCCCAATCTCTCACTTACAATCAAAATAAATCTGTTGTACTGTATTTTTATAAGTCAGCTCATATCTTTTTTGGCAGAGGAAATGGCCCAAATAAGCAAACAAAGTCAAATTATTTAATTTACAAAATGATTATCCTCTCATATTAAAAGAGAGAGAGAGAGAGAGAGAAATAATTTTCAGTTAAGAACAGCCAGCATAAGATTCTCTTTGAAGTTTAAAAATCCTCAATGTTTTTATCACAAGGCATTTTGTCTCCAGTGTCATTATGACAGTCTGGAAGTCTATAAAAGGAAAGGAATCTTCCCATTATCTATCAGTAGAAATAAAGGCCATTTTGATGCATCATACAGACACATAAAGATGCTAAGTGCATCGGTGGGCTCTGAGAATTTCTTCTCTGCCACCCACACTGACCCTCGTCTTTGGTGTCACATCTGACACCCTTGTGGGACAACTGGCCTTAGTCTGTCAGAAAAGCATATGACTAGAGGCTGTATGGCTGGACAAAGTACAGCTGGTTACCATGTCCCCCAGAGGACAGTGAACTGCTGCAGACAAGGTGAAACAAGGCGGACGAGAGAGTGGGCACTGCCGATGAACAGACAGACCAGTGGTGCCTGGAGAAAAACCTTTGACCTGGAGCAGAGGATTGCAACTTAAGAAACAAGCCTGCAGACAAGGGTAATATGATTCAAGTGTGAGCTAGAAGCCTTGAAGAAAACCAACTGTGGGCCTTGGAGTGGGAGGCAAAGTTGAGTACAGTTGGCAGAAGGCTGCAGAGCCTCCTGCATGCACAGGAGATTCTGCCTCTGTCCCTGGTACAGAATACAAACAGCAACCCTTGACAAGGTGGAGAGGAGAGGAAGAAAAATCTATACATTTATGGAATATAAATTGCAAACAATCGAGGGAATTCAATGAAAGAGAAAGTATAACAGTTTTAGTATTTGTGAATTTACAGGAAGAGAAATACACGGATAGTAACTCCGCCCCAAAGGGAAATAACCACACAATTAAAAAAAAATTTTTTTTTTAAAGTCGACTTTCATAGATCCAGTCCTGCTAAGGAAAACAAACTAGAAAGGAAAGTTTAAGCTTTAATAAAAAAATGTTCATAAAGAGAGGAGAAAAAAAATTAAGAAAACTGTGGAACACAAAATCACATTGGACTCCTTTAGAACTCCCATATCTGCATAGAAAATTGATAATGATAGAATTAATGTTGGAACCTTCATACATGCCAGGGACAATTTAAGCATTTTACATATGTTAACTAACATGATGCTCAAAACAACCCCATGAGGTAAATACTATTTTTACCATGAGGTAACTAATGGAAAGACAGCTTAAGTAACTCCGGGGTGTGCTCCCAGTAAGGTGTCTGGCTAGAGTTCACACCAGCCATGGGCTCTAATGTATATCATCCTCAGCCCCATGACACTGCCTCTTAGTGTTCCAAACCACCTTTGCCTGTAGAACGTAAGGCTCATAACTCTATTCTCTTTTTTAGGTAAGAATTAAATCAGAAATAGTGGGGAAGATGGGAGAAACTAGAGCTGAGGCAGAGGCGTGGGGAAGCACACCTATGGGGGTCAGAAAGGCAGTTCACACATCTTTTGTTCTCTATACCCCTCAAAACTGTTGAAAATTACTGATGACACAAAGAGCTTGTGTTTATATGAATTATACCTACTAATGTTTAATTAGAAATCAAAACTGAGAAATTTAAAAAGTATTGGTTAACTTAAACCAACATGCTAATATATTTTTTATAACAATCATATTTTCCAAAACAAAACAAAAAAATTGGTGTGATGAGTGACAGTGTTTTACAGTTTTGTAAAGCATTTATAAATGGCTTGATGAAAAACAACTGCATTGCTACTTTTAATTCAAACTGTCATGACATGTCTTTCGGCTAAAGTGTAGGAAGAAAAACTGGTCTCATAAAGATATGTGAAGACCTCACAGGTCACCTGAAGGGCCTCAGGAACCCTCAGAAATCCCAGGACCACTGGTTCAGTTTATGGATGCTGGAATTAGACCACTCCTATTTGACACCTGACTCTACCACTTAAAAGATGTTTGATCTAGATTAGTTAAGCTCTGAGTATTTAATTTTTCATCTAGAAATGGAGGTACTAATATTACCTGCCTCATAGGGTTGCTTATGTGTTTAACATCTATCAAATGCTTAGAAAAATATCATGGCATATAGGAATGTTATATGAGTAATGCTAAATAAGTAAATAAACTAAATAATCACTTGGTTTTGCAGGTGACTTCATTATATTGAATATTATGTTCTCAGCTGAGACGATGACAGGGATCACTTCAGTAGGAATGAACAATTACAGCCATTTTATAACAAAGAGAGTTATAATAGGGGCTCCAGTAAATTGAGAATGCAACTGAGATGCATTTTTCAGCTACCTGAGATTAAGAAAAAATAATCATTGGAATCTTCACTCCACAGAGGATGGGTAGCAGCATCCTATCTTCAAAAGTCTCATGATCAAAGTCACACTAGACAGTGAAAATTCTTTAATGCAATTCATGTTTAGTTTTGGCCATAAAAACATTTTGGCAAGTTGTTAAGATGACCAACTCAAATATATTTTAATAACATAAAATGAGTGAACAGTTATAAATAATCAAGATTTACTACTAAAGAGAGATCTTAAAAGATCTCATCACAAGCAAAAAATTTTTAACTGTGTAGTGATGGATGTTATCTGAATTTACCATGGTAATCTTTTTGTAATATATACATATATCAAATCACTATGTTGTACACCTAAACCTTCTGCAATGTTATGTCAATTATATATCAATTTTAAAAAAGTAAACACTATGTCAGGCTTAGGTTAAATATATTTCTGTTTGGACAAATTTTCACTAATTTCACTAATTTCACATTCAGGGGTCAGTATGAGAATGAACACATAACGAAGAATTTATAACATCTTTTCCTACTTATATTTTTTCTCTACATGATGTACCTTTGACTAAATGTATAATTCTTCCATTTAATCTCACTGAATCTCCCATATGTTCTTAGACTTGCTTTCCTCTGCATCAAGTATCATCGGTTTTCTTCCAGAGACCACCAAATCATAAAAAATGAAATATTTCCTGCCTTTCTACACTCACCTCCTGAGGAACACAGGCAGATGACTTAGTAACATTGCCGTGGGTTTTTTGTTTGCTTGTTTTTCATCCAAAGTCAAAGGATGGCCATCAGTTTAATGAAATAATCTGGTGAACCAGTAATTACCATTAATGGTTTATCATTTTCAAAGAATTACAATAGTAGGGGATATATTTTCTATAATTATAATAAGCATAATCTAGAATGTAAAGCAACACTGTCACATTATATTGAATATAATCTTTTATAATTCAGAATACATAATACAAAATTGCCAAATTTCCTAAGATTTATATTTTCAAGATTACTTTTAAGCAGAAAATATGTAAACTGGAAATTAATAATAGAAAGATAAACTTAAGAGTTTAGAAAATGAATTTACGTGTATTGTTATTTTTAGAATGTGAAAGTATAGTTCTAACTCTAGAACATAACTATCTGGTTCATTGCTACATTCCCAGTGTCTTCATTTGTGATTTGGGAATAGCATTCTCTACCTCCTTCAAACAGCTGCTGGAAAGCTAAAATGAATTTTTAAAGCATGCCTATATAGTGCTATGGACATCTTCACAATAATAGACTAAAGAAAAAGAAAATTATTTCAAAATACATAAGAAAATACATATAAATGTGTAACTAATATCTGGAAATATTTTACAAGGAATTAAAAAACTACAACTAATAAAGGTGATAATTATAAAAAAGACTTAAAATTCTATGTGTTAATAACATAATAAGCTAACTGAAGAGGATGAGGTCAAACTAGGAATAATATTTGCAACAAATATGGCAGGTAGAGGCCTAATTCCTGGAAGATCTCTAACAAACTGTATTTTAATCAATACTCTGATAGAAAAAAGACCAAAGGAGATTAACAGATAATTGATAAAAATGATTTAAAAGTTTACTTTTAAATATATCAGTCAAGTAATACAAATGGAAGCAATGACATATGTAAAATCTATCTATTTGGCAAAAGTTAAGACAAACCGTATAATCTTAAATTCTTAAAGTAGACAAGGGAATAATGAGATATATGTTCTCAATGTATTGCTAGTGTAAAACGAATTTGGGACTATTAACCACTTTCTATAACGCATAACATTTTAGCAAGTGATTCCAATTTAAAAAAATTCATCAGAAATATGATCAAAGATCCTTTACCAAAATGTTCATTACATATAGCTTGAATAGTGAATACTAAATTATAGCAGATCCATGTGGTACTATATTACTCTCTCATTAAAAATCTGTGTTAAGTATACATCAAAACATCCAAAAATGTCGACAATAAAACTGGTAAAAAAAAAAAAATCTAGTTGTAAAATATGTCTCTTTTCTAGAGAAACATGAAAAATATAGAAAAAAGAAAAACTGAAATTTTAGCTAGGGTTCTTTCTTGCTAATGAGATTATAGATAGTTTTTATTTTGTAGAATGAGCAGATATTCTTAAAATTATAAAAAATAAATACAAAAATAAAATCTGTTACACTTGTTATAAACTATATTACTTTTACATAGACATAATTTAAACTAAACATTTAATCAAGCAATTCTTTAGCTGGTTACTGAAAGATTGCATTAAGAATACCAAATGCATTGAATATATGTAACTCCTTTTTCCCATAACATTTTAGCAGTTTCAGAACTACATTGGTGTTGAATATCTACTGTGTACTGATTATATTAGGAGGCTCAGATGTGGGGGGGAAAAAAGAAGAAAGAAAAAAAAAAGGAGTAGATTCATTACAAACTGAATGAAAGAAAAGTCTATGGTCCAGAAAGTGAGCCAGTCCTGGCCCAAACCCTTCCAGCACATATAGGTCGAGCACTGCAAGATAAAGGCCTATTGCTATCAGTATATCATTAGCAATCTCATTACCCTGAGGATTGCACAGAGATGCTTCACTTAAAAAAAAAGAAAAATCCATTAAAATTAGTTCAAAGGCCAAGACACAAAGGTGTGAGAGGATCATTCATCAGAGCTATGTCGAGGAGAGAGATGTGTACTAACTCCCATTACACTTAATGAGAGCTGAGCACCTTAACTAATCTAAACCACCTGGGGTTTTAATTTAAAACCACCATGGCAAGCAACTCTCAGCCATGAATCAACCCCAGAATCATTCACTTACCTACTCTTTCCAGGCACTACAAACAATAGAATACTATTTTTTTCTTACTATGTGTCACAGAAAAAAAAAATAATGTAAATGACCCATAGAATATCAAGTTTTCATTAATTTAAAGGTTTATTCAATTCTGGGAATTATTTTAATGCCATTTTTAATTGAGTAGTTTAAAACTGGTTCTGCCTGTTGCTATGTGATATTCATAAAGAAATCTAGGAAGTTTCTCTTTAATTGAGTTTAAGCTTTGGTTTTAAATTTAGAACCACAATTAAATGGTGCACCTTACCCAAACCCAAACCCTTGACCAGCCTTAAAGTAACAAGATAACGAACAGTAAAAAGTATAATTATTAAGCCATGCTCCCACAAGTCAAACCCATTTATTCTTCTGACTTTCATATCATCCAGATTTAGTGCTAGAAATAGTACAGAATGCAGATAAGGGAAATATCTTTATTTTCAAATGAGAAAACAAAACAAAATAAAACAAAAGGTTAAATGACTTGACTAGGGCCCCCTGAACCGACAGACATTTCTCTATCCAAAGCTTCCTGGCAGTTTCAAGTTTTGGGAGCTCTGTTCCCAAAGAGAGTAAAGGAAGCGGTAGACCCTTTGGCAGGCAGAGCTCTTCCTTCTCCTGGTACATTCAGCTATGCTGGCGGTGGCACAGGAAGAAGGCCTCTCTGATCATCACTGATCATTTTTCTACAGTTCAAGTTCTATGGTAGGGTCAGGGCAGGCCTCTGTGTGGAGGTGATGACATGAGAACTGGAATGGAAAAGTACTAAGGAGGCATGTGGAGGTCAGAGGAAAGCACATTCCTGGGGAGATGACAGCTGGTGCAAAGGCCCAAGGAGAGGAACCGGCTCACTGAGGCAGAGGCCTGAAATTCAGGAAGCCAAGTGAAGATTTCAGGTTTTATTCTAATTAAAAGAAACAACCACGAAAAGTTCTTAAAGCAAGGGAAGAACCTGGTATGATGTCTATATTGAAAAGACCATGCTGCTGTTAAGTAATGTTAGACTGAAGGTAAAGGAGGGGTTGGGAAGAGCTGTAAACAAGGAAACCAGAGAGATTATTACACCATTCCAGGCACGATTTGGCAGGAGAAGTGATGGTGAGTAGCAGACTCAGGACATATTTCTCAGGGAGAGCCTTCATGTGTATTGTTAAGGATGTTTTGAGAATATTGTCAATTATTCTGGCATCATCTCTACGAGATAGAACCTACAGAAAATATGACTCTGATCTCTGGTGTTGGTTACATTTCTACATTTTCTGAACAATTGGCCTATTTTGTCAAGGACAAATGTTCTTTTCTACTTTAGTCTGGGGCAAGAAAGCTCAGGGCCCACTTTGTGATTCGTCCACCTCTAACAATTACATGAACACTCTGTATCAATTGCGTGCACTAACTTCACTTTCAGTTCTGTCTCACTTTTCTTTCTTACTTTTCTTCTTGATTCTAGTTTGTCTGCTTTTTTAAGGTACTGCATCTTACTTTACTAGTCAAAAGTCATTTTCTAAACATCCCAGGAAATAAATGAATAGACAAACTGCCTTGGCAATACCTTGCTTATTGTATAAATAACAGTAAACTTAAAGAAGTTTTTATCAAAGGTATTAATCAGAAAGAAACAGAGATTTATACATAAGAATATATGTAAGAGAACCTGTATCTATGAGAAGCCAAATTGACATTATTACATTCATACCTACTCTGACTCCCTGAGGAAGACAAAAAAGTGGAAATTTAAAATCTTGGAAAATCAAAGTTCACTAGCTGATGAGCTATTAAACCCCATGTTAATTTCTGACATTTAGGAGAATATAAAATATCACCTCAGACACAGGGCTTAGCCAAAAAATAAGTGATTTCACCAGCCAGTGTGGAATCCACATGGAAATCTCTGAAAACTATGTGAGAGTGGGCAGGGGGAAGGTTTTTTCATGCTGAATCCACCCTGTTACTTCTTTTTCAGAGGAGACCACTTTGAAATAATAAGTATTAACTATGTATTTAAGTATGAGTGTGTGCATGTATGTATGTGTGTGTATGTGTGTGTGTGTAAAATTCTAAGACAACACTATCTTAATTATTACACTGCACATAATGGTATGAGAATTTATCAAATCATTTTACTTGCTAAATGAGGGCTTTTTTTACCTTTAAAAAAAAGTCCCGTAGGCCAACCACGGTTACTTATTTAACTCATATTTACTGAATACTTGTCATGTGCCAGGCAAGTTCCCTGGCTGTGGGGATGTAGTCACAAACAAACCAGACCACACTCCCCACCCTCCCAGATCTCATATTCCAATAAATCTGAGAGACAAATAATAAGTTATAGAGTAAATTAGAATATTAATACTATGAAGAAATTTAAAATAGGAGGGGTAATGGAATCTTAAACAAGATAAAGGGGAAGGTCATTCTGAGAGAGTTTGCAAACAATTTGAATAAATGTCTGAAGAAGATGAAAGGGCCTGGTATACATCTATCAGGAGTAATGGCATTCCAAGGAAAAGAAACAGCTGGTTCAAGGGCTATGAGGCAGGAGTGTGCTTAGAATGTTCAATGAGCAACAAGGAAGTGGGTGTAGTACGAACATCGAACATCGCAAGTGTGTGGACTGTATCAGTTTCCTGTGGCTGCTGTAACAAATTTGTTGCTTAAAACATCAGAGCTTGATTCTCTCTCAGGTTTGAAGGATGGAAGCCTGAAATCAAAGTAAAAGCATGGCTGTACTCCCTCTGGAAGCTCTAGGGAAGAATCTGTTCTTTGCCTTTTCTAGCTTTTGGTAGCGGCTAGCATTCCTTGACCTGTAGCCCAATCACTCCAATCTCCACTTCCCCAATCATATTGTCTCCCCCTTTTCTCTGTGTAATCCCCCTCTGCCTCACTCTTATGAAAATACTTGACATTAGATTTAGGGTTTACCCAGGTAATCTAAGATGATCACCTCATCTCAAGATCCTCAACTTAATTAAATTTGCCAAGACACGTTTCCATGTAAGGTAACATTCACAGGTTCCATGGATTAAGACATAGAAATATCTGTTTGGGAGTCACAATTCAACCCACAGTAGGGATGACAGTAAAAAAAATGAGAAGGAATAATGATTGGTGGTGAGGGACAGATGGAGTTCATGTAGGAACCTTGCAGATCATTGTGATAACTTTGCCTTTAGTTTTAGGAAAATAGGAAGTCATTATGGAGATATAAGCAGAAAAGTGACATAGATTCAACATGTTTAATAGAATCAGTCTGGCTGCTGTAATCCCAAAATTTTCATCAGCATTCAACTCTTAGATTTTTCATCTTAAGAGTATGCCAAAGTTAGATAAGAATTGGAAAAGGAGACAAGAAGAACCCTGGCATATAGTAGGCCTTCAGAAAATACCTGTCAAATAAATATCTGAAAGTTCCTTTACCTAATCACCCTGTTTTGAAGCCAAATTAAATTTCTCCCATAAATATTTATCAAATATCTACTGTATTCAAGATTTCATTCCTAAGAATTAAAGCAATTGACAAGTGACATACTGCTATCTAAGATGATATTGAGTGACATACCACCTTTTTCTTCAGGATTTATGTCATTACTTCACTTGCATAAACAGTGATTGAAGAATCTCAGCTCAGTGGGGGTGAAGCCATGCTGCAGTTATAGTCTTTGCTATGATTTTCCCAGTCATGCTGCATCCCTTAATGATGAATAAGGCAGAATCTCTAACTTCGCATTCACTTTTCATAATTAAAAATATCTCTGAAAACAGAAAATCTGAACAGGCCTATTACTAGTAAAGAGATTGAATTAGTAATTAAAAATCTCTGTATAAAACAAAAGTCCAGGACCAGAAGATTTTACTGGTGAATTCTACTAAATGTTTAAAAAGAAATTAATGCCAATCCTAGAAGAGGAAGGAGCATGTCCAAACTTATTTCATAAGGCCAGCACTACCCTGATAGCAAAACTAGACAAGGATACCAGAAGATAAGAAAATTACAGGCTGATATCCCTAGTTAACATAGATGCAAAAATCCTCCGCAAAATATTATCAAACTGAATTAAATAATAAATTTAAAAGATCATACACCAAGATCAAGTTGAATTTATTCCAGAGATGTGAGGATAGTTCAACATCTGCAATTCAGTGTGCTATACATCATTAACAAAATGTTAATATGCACATCTTCGATAGATGTAAAAAAAAAAGCATTTGACAAAAATTTAATTTTTGATAAAAATTCTTAATAAAGGAGGTATAAAGGGCATGTACATCAACATAACAAAGGCCATAAAAGACAAGCTCACAGCTTGCGTCATGCTTAACAGTGAAAAGCTAAAAGCTTTTCCTTTAAGATCAGGAACAGGACAGTGATGCTCACTCATGCCACTTTTATTCAACATAGTATTGGAAGCCCAAGCCAGAGCAATTAGGCAAATCATTATCATCATCATATAAATTAGAAAGGAAAAAGTAAAACTGTCACTATTTGCGTATGACATAGAAAACCCTGGAGTCCACCAAAAAGAACTGCTGCTAATAAATGAATTCAGTAAAGTTGGAGAATATAAAATCTTAACGAGGAAGTAAAAGATCTGTTCTCAGAAAATTATAAATTATTGAAAAAAGAAACTGAAGAAGATACAAATAAATGGAAGCATGTACTGTGCTCATGGATAGGAAGAATCAACATTGTTAAAATAGCCATACCACCCAAAGCAATCTATAGATTCAATGCAATCTCTATCAAAATACCAATGACATTTTTTAGGGAACTAGAACAAATAATTCTAAAACTTATAAGGAACCATAAAAGACCTAGAATAGCCATGGAAATCTTGAGGGAAAAAAAGTAAAGTTAGATGTATCACACTACCTGATATCAAATTATACTACAAGACTATGGTAATCAAAACAGCATGGTACTGGCATAAAAACAGACAAATTGATCAATGAAACAGAATAGAGAGCCTGGAAATAAATCCACAACTATGCATTCACTTAATATATGACAAAGGAGGCAAGAGTATACAATGGGGTAAAGACAATCTCTTCAATAAATGGTACTGGAAAATTGGACATAGACATGCAAAAAAAAAAAAAAGAAAAAAGAAAAAAATCAACTGGACCACCTTCTTACACTGCATACAAGAATAGACTCAAAATGGATTAAAGATATAAATGTAAGTCTCAAAACCATAAAATTTCTAGAAGAAAACATAGGCAGTAAACTCTCTGATATTTCTATTAATAATTTTTTTCCTGCTATATCTCCTTGAACAAGAGAAACAAAAGAAAAATTAAACAAATGGGACTATATCAAACTAAAAAGTTTTGCACAGCAAAGAAAACCATCATCCAAAAGTAAAGAAAACCCACTGAATGGAAGAAGATATTTGCCAATGATACATCTGACAAGGGGTTAATATCCAAAATTTATAAAGAACTCATACAACTCAATACCAAAATAACAAACAATCCAATTAAAAAATGGGCAGAAGACCTGAACAGATATTTCTCCAATGAGGAAAAACAAATGGCCAATAGACATATGGAAAGATGCTCAGCATCACTAATCATCAGAGAAATGTGAATTAAAACCACAATGAGCTATCACCTCACACCTGTCAGATGGCTATCATCAGCAAATCAAAGTACAACAAATGTTGACAAGAACATGGAGAAAAGGGAAACCATGTACACTGGTGGTGAGACTGCCAATTGGTACAGCCACTGTGGAAGACAGTCTGGAGTTTCCTCAAAAAATTGAAAATAGAACTACCTTTTGACCCAGAAACTTTATTTCTGGGTATTTATACAAAGCAAAACCAAAACGATAGTTTGTAAAGATCTATGCACCTCTATGTTCACCACCGTGCTATTCACAATAGCCAAGATATGAAAGCAACCAAAGTGCTCAACAATAGATGATTGGATAAAAAAGTTATGGTATACATATACAATGGAATATTACTCAGCCATTTTAACAATTAAATCTTATCATTTTCAACAACCTGGATGAACCTCAAGAGTATTATGCTGAGTGAAATAAGTCTGACAGAGAAAAATAAATACCACATGAATTCACTTATATGCAGAATCTAAGGAAGAAAAGAAATGACAAACTAGATGAAAACAGACTCATAGATATAGAGAACTGGTGATTGTCAGAGGGGAGAGGGTTGGGAGTCTGGCTGAAAAATGTAAAGGGATGAAGAAGTACAAATCAGTAGTTACAAAACAGTTATGGAGATTTAGAGAGTAAAAATTAGAAAAAAAGAAATGCGGGATTATTTAACAAATAGTTTAGGGGCAATTATAAAAAGAATTAAAAAAATAAAAAGCATCTAAATTAAAAAAGAAAAAGTAAAACTGCCACTATTTATGGATGACATACTACATATAGAAAACCCTGAAGAGTTCACAAAGAAATCTGTTAATTGATAAATGAATTCAGTAAAATTGCAGGATACAAAATCAATATACATAAGTCTGTTACATTTCTATTCATTAATAATGAACTATCAGAAAGAGAAGTTAAGTTTATAATTGCATCAAAAAAAGTAAAATACTTAGGAATAAATTTAACCAAGGAAGCAAAAGACTTATACACTAAAACTATAAGACACTGATAAAAGAAATTAAAGACAGAAATAAATGGAAAAATATTTTGTGTTTATGGATTAGAAGAATATTGTTAAAATGTCCATACTATCCAAAGCCATATATAGATTCGATGCAATCCTTATCAAAATTCCAATGGGACTTTTCATAGAGATAGAACAAACAATTGTAAAATTTGTATAGAACTACAAAATATCCTAAATAGCCAAAGCAATCTTGAGAAAAAAGAACAAAGCTAGAGGCATTAAGCTCCCTGATTTTAAACCATATTACAAAGTTATAGTAAGCAAAACAGTATTGTATTGGCATAAAAATAGACACATAGATCAGTGGGACAGAGTAGAGAGCCCAGAAATAAACTCACACATACATCATTAATTTATGACAAAGGAGCCAAGAATATACAATGGGGAATGTACGGTCTCTTCAATAAATGATGTTGGTAAAACTGAACAGCGACATGTAAAATAATAAAACTGGACCATAACCTTACACCATATACAAAGATTAACTCAAAATACATTAAAGAATTAAATTTAAGACCTGAAATCATAAAATCCTTAGAAGAAAACATAGAAAATAAGTTCCTTGACATTAGTCTTGGTGATATTTTCGACTTGACACCAAAAGCAAAAGCAAAAAAGCACAAACAAATAGGACTACATCAAACTGAGAAGTTTCTATACTGCAAAGAAAACCATCAACAAAATTAAAAGACAACTGAGTAGGAGAATATATTTATAAATCATATATCTGATAAGGTGTTAATACATAAAATATTTACAGAACTCATACAACACAACAGCAAAATAAACCACAATATGAGTTAAAAATGATTGAAGGATCTGATAAGACATTTTTCCAAAGAAGATATACAGATAAACAACAGGCACATAAAAAGATGTTCAACATCATAAATTATGAGTAAAATGAAAATCAAAATCGCACACCTGTTTAAATGGATATTGTCAAATAGATAAGAAATGGAGGTTGATGATAATGTGAAGAAAAGGCAGTTCTTGTGCATTGTTGGTGGGGAAAAAAATTGGTGTAGTCACTATGGAAAAGAGTATGGAAGGTCCCCCCAAAATTAAAAATAGAACTGCCATATGATCCAGCAATTCTACCTTGGAATATTTCTCAAAAAAAAAAAAAATGAAAGCACTAACTCAAAAGACATATGCACCTCCATAGTCACTGCAGTATTATTTACAATAGCCAAGGTATGAAAACAACCTAAATGTCCACTGATGGACGAATAAAGAAAATGTAATACATATATACATACATGAAATATTATTCGGTCCTAAAAAGAATTAAATCTTGCCATTTGTGACAACATGGATGTACCTTGAGAGCGTTATGCTAAATTAAACAAGTCAAACAGAAATATGAATACCATATGATCTCTTATTTGGACTCTAAAAAAGAAAAAGAAAAAAAACAAGCTCACAGATACAGAGAAAAGAATGATAATTGCCAGAGGCCTAGGTGGAGAGGTAAAAACTTTCAGTTATAACATAAGTATTTCATGGTGATGTAATGTACAGCATAATGACTATAGTTAATAATACTTTATTGTATATTTTAAAGTTGCTAATAGAGTAAACCTTACAAGTTTTCATCAGAAGAAAAAATTCTATTAATTATGTATGGTGACAGATGTTAACTACACTTACTATAGTACTCATTTTGAAACATTCACAATTATTGAATCATTATATATCTAAAGCTAATATAATGCTGTATGTCAATTATACTTTAATAAAATATTTTTTAGTTCCTCCAATTTAACAGTCCAGTCTCAGATTAAAATTTCATGTCTCCCTAGCATAGGCTTAAGATGTAGCCTTGACCATTTAGACTCTCTACCAACTTCTTCCCTATCCTGAGGGTAAGCCATTCTGGTGTCAGAGTGGTCTTAGCTAACTGGTTGTCAGCAGATGAAAAGCACGTGTCCCAGGTCATCCTCTGCATATGGTGATATCTGCATAGTTTAGAGTTGATAGATATTTTATTTCTAGGAAGGTATTCAAGCTTCACCCTCACTCTATTTCTGTAGACCCATTCACAAAATGATAGTCATGTCTTCCTTTATAACTCTGCAAGTAGCCCATGACCCAAGCCCCTTTCTAAATAGATCATTGCCTAAGTTGAACCAATGTTTACCTTGTGGTACCTGACTGCTACTCTGACATTCATAGTCCTTTATAGGATTCAGGGGACCTGATGGAGTGCTTGTGTGTTGCTTCCAAGGGCTACATAGTTAGGATGGGGTAGAAAATTTGTTCCCATTTTTTTTTCCTAGGAACGTGACTCCTCTGTCCCTTCTTGCCTTGTTAACTAGAGTGAACTCCATAAGCCTCCCACATCCCACCCTGCAAAAAAATATGTGTAAATGAGAAGCAAGCACTGGTCTGTGCACATTGCAATTCAAAACTCTAGAGAGTAAATGGGAAGCTCTCTTAAGGTGCTTGTGCTGTACTGCACTCCCCTCAGATAGCAGTGCTTCTATAGCCTGCAGTTTCCACAGTTCAGCCAGCATTAAGTCAGAGAATGAGATGGCAGCATGTTTTGTTGAAAGCCTCTCCACATTCCTCATTCCAAGTATCTATCTTTCCCCTCGCCAACTCTGCCCTTACGTATTTGGGAGTATGGAGGTGTGGTTCAATGTGGTGTGTCTGGTTCTGCTGCTGCTTCTTAGTAGAATGAGTGTAGGTGTCTCTCACACATGGGTATTTCTGCAGAAATGTTGGCATCTTTTCTGTTTCAACTCTAGTTGTTCATGTCCCAGAGCAACATGAAAAGTCCCACTGAATGTCTGTTCCACTCCTGAATTTCAATTACATTATTGCAGCTATAGCTCCAAGAAAAAAGTTTCTAAGGCTTCATTAGGTCCTTAAACAGCATAGAAAATACTAACTAGTATTCTAGGTGTCTGCATGAGAAACACTCCAAAGATTTTAATGTTAATTTCTGCTGATTTATTATATCCTGACATATCTTATTTAACAACTTTTAAAGTAATCACTTTGGTGAATGGAAGGGGATCATAGTTTACTGTTAAATATTACCACTCAACAGGTAATTATTAGTTCCAACAAATCTCTTGAACTGGAAATAAATCTTGACGATGAAAACAGTTCTTCATAACTATAGCCATTTAAAAACCTATTAGAAAAGAGATAACTTAGAGATCCAGATGAATTTCCTCCTGGAGTCATTTGACCGTGGAGTGAACAATGCTGATAGCCAAACTGATCTGTCTGGCTCCACACTCATGGTATCAGAGTCAGGTGAAGCCTTACAGACTTTCAGAAGTTACCTAGGTCAATCCTATTCTTAAATGATAATGATGATTATGACAAAACAACAAACTTATCAAAATGTCAATGTAAAATATGAATGGTAGTGTATAGATTTACAACAAATAACACTGGAAAGTAGGAGTAGTGGGAAAGGTTTAAGTAAGCCCATAGGGGAAATATAACTCATTGGAACACCTCACCAATGACACAAAAAAGTTTGCTGCACATGGGATGGCAACAACAGAGGCAGAAAGAACAATGGAAGAGGATCAAGAGTTTTGGGTCAAGTCTTGACTCCCATGAAACAAGGCCACCACTGGCCTGAGATTCAGCTTTCTCATATCAACTGCTCATTGGTCAGCAAACACAAAATGAATAATGACTCTAGCAATGCACTGCTTGTTGTAAAAACAATGAACCAAATTTAATTAATTTCTAAAATAGTTTAACAAAAGATATTAATAGGTTGAATGTGTAGATATAAACTTTCACCACCAGCCCTTTCCCCACACACATGGAAAAAGCAGACAGAAAACATTGCCTCAGTCTCCCCCTGCTACAGCTAAGCTTTCTCCTAAATGGTGTTGGGCAGCTACCAGATTATTGTGAGGAAGATGGCCATTTGAAACAAAGGAAGAATTCTATTGTTTTTTATTCATTGGTGAATCTACTATCTTGCTAGACTCCATGATGTTGAAGAACAAATACCAGATTTGACTCCAAGGATTTAATGGCGGCTTCCTTCCGTTAATCTTCACCTCTCTAAAAACAAGGTTGTTACTAAGACTGTTGTCACTGCCACGTCTATTTCTGTTATTAAAATATTGAAATACTTCTGTACTTACCGCCCCCTGAATGCTGCTCACTCCTCTCTGCCTCCTTCTCTGGGACTCTCTAGACCTCCCCACAACATAGAAATTAACAGGTCTATGTCTGGCACAGCAGAGAGTGCCCAGGAACTACCCTAACGTTGGTCAGTGCCATGTGTCATACTAATTGTTACGTGTAAAATAACTCCTGTGGTTAAGACATACCAACCCACGTCTTGACCCCAACTGTGGGTGAATCTAAGTCAAATCAAGATTCCTGAAGCATATTTAAAGCCTAAAGCAGAAATCCCAGGAAAATAATTTCATAAAACTAGTTCAGATATCTAGTATTGTAGAGAATTCTCAGAATAAGGCCAATTTAGGATTTGTGCCCAGAGCTATTTGCAAATTTATAGTAGTTATTTTTCAGTCAATCAGTTTAAGAAAGAAAATGGGAACTAAGTAAATAAATTTGAACATTCATTTACAATAAATATAAATTAATGATGCTAATTCTAAGACTCGGACACATATATACAAATTATGTACATACAATAAATAAGAAAAATACATTAGGCTCTATTAGCAAAGGAAAGCCCTCTTGACTTATTGTGTTGCAGAAAATCCATGTATATTCATTCAACAGATTTTAACAGTTTTGATATGTGGATGAAAATATAGGATACACATTAACTGCCTAGTGCTGTTCGAATAAATCTATTTTCATTCCAAATGGAAATTACAATATATCTTGCACTATTTGAGCTAATTA